>OX438778.1:10659310-11259310 GCA_949316455.1 Acleris holmiana
CACGAGTATTTGTTCCTGAGTCTTGGATGTTTTCTATGTATTTAAGTATATATTTCTCTATATAAGTAAGTTTATCGTTGTCTAGTACCCATAGCACAAGCCTATTTAGGGCTTAATTTGGGACTAGGTCAATTTGTGTGACATTGTCCCGTGATATTATTATTATTATTATTATTATACGGAGTAAAAATACTCAAGTGGATATTGCAAGATGCAAACTTTTTTCTTTTCTATCGCTGAAAATGATGACATTCTCGTGCGTTATGCAAAACGACGTCAACTGTCATCATGCACCTTTTAAGAAATAGGAAAGAAAAACGTTAGGAATGTTTGCATTTTGATTGATCCCCTGGATTCATTCACTTGAATGATGTATAGCAGTAGTAAAACTTTGTATGTATTGCAATCGTCTGAAGATTCGAAATAAATCCGGAGGAGAACTAAAGTGGCCCCAATAGTATGATTATTGTACACACATCAGACCTTACTGCTTGCCTGATTTTAATATTTCTGTTTATTATTCTTATAACCCATTTCTAAGAGATAATACATCTCTTGGTCCGTTAAGTGCTTATTAACATAGGTGAGCAGTTTCAAACGCGGCGCTCCAACACCCTCTTATAATACTGTAGCTTTTTTTATGTTAACGAGAAGGCACCACACTCAGGCCACCTGATGGTAACTGGAATCTGAGACCCATAGACATTTGAATTCTCAAGACTAATCCTAAGACCTCAAATGCGTTGCCAACCCTGAGAACTAAGATGGAATGCCTCTATGCTAGTAATTTCACCGGTTGTCTTATCCTCGCACCGGAATACAACAATGCGAACACTGTTGATTGGCGGGTGGTTAATGGATAAGATAGTAGTAGCGATCCGGACGGACCCTGCACAGGGTCCTACCACCACTAAAGTAGTAATGATAATGTGTATACGAGGATTTATATAAGTCTGTTGTACGTACGCAAATGTACGTAAATAAATCTGTAATCATAAATATTGAAATCTAGTCACAACTTCCACAGTAACGGTAAAGTTTAAAAATATATAAATGAATATTATATAAATTCAACTAACTACTTATCATATGAATCGTTATGACTGCAGTTCCGTCTGCGTGAATATCGTTTACACTATTTCAGAGAATATAGCACACAAAAAGATGTGCAATAGATACGTTGATCAATCGATCTTTAACATAAGAAAATATAAACCAATATTTAGTAACCATTATAAAATTTCCACTATAAGATCTACATACATATCTTTGCATGGTTATCTATCTATACTTCTTTACTAATATATAAAGCTGAAGAGTTTGTTTGTTTGTTTGCTTGAACGCGCTAATCCCAGGAACTAAGTATTGAAAAAAAATGCAATTTGGTATGGAGATAACTAAGGTCCCGGGGAAGGACATAGGATACTTTTTATCCCGGATAATGGAACAATTCCCGAGGGAATCAAACTCTCAAATCATGATTCGTGATCGGACTCTATCAAATTGTGATTTAACAGTGTTGTTGTCTATATACACATAGGGGGAGGAGCGGAAAACTAGTTGTACGCGTCCGAAGTCGCGGGCGTCTTCTAGTGACTAAATAAAAAATAACTCATATGAAAGATGTACCTAAAAACGTATTGCTTTCTTTAAAAACTAGGAATAATATCCAATAAAAACAAGTGGTACATTAGTGAGTTCTCACAACACGAGAGAGGAATTATACCGTAACGCCCGGTAAGTACCTACCTACGTGATCTTCCTATTTGTTAAGTGTTGTTGAAAGCTGCCCTCGTGGCCCTGACCCTCTTAAGGAGGCTCTGTTTTGAGATGCTTCAATAGATTAGAAGCCCAATTAAAAACACGTGATCATAAATTTTCTTAACGTTGTAATTACTTAGATACCAGTTTTAACATAATAAGGAATTATTTGGCGTATTATGTAAGATGGTCATACTGAACAACCTTTAACTCTTAATGTATAATTAATTCACCGTTAATGTATGGAACAGCTGTTTTTTTTGACGATTCAATGGTTGGCCCCTTATTTACTTTTGGCCGTTCCGGATCATGACCCCAAAATCACACAGTGCGAGAATATGGACAGTGCTCCAGTTATTATCAATCCCGTTACTATAAGTTTAAAAGATTGTTATGCTTTTAGCAGAGCGTTACGATTAGATTATATTGAAATTATTCGGGATTACCACTATTAGAATGAAATGTTCGGTATTGCCCAGTTTTAATTAATAGAAATTTTAATGTTCATCACTGGAGCATTAGGTGCTTTTGTTGAATTAAATTATTTGCAGTAAAATTACCTAGGTTTAAAGTTGTGACAAAATGTGAGGCACTGTCAGTATTAAGTTTTAGGAATAAAACTAGATTTAAATTGCGCCCTGGATAAGGAAGTCCTTTACGCCTATATTTTACACTTAATGGGTGATTTTTAGTCGCCTAATCACTACTTTAATAAATCATTGCAGGGCAAAGCTATCTCTTAATACATTCATAAGTGTTTGCTTCAATCTGCTAGAGCGCTAATCACCGAAATTACTTTCCCTCTTCACCTCTCTTCTTTATTTCTGACTTATTTATTTCTTGGCGTTCCCTAATTTAATTGCGATTTTTCTGTTAGTTAATGAAATGCTTGCTTGCCATTTCTGACGTAATAAAAACTTATCCAGGATTTAAGTAACTTTTAACATGCTAAAACAATTAATGCGGTCTTTAAAAGCGCAAAGTAACACCTACGCGCAAAAATAAACCAACATTGTACAAACAATTCGTTTATCGGTATAATCGCTAAGGAGCTGCTAGTTCAGGCTCAAAAGTAACTATGGCGCTCTAACCCCAGTTTAAGTCATAAAGGAACCCCTGATTGACGGAGGCAAAAGTGTACCAGTGATTCATTAAGTATCAGATGAGCTTTCCATGAAGACAAAAAAGGAGTTAAAAAACAAAAAGATTCTCAATTCGTCGGCATGCAAATAAATGTATTTGTATTTTATGAATTGTTACCCAATGTTATTTCAATGGTTATCAAAAGTAACTCGAGTCCAGAGCCGGTTGTTTATACTTGCGATAAGTATAAATAAAAGAGGTTTGCACTTAGTTAAAATGTATTCAATCTTGGCCATTCGTTTTGATAATGATGATTAAAAATTGCTTTTTATCGATGTCGAAAAACATTTTGGCTGGTACATTTTTGCCCCCGTCAATCCGGGGTTTGGTCATAAACATACATCGATGCTAAAAGTTCGTACACGAACCTATATAGGTACGAGTATGTTAATATTTGTCTAGGCTTTCTTTACGAGTCATGTCTTCATGACGCAATCGGTTTATGTAATATTCAGTTCAAAAACAACACTGTCTACAAATGTTATTTTCTAAGGAAGTCACAATTCAAACAGACCGCCGTCGATGCCCGAGCAATTAAAGTTACTCTGAAACCGAAACGGTATTCGAAACATCAAAAACAAGGGTAGCAATTTGAGATTTACTTCGCAGACCATTTTGACAAGGCTTGACAGGGAAGTTCTGTACGGTCAAGACGCTAATTTGGATCCAAGTAATTAATATGTACCTGCCGAACAGGGTAGTAGTGGGTCTACCCGGCGAGGCTCGAGGGGCGGCGAAGAAAGCCGAGGTGAGCCGAGCGCCACAGTCGCCGAGACTTGGCGGTTAGTAAGCCGCGCGACGCGCGATGTGGTGCACGTGCGTCACGTCATGTCAAACGCATGCAAACCCGCGTCACGTAAATCTCCTAAACGTCAAACTTCCAGAAAACCTATCGAAAACCTCGTAAAAGTAACCAACAGTTAAATTGCCGGCTGAATTTCGCTGTGCACGTGTTTAAAAGAACTGAAGTGAAATAAAACTGAGACGTGAAAAAACACATTCAGATAAGCTCGCGCGTGGAAACCATTTGTAGGTATGATGTATGAAATGAACATGACAAGTTAGGGTGCACTGATAACTGGGTAGCTTTTGCCTTTAAATTACAGTGCGTGGTAAATTATGACGAATAACCGTGCCATTATTGTGGGAACAGTTTGTTATTGCTTTATCGCCGAAACGCGCTTTTTATTTGAGTTGCTTTATTTTAAGATTTTGCTCACTACTAACTAGATTAATTTGTGTTTACCACAATAGAGGAACTATGTCATCAATGTAAGAGAAAAAATGGTTTACTTTTTAATACAAAATTAAACTTCATTAATATCTAGATCTTAACAACTATTTTTTTAATTGAGTGTTAATATATACGTATCTATTTATGCTATCCCCGCTTCGTCCGAGATCTATCTATATATGTGTACCTGTATATACGTATCTATATATAGGTACACATATTTCATGTTAAATCGGGTCTTAACGCGATAAGAACGATACGCGATATTGTGTTTGAATTTCTGTTTTTAGTACAATAAAGTGTTTACATACATATATACATACATTACACATGTACAAGGTCGATGATTACCTTATTTAACATAAGAATAAAGTAAAAAAGGTAATTCTTGACCCTTTTGTACATGTTTTATCGTGTTTAGACCTGTTTCACTTTAAAATATAATTGAAAAGCACGAGAGTTTGAGACTAGTCATTACTACTGTTTTCGAGACATTTATCGAGTGGTGCATGTTTTTTTTTAAATGCTTAGTGATTCTTTTGCTTATTTACTCTTTATATGTTGAAAAGGTGTTTAATTATATTTTTTTGTTGTAGAATTAGAAACAATAATTTTAGTAAATTATTAATTATACCTATCTTTGAAAATACTTGGAATGTAATAAGTTTTTAATACTGAACAAATATTAAAAATAACATAGATACTTAATTAAAGTTACTGTAGTCAGGCTTTTTAGTGATAGTGCTTGGAAGCCTTATATTTAAAAACAAAAAAAAGATTGCCTATATTTCTCACCATCTCAAATTCTTTGTCGTGTTGTGAGTTATGGTAGCCCAAATTGGAATACACCTGGTTTTGAACAATATGGATATTCGAAAACTGTTTCAAGAAATAAACATTTTAATTAAAATTTTCAATAAGATAAGACTGACGTGCGATCGACAAGACGAAAGTGGTCGCATCCGATCGTGTTAGTACTTCACTCTTGTTCAAATTAAGTGTTATAGCAAATACGATGAGTAGGTAGGTACCAATTCCGTTTGCAAGGTACTTACATGTAAGTGGAAAAAAATTAAGAGATTTATTAAACGGGCATTACTGGCAACGTGAGAATGTTATTAACCTCGGGCAAATACTACGTTTCATTCGTGGACAAAACCAAGAAAACTGAAAGAATACAAAATAAAATAACGTTTTAAATTGTTAAAATTACTATTTGGATTTTATTTATTTAATAACTAGAGAAAGGATAAAATCGTGATAAAAAAATCGAGGACTTAACGTAAGCAACGATTTTCACAAGTCTCTCCTCATTTGATTTCATTATTATTCTTTATTCAAACTCCCTAAAGCTACTTTTATAAGCCATTTATAAGTTTTTTTTTTTTTTTGCCCCGTGTGGTTTCTGGGTTAGAATAGTGCCACTCCATGTCTTCCCGTGGATGTCGTAAGAGGCGATTAAGGGAGTAAGGGCTTCTAGTATTGTTAGGCGATGGGCTTGCAACCTGTCACTAATACACTAGTAAACATCTCAGCCTACTTGTGCAAAATGTGGTTACAAAATTATAAACAAGTCTTTTAGAGTTGTTGGTATTTCTGTAGCTCTGCCTACCCCACTCTGGGAATGAAGGCGTGGTGTTATGTATGTATGTACTCGTATGTATACTTTTATAAGAAAATAAATACTTACAAGTAGGTATGGAAAACATCCAAGACTCAATAACAAATTTAATACGCGTATCTCACAAATTTGCCCATACCGCAAGTTACCTTTGTACTAATTAGGTGAGATCGTCTCATAATATACATCTAAAGTTTAAAATGGGTCATATTATTATAAGTAATGGTTTTATTTCAGAAACCGTAAACTTTTCGGTTAGGTTAGGTGTTTATTGTAACAATCCTGAAAAGTTACAAATTGCGTATTTTTAGAATTAATAATCTTATCCCCTTATTCATTATAGTTACAGTATTCGCACAGCTGCCCCTCAACATCTACATTTACACCGCCATTACAAAGTGGTGCACTCTACGAGTACGCACGTTATACATTTTCTTCATATCAAACGTATGTAGGTACTCCTATAGTGGCATTCGAGTAAAATAACGCTAGTGTCTCACAACTAGAACAATTAAATTAATTTGCAGCGTGTGCGTGCGCAGCGTGTGCCGCAGTGGAATTCAGTGCTACGAGTGCTACGCTGTAGCCTGTGCATTTTTCCTCTACGTAGCGAAAATATGCTACGAACAGTGGACCCGGCTATCAGGTGGTTACCATTGAAAGTGTTAAATTTGCGTTGGCATTGTTGCAATTTATAAAACTCAGAGCCCACTTAGCATGGCATAATATCTGCTCACGTTTGCAAGGACTGCTTTTTCATTTGTATGTAAGGTTAATAACATTAATCTAAAAAAAATGACTATAAGAGAACAACACGACGAGGTCTCTACGTCAAAAGCAAATAAAATCATTACAAATGATTTTTTTATTTTTTTTAATAATATTTATTATATGAATTTATTAAGTACTTATAATGTAACTTACTTTTAAGTATTGTTGTGCTTTATGATTGAAAGAATGACCTTCTGCTGCAGTTTTTTGCGGCGCTTCTTCTCCGCAATGACGGTGATGTCCGAAGCGCTAGTAGATTCACTTTATATTACCGACGTGTAAAAGAGCCTTCTTGTGACCTATTTACTGAATAAACATTTTGAATTTTGTTTTGTTTTTATCCTGTTGTGAAGACCATTTAGTAGTTGAGTACAGAGAGATTCATTTTTAGACCTTATTCTTATAACAATGCAATTAGGTAAAAAAGTCGACCGTACACAGGCCGTGAATTTGTTTCTGTAGTTTTCATTCATTCATACGTCACTTTTTTAAATCGCCTTTCCTATAAGAAATCCTGGGGGTGACCATTATATGCCTAAATAATTCAGTTTAATATGAGCGTAAAGAACAGGGCTATAGCAGTTACATAGTTCTGTCTCTTTCTCTCACCGTAAATTGAATTGCTTTGCCATGTAAAGGTAACCCCTTGGACTTGTACTTCCAAAAAAAAACACTTTTTCCATTTGTTATAAGCACCCATAGTTAATTATAAATTAAATATTTTCTATTATATTATTGATAATTAATAAAACTATAAATTAACAGCGACCCGCCAGCGGCTTCGCCCGCTGCAATTTTTTTCTTTCATGCCACTTAGAGGTATGAAAAATAGATGTTGGCCGATTCTCAGACCTACCCAATATGCACACAAAATTTCATAAGAGTCGGTCGAGCCGTTTCGGAGGAGTATGGGAACGAACATTGTGACACGAGAATTTTATATATTAGATATATAAATAATGGACTAATAACAAGAATCAATCAACTTTAAACATTATGTCTTCTCTTAATATTATAGCTGGAATATTAAAGGCTGCATATGGAGAACTAGCCTTCATATACAGCCCTTAATATCCCATTGTCAGTCCGTCTAACCCGCTCCATAAAAGAGGCCCTTTTTTTCTGAGGACAGCAAATAAGTCATCCACCCTGCTTTCGGCGACAGAAATAATTAGTAGAACGAAACCTTTGTAGACTGATGTTCCTATACATTATGTTACGAATAATTCACCTTTACTACTCGATGGCGCTACGAATGTCAAAGTCAATTGTTAAGTGCTTGAGAATTTTCAT
Organism: Acleris holmiana; assembly: GCA_949316455.1. Lineage (NCBI taxonomy): Eukaryota > Metazoa > Arthropoda > Insecta > Lepidoptera > Tortricidae > Acleris > Acleris holmiana. Next base: position 10,667,134 of record OX438778.1, read on the forward strand.
TACTAATACGGACACAGAACACTAATTCCAATCATCGCCCTGAACTTTTCCATGTCCTTATGTTAAAATACTTTACTTACTAGGACTCTAACTAAAAGCAAATTTAAAATCCGACTTCATGTCTTGATTATGTCGTTTAAATATTGATTACCTAGCATTTTTATTCACTCGACTACATTGTTTGTTTCAATTAAAGTACCCAGTAACACTCGCGACGTTAAGATAAATCTAAAACGACACTTCACTCTTCAAATCAGTCCAGCCGTTTAGGCTACAGGAGGCACAATGGAACGGACATACATACACACACATACATACACACATGCATACGGGCGAATATAATACCCTCCTTTTGGGTCAGTCGAGTAAAAAGGTGCTCGAGCTATTGTTCGATTTGCTACGAAAGACATTTATTCCTCGTAGCACATACGTAGTATCCGCGGGCTACGTCGTAGAGGTTGTGTAGCACGCGCTTTAATAAATTATTCGACACTGGTTGTCCAATAATAGTGTTGTAGATTATCTCATTTTCAGATTTTGTGCAATTAATAAGCTCCCTTTATAAAGAGAACATTACGTTTAATTTACTCAGAAAAAAGGATCAGCAGCGCTGTATGTTCTGAAATTCAGGACAATGGCACTTTTGCATACCATTCTGCTGAGCGGCAACCAACTTGGTACATTGTAAAAGAAAATAGTTATAAATATTAATATTTTTAGCACGAATTATGTATTTTTTCATTTTTATCTATACTTTACTTACTGCCTTCCTTTCTTGGCAGAAAAACATGAAATATGGCGATACCAAATCGGGGTACTCTACTGGGTAAAAATGATATTGCCTGTGACGTATATTGGTATTGTTTTTAACTCGGTCGCCATTACTGTCAAGTAAATAAGAGCTATCAGAACGTTGTCGATACAAAAACACGTTGAAGGCAATATGATTTTATCTTTGTAGTATAGAAGACCAGATTGATAACAATACCACCGTTTTCCATGTTTAGGGGAGCGAAAAAAAGAATTAAAGCTTAGAACACAAATTAAATGGACGCTTCGTGCGTCATGCCTTGTGCCACTCAATGTAAAAAAAAGAATTAAAAATGTTAACATTTTTTGTATATATGGAACGAAAATAAACCGGCCGAGTGCGAGTCGGACTCACATTAAGTTTTCCTTACCATTCTCGTGTAAGGGCCCTTTAAATCTTAATTAAAAAAAATCGTTGCTATAGCAGCAATACTTATTACGTCTACCTATTTCTGTTCGTTAGATAGAGCTTGCTGACAGACATATGAATGGATAGCTTAGCTATAGGGTCCCATTGGCACACTTTGGGTACAAAATCCTAAAAAGCTAAAAAAAAGTATCGTTCGTAAGACGTTTCGTGGTGTTATTTCTTGAATCTATTACTAAATACACGTTACCTAAAAGATAAAAAACACTTTAAAACTAATAATTTATGATTACTAACAACGCTTCTACGCAATTTCCTTGGAGATCAAACAATTTCCTTCGGCCGATTGAAATGTCTAAAGCTCGGGAAGGAAAAATGACAAAAAGTAAAAAGAAATTCTCGAGGAATATTTTTTAACCTTCATTTTTAATTATATTGGGAGACATCAATTAACGTTTGGTTTGGAAGATTTCTTTATTCATTAATTATACGCAATTGAACTAATACTATATTTCGATCGGACTCTAAGAATGAATTTGGAAGTACGAGTATAATACAATCATTAGCTAAATCCCTATTTGTGGGGTAGTTAATTGCTGTCAGTTTTTAGGGTTCCGTACCCAAAGAATAAAAACGGGACCCTATTACTTAGACTTCGATGTATGTCCATCCGTCTGTCTATCACCAGGCTGTATCTCAAGAACCGCGATAGCTGAAAAGTTGAAATTTTCACAAATTATGTATTTCTGTTGCCGCTGTAACAACAAAAACTAAAAACAAAATAAAATCAATATTTAAGGGGGCTCCCATACAACAAACGTGATTTTGTTGCCGTTGTTTTGCTCGATGTTAAGAGGCCGTATACAAAATTTTGCCAATTTCGCCGATTTACCTGATTTTACAGACGTGCTTTTACAGTTGAAATACTTTACTTCTACAAATTTTAATGCAAAACACGAAAGATAATTTCAATTTTCAACGAATGTATGAGGTACTATTCTATGTTTATCATTTTATATTGATTAATTGACCTGAAACCGGTGAGTGTTTTGTGAGTTTTACTGTAAGAGGTTTAGAATATCGCATATTCACGAATCGTTTTGACTTCGAAAAGTAAGAAAATATTACAATTTACTGCTGTAAAGTCATCTAAAAAATGTATGAGTTACTTTTTACCACCTTCATATATTTTTTTTGTATAAAAAAATATTAACTTGGTAAAGTTTTATAGAAAATGGGCAAAACATTGTTTTTGATTTCGACTACTTAAAACTCTCGTTCATAAAATTAAAACAACAGTAATAAAGCTCAATTCAAAATCAATCCATTACCTTAAAAAAACATCCAAAAAATGAAAAAAAAATAGCAATATAATAATGTTTTAAAATAACCTAAATCTCGCATTATAACTCGACAAATCTAAAAAAGGACCGTATTTATTTGTAATTAATTTATTCGATCAGAACTGAAACGATATTTCATGATGTGCATTCATACTTATAGAAAAGCAATATTTTAACTGTATAATCTCAAAAGAAGCAGAACCACCAAAATTTCGTGTACGGCCTCTTAATACAAACAGACAACGTGGTTGTATAAATAATGCTACGGCACTCTTCGTGCGCGAGTCCGACTCGTACTTGGCCAGTTTTTGTTTATCGCTCACTTTCTACTAGACTTAACCTTGCATTATATAAAACAATGAAAAAGTATAATATAATCAAAACTTCTAGTAGTCACGAGAGCAAATATATAAAATAATTATATTTATACTCACCCATGACGGTACAAAACAAGTGCGTCATTTAAAGATTTCAAGAAAAAAAATATTTTAAAACTACTCACTTTAGAAGAAATTTAGGTACTTACACTACTTCAAAAGGAAGCATAAATTGTTCTAATAATTGTTTTCTTTAAAAAAAGGCCGCATTTGCCTCTAAATCGGAGTAGCCCCGCACCGCCTCACTTACATAGGTACCTATAAATAGAGGACGATATTTTTGTCGCCTACGTCAAAGTATCATTAATAAGAGAAAGTAGGTATTCATTGTAATGAAACTCAATAATAGCAAATGCGTATACGTATATAGATCATGATAACTGAATGCGTTGTATTTTTAACACGAAAATGCAAAATGGCTGTATTTGTTTTAAACTCTCAATAAGGCTGTAATAACTCAATTATGTTAATTCGTAATCACATGTCAGCTAATTAAAGCTCGACTATTATAATATAAATTTATTTAATGGTTAATTATTTTGCAATTCTAGGAAATAATTTGCTTTATAATAATAATGGTTTTGAAATATATAATAACGGACTTTTATAATGCTATGAGACAGAGTTTTAGGGCGGCTGGGTCCGTGGAGGAGACCGCCGCGAAGATGAAGCATTCAAAATAATCTGTCTTAGAACCGATGTACCGTTTTGTCCCGATCGCGGGGGAGACATCAGGAACTTGGGGTTCAGAAGCCAAGGAACTGCTGCTGGGAGGCTGTCGTCCGCGGGACAGAAGGGGAGATCCTCATTCTGGGTCGTGGTTGGTTCAGCAGGTTTCCATTAAAATGCAACCGGAATAGGAACGATTGGGCCAGCCACGATGCAGGGTTGGGGTTAAATGGGATAAGTCTGTGTTTTACATTTTCGTTTTTTTTAATGTTAAGAGCGACGAAAGACGAAGGGTGTGACGTAAAAAGTCTTGACGAAGTCTGTTGCTGATATAATGTGTGAATGTGTTTATTGTGTTTTTGCTTTATTTGATTTAATTAATGTTTTCAGATTATGCTTTAAGTCATCGTAATAGAATAGAATATAATAATTTTATTTCAGGCAACAAGGCATATACATATTTACAAATACCTTACAGACTAACCTACATAATAATATAAATAAATAAATGACAACATATTTGTATAGATATATAAATACTTAAATACATAGTAAACATCCAAGACTCAAGAACAAAATAAATATTCGCGCTCATTACACAAATACCTGCCCTTACCGGGATTTGAACCCGGGACCGCTAGCTTCGTAGTCAGGGTCACTACTAACTAGGCTAACGTATAATTTAAAAATGACGTAACTATTAAAATACTTTCGCGGTTTCAGCTGTTTTTCAGCGAATAGGTAAGGGGTAATGGGCTAAAGGTGGAGTTACGGTCACGAGCATAAATTTAAGACCCATTAAAAAAAAACTGCTTGAAGTTGTCAATGTTCTTAGAGATGCCAAGTCATTTGTAACTTAGATGAAACTCAATCTTATGGCTGTAAAATGTCAGATTGACTTTGGACCTAAGGCGAGTCACTAAGTCTGACTGTACATATGTGAAACTGATGACAATGCCATCTTATGACAAAGGAATTTATCGGATGATGGAGTCGGCTGGTGACATCAAGATCTCCTCTGTACTTAACATACTTACTGAATTGAGATTCGTTAGTTTAGTTTCGATGAGCAGATGGTGACTGTGTCAAAAGACGGTTGCCAAAAAGCTTGAAATAAAAAACACGAAATCTTATTACTGTTAGGATCATATTGGTTTGAAAAACCGTGACATTTAGACAGCGGCGAATGCTTATAATACAGGACATCTTGTATTATGTATTATCCTTACCTTATAAGGAATCAATCGTCTGTGTAATTGTGGTAAAAACGGTTAATATGCAAATTTCTTTTGACAATACACATTTCAAAGCTATTTCTTAATCCTTTACATTGAATGTTTTTATTAAGCTAAAAACATTCAATGTAGGTACATATTATGTTGGGAATTAAACATTATTATATTAACTTATTAATAACAATTACGTGTCCTAACCTTAACCTGATTTAAAAAGGTTGATATCTTGGTCAAATCGCTTCTTGACAAGTGAAAGAAGGATCTTTTAAGACGTTGATGGCTATTATAAGGTTTAGTAAGCGTTCTTGAAGACGCCGTTACTTAAGGCCATATTATTCCAAGTGCCAACGACACGTCTAGGCACTATCGCACCTAACCTTAATGCTATAAAAGAGTGGGATGGGTGTAGCGGAGAAAAATACAATAGGAAAATTTGTCGGTTTTTTTTTAGTGAACCTGTGTACAAAGCAAATGGTCCCGGGTTTATATTTTTATGATAAGCACAAGTATTTTTCATGATAAGTTATTTGTGGAAGATCGTTTCCTGATGTTTATTTATTACCTTAAATTTAGTATTTGCTCAATGTCTCTGAATTTCGCGAGTATAACTTAGTGTTCATAATGTTGAAAAATATCAAATATATAGTTAAGGGTAACTTGAAATTTTCAAATCTTTCAGATTATATAGTATTTTAACTGCACAACGTTTTGCCGTAGCCAAAAATAAATAAAAGCAATTAAAATCTGTCTTTTGTATTTTGAATGTAACGAAGAGTTTATGTTCCTGCAATAAAGTCCTCGTCATAACTTAACTTCCATGAATAGCTTGAACGTTTGTTTCACTTCATTCAGCCCTGGGGCTATGCAGTTTTTTACGACGAGCAAAAATGACAAAGCTATAGCAGTTATTTACCTCTGTCCTTTTCTGTCAGCGTAAACTGAACTGCATAGCAGAGCTAAGTCGATTGAATCTCATCCGATCTCACCTTACTTGCACCAAAACCGCCGATTTTTGCTGATTTCTACAAGTTTGTATTCGAAAGCTCTCCGGTAGATTTCTCAAGCCTATAACAAATGCCCCAATCCACTTGTAAACTAAATCTAATCAAAATTTAATGTAGTGCTACCGATGTACAGTAAGACGACACGTCAGCCTAGTTGGGAGTGACCCTGCCTCTGAATCCAGCTTTTCTGGGTTCAAACCCCGGTAACGGCAGATATTTGTGTGATGAGCGCGAATATTTGTTCCCCAGTCTTCGATGTTTTCTATGTATTTAGGTATGTGTTTCTCTATATAACTATATTTATCGTTGTCTGGTACCCATAGTACAAGCCTAGACCTTAGTTTGGGACTAGGTCCATTTGTGTGAGATTGTCCCCTGATATAAACACAACATTATGCCTTTATTCCCAGAGTGGGGTAGGCAGAGCTACAAAAATACCAAACAAGTCTGAAAAGGCTTGCTTACATTTTGCACAATCAGGCTAAGAAGTTTACTAGTGTATTAGTGACAGGTTGCAAGCCTAACGCCTAATAGTACTACAAGCTCTTTATTCCCTTAGTCTTACGGCATAGAGTGGCACCATTCTAACCCGGAAACCACACGGGATATTTATTATTTTGTCACCTGATATTTATTTATTTATTTTATTTAAGTCCGGGAGATGTGCTGGACCTGAACTGCTAGCGCGGGTGGCACGATGTCTTGCAAACTGTATTAACGCCCGGCACCCGCTTCGGCTCGCTGACTTGCCTTTGATGAAGAATTTACTTCTTAAAAGCTTCTGTTACATATTATTTCTCCCTTTTAAAATTGAAAGCGTCATTCGATTGCAACGAAAAATTGCAAAAAAATTGACATCGAAAAGGTTTTATGAAAAACTCTAAGATATTACTTTTTAATACATTAAAGAGCTTTGATATACTTTTGGATATTCTGCTCAAGTTTTGATTAAGCTGTTGTAAATAGTATCCAAATTAATAATAATATGTGTGGTATCACGTGGAAGAAATTGTTAAACATTGTAATCATGTAAGCAGCGTTACAAATTTTAATAAACATATAAATTAGTAAATTATCAGCCATAATTACATTAATAACTATGTAAGAAAGAAAGAAAGAAAGAAAGAAACATTTATTCGGCTAAAATACAATTACAATTAAATAATTAATTACAAAAAACTATACTATGCACTAGGTACACAATTATAAAACAACAACAAAGAAACAAATATTAGGTACTAAAGCCGAAAAGGCTCACCAGCTCAGCTTGTAGCTGGGCAGGGCCTCAGCGCTGATTTTCAGCTGGGGCCTGAGATGGAGGTAGAAGACTCAGAACAAAAAATAACAAAAACAATAATTAAAAACAGCAAAAAAATATTATAATAATAACAGCTTAAAGTGTGTACAGTGTGCTCTTGTATAAAAAATTAGTCTTTTTTTTTTAATATATATTTTCTCTTGTCAACTTTCCCCGTGAACTTATACAAAACAACAAGAGAAAAGAAAAACATAAATAATACAAAAAAATATCAAAAATTGTGGAAGTTAATGCCGTCTATTTGTCGTACTAGGGTAATTTCTTTTATTTTTTTACGGAATACATAAGTAGAAGTGGCATTACGAATAGGAGGTGGAATGTCATTCCATATTTTTGCTGCGGCGTACTTAAAGCTTCCCTGAAATGCTGCAGTTCTATGAGACTGGACACACAGCAGGCCAAGGCGAGTTCGTAATGACCAGGTTAATGTTTTGTAGAGGTAAAACGGTTTTTCAAATTTGACTACACCAAAAAGCAGGGTTGCAAAGTGTATGTATCGGCGTGAAGACATATTTAATAGTTTCCCTCGAGATAAATATGGTGAGGTGTGACTTCTAGGTGGTATTTGGTAGCAAAATCTTAAACAGGCATTTTGTACTCGCTGTATCAAAACTTTAGTTTTACTTAGTATTCGAGGACCATACACCGTATCTGCATAGTTAAATTTTGATAAAATAAGGGATTCAACCAATTTCAGACGTAAGTCCGTGCTCAAATAGTCACGCATTTTATATAAGGTTTTTAAACGGTAAAAACAATTACTTGCAACTTCCGCTATATGGGATTCAAACCTTAACTCTGAGTCCATTATGAGCCCCAAATTGCGCGCTTCACTAACATAAGCTAAGTCCTCTCCGAGTATCTTTACATGCGGTTTCTTCGACACTATTTTAGAGATTTGCTGCCTTGAGCCTAGTATTAAAAACTTGGATTTGTTTGGATTTAGTGTGAGGGAGTTACTTTTTGACCACTGGCAAATTCTCTCTAGGTCCTCATTGATCTTTTGTACTGTAACATTGATATCATTTGGTTTACATGATATATATAACTGTAAGTCATCAGCGTACAGGTGATATCTGCAGTGCTTTATGCAGCCAATTATATCAGCAATGTACAATACAAACAACAAAGGCCCCAAAATAGAACCCTGCGGAACTCCACAGCTAACCTGGGCAAGAGAAGACGATGACACAGAACCATCGCTCTTATTTATTCTTACATATTGATAGCGATTGTTCAAATAGCTGGTAAACCATTCTACTGCATGATCGTCAAACCCATAATAGACCAATTTAGCTAAGAGAACCGAGATGTTAATGGTATCGAAAGCACGGGAAAAATCAAGAAGTACAAGGATAGTTCCCATGCCATCATCTTGAGCCTGCAGAACATCATTTGTGACATCAATCAAAGCAGTTGACGTGCTGTGTTTCTTTCTAAAGCCGGACTGGGCTTGAGGAAGAATGCTGTTTGACTCCAAAAAATCTGTGAGCTGTTGACATACGACCCTCTCCAGAACTTTAGACATACAGGGCAGTATACTAATAGGACGGAGGTCCTTGAAAGTAAGCGGATGTGTGATTTTAGGAAGAGGTCGTACAATAGCTGTTTTCCATGAATCAGGGAAAATTGCTGTAAGTATGGAGGTATTGACTATTGATGTGACAGTATCTAAGGTATATGGTAGCGTCAACAATAACATATCTAATGATATCATATCAACCCCCAGGGCATTAGACTTGAGACTATTAATAATATGCAAGACAGTTGCTGAAGAAACGGTTTTAAGAGTAAAAATAGGACTCCCGGCTCTGTGGGACCTAAAATATGTTAACATTGGTATATCATCATAAGGGTGGGGTAAATCGAGGAAATGTCTATTAACCTCATCAGCCGAGGTAAGATGAGACGGAAGGTCGGACTCAGGCTTTGGAGGAAGTATATTAAGCTTGAGGTTTTTCCACAATAACGCAGGATCCTTTATATGTCTGTTAATGTGCTGCCTGAAATAGGCCGCCTTTTCAAGATCAACTACTTTTTAAAATCTTTATAATATATCTTATGTGTCTCAAGTTTGGTTTTCAGATATCTCGTATGAGCTTCATTTCTTAATCTCATCATCAGCTTGACATTTTCTGTGATCCATGGATATGAATTATGTTTTATCAAAATCGATTTGGTGGGTGCATGTACATCAAAAAGGTTTACGATAAAATTTGTTAAACAGATTAACTTCTCATTAATATTTTCAAAGTTCAAAATAAAATGCCATGGAATAGCTCTAAGGTCATTATGTAAGTAATCCAAACAAATATCTTTTAACGGACGATATATCACACGCTTTGGTACAGACTTAAATCTTTTAAAACTGAATTCACTCGTAACGAGGGCGTGGTTTGACAGTTTGCTCCCTATAACTTCGATAGCTTGTAACGAGCCAAAAGGTCACCTGTCCAGTTAATTACAGAAAGATTTAATTATTCAATAAAGAACAGCATTAAAATTAACAGAATAGGAAGTATGTTATGTAAGAGTTTAAGTAATGACAAAAGAAAACATAACCTACTATATATTTGACAAGATAACATAGTTAAAGAGTTCATTCCATTTGAAATTCATTATAAAAAAATAGTCAAACAAATTATAATTTATAATTTAACAATTTAAATAAAATACTAACATAATTAAACATTTCAAAAGAATAACGTAAATAATCAAATTAAAGTTATGAAAAGTATGGCAAATTAATGTACGCTAAATTCAATCTTAAAACATCAACTCGCTACTGCGCATGTCGAAAAGAAGGCGTCGAGGCCGAAGACGCCGATGAAGGCAAAGATGGCGATGAAGTACTTGAGATGTTATATAAGCAGGTCGCCATTTTGACTAGGGGGCTTTTCTCTTTGACACTCGTGACGTGCGGACGGTTGTTGCTCTGGGGTCGTACTTACGTTCGAAATTAAAAATTACGATAAATTAGACATTGAATTAATTAGAATTTTATATTTTAGTTATGGGATTTAGATAATTGGAAGCTTTTTACTTTGACACTCGTGACGTGCGGACGGTTGTTGCTCTGGGGTCATACTTACGTTCCGAACTCGGAAAATAAATATTTAAATTTTTGTTGGGGTTAATTAAATGGGTTTCATACGGGAAAGTTAGACATTAAATTAAAGTTTATATTTTAGTATTGGGAATTACATAATTTGGGTTTAGAAAACTTTTCTTCGTAAAGTATTGGTAAGATTATATTATATGTAATTATTTGTGTGTGGATTTGTTAATCTTTTCTGTTACAGATTATTAGAAGAAAGAAGTAGTCAGCAAGTTTAGAAGATTTTTAGTTGACATTTGTGTCTGGCACGTTGTTTATTTAGTACATTCAGTGGGGGGTTTATGGGGGGAAAGTTTTGTAATTATTAAAGTCTTTGAGTTAAGCTAGATTAGCATATTTTCGTGCCAGAGCGGTGTCCAGGCTAACAGTTTGCCTGACAAATCACGCTGACCCTAACGGTGACAAATAGGCTTGGTTTGGAACTTTGTAGATTCTAAAAGATGGTGTGGGCAACCCTAGATGTACTCTTTACCAACATAGTCATCTATATAAGTGCCCACCATTCTCATTCGCCAGCCTGGAGTGGGATCGGGGTCCACAGGTTGGGCATGCAATTGCACCCGTGAAAGCTCTGGGAAGTTTGAGGATTGGTTCCTTAAAACTCTATATATTTATATACACTAAACCACACAATAGGGCGTCATACTCTCACCGTCTTGGACTTCGGTCTGTGTGAGGGGGGTGGCAATCACACGGGTGTTAGGTTGCTTTCTCAGCAGACCCGGCTGAACTTTACAGTTTACCTAGGGAACTAGCTAATTATGAGGATAAGGTAAGCCTCTAGGATGTAGTTCTTTGTAGAATAGGCCTTATAAGTAGAGTTAGGGTAGAATCACTTGACTAGGGAAAGTAGGGAATATTAGGATTTTATTCAAATAGGAAAAAAGGTAATGTTTATTTTTATTCACTAAAAATTTAGGTACAATATAAAACTGATAGCAATCAGTAATTAAATAAAGTTCATATTTAAAAACGTTCTTAGGGTCAATTAAGGGGATAAGTAGATACCTAATAGGTAAAATATTTTATGATAGAGATAAAACTATAATTTTAAATTCTCTCTTCATATTGACTTAGATGAAGTCATATGAATTGAATAATTTTCAGTAACAAATAAAACACTTTTCAGTAAACAAGTTTAATTAGGGACAATATAGGATTTAGTATGTATTTGATAAATAACTATCTATTTGAAATTTGAAGCCATAAATAGTTTCATGTCTAACAAAATGAAAGTATCATTCTAGATAAAAATCTATACCTAATAAATCTAGTTTGAAATAAAATAACTTTGAAGTAAAAAAATGAGATCTTTGAATAGATTTGATAAATTGCAATAATATAAATAAAACTATTATATCAATATACTTAAGTGGCTTTATATTTGAGCTGTATATTTACTCTTACATAGCACAGAAAGCTATTATGAGGATTCAATCTAGCTAGAAGACAAAATGACTTCTGTATTACCTCTGTTTTACTATAAAAGATAAACATGTATACATGGTGAAAATTGAACATCTCATTATAGACTATAAAAATACTTGAGTCTAGATCATGGCTCATACAGTGAATTAAGCAATATCAAGCTAAAGACACTTTTGTAATAATAAATTTACAATAAGTATAAATAAATTTATTCGAAGATCATTAGAATCAATTATATTGAATATTGAAATATAATAAATTTTGAACCCTCTCAATTTGGTACTTTACAACTAACTGACTTATCATACAGTAAATAAAATAATTAACTATATATGGCAAGGAGTCTGCCCTGTCTCTGGAGGATGACTATTGGAACAGACTAAGGTCTGCGTGATAGCAATCACGACGGCGTAGGTGGAGCCGATTCCCCCTAAAAAGGGGCCATAACACTTATAATTTGATGGACATGGGATTTTTTTATGCTTCAGTTTACCTAGATTATAATTTCCTTACATTATAATTATAACTATTCTACGATAACTGCTTTTCTTCATAGTAGGTTAACTATAGAGGTGATTAGAAATTCTGAATTATATAGGATTATTTAAAGGTATATGAAGTTAAATATGTATGTAATTTAATTCAATAGGTTAAATATAGGTTGTATTAGGTAGGTAATGTTAGGAATTAAAACAAAGACTTAAAGAATTTTAGGGTTACTGTAGGTTCACAACAATTGGGTCCATTTTATCTGTTAGACGATCACGAGCCATATTTAATCTTCAATTAATCTTAGGTTGTTTCAATTAAATCTGGGTATGTAGTTTTAGCTATGCGAGTACACTAACTGTCGGAGTTAGTTACATTAGGTTAGCTAGTAAAATATGTAGGTAGGTAGATCTATAGATAGATGGTTAGGCCCCAGTAGGATGGGTAGGTTGGTTACAATTGTTGCCGTGGACCAGGATTCACAAGGCAATAAACCCCTTTTACCCAGTAGATAGGTAGCCCACGTAGGATGACCAGGATCATTACAATTGGTGCCGTGACCAGGATCATAAAAAAATTAGGGTTAGTTATTTAATTCAAGTAAGTGACTTCGGTTTGAAGTCCAATTGTTGTCTGTGAAAATGGAGGTCTTTGTTTTAATTTAAATTTTATATTTCATTTAGTATTAACAGTTATCGTCTTATATTTTGGTTTGTAAACCTACATTCATTAGATATTTAACAGATTTATAATTGAAGGCAGGTAACAGAAGTTAATTAGATATTTAACAGTTTTATAATTGAAGGCAGGTAACAAAAGTTAATTAGATATTTTACAGTTTTGTAATTGAAGGCAGGTAACAAAAGTTAATTAGATACCTTACAGTTTCATAGTTGAAGACAGGTAACTAGAATTATATAGGATCTTGCAGTGGGTTTATTGCTATTCAATAACACAATATAAAGGCATAATATACACTAATTTTATACTAAATAAAGCAAAAGCTTACAAATATTTAAAAAGTCTTTTATCCTATTAGTTTCTGTAAATTCACTTGAAGCTAAAAGTTGTTTTATCAAAGGCAGGAAATGATATAACAATATTAAACAATTTTAGTATAAATTCAATTAAATTTTGTAAACTTAGTTATAACCATTAAAACTAGTATTTTAGAGTAGCGTCACTAGGAGTGGTTTCAGGAAGATTTAACTATTAATTAGTAATGAAACATTTCATTTTCAATAAGTTGACGATCTTCAATTTTGGTCATTCACAAGTAGTCCTTTGTATTTCTTGCAAAGCTGAAAAAGTAAATATGTTTTAATTAGTTGAACTAATAGCTCTAATGTCAGTATACTTTTGAGAGGGAAACCAGTGTCTTTAGATGGATGTCACTCAGTTGCAATGTTGATAACAATATTCACAATTCAATTTAATTTATCAGTAATAAAAATTTATTCTCAATAAAATAAGTTAAATTTAAAATCTATTTGGACTGAAACATGAACTTTAAAATGAATATAGGTACTTTAAACATTATATATTACCTGTAATTCTAGACACATCCAGCCAATAGGATTCATTTTCTTCTGAGGCATACAATAAATAAAGATAATATTTCTGTGGTCAGATAGGTCAGGTGAACGCTCCTCAGATGTTTGAGACCAAATTACTTTTTCATTTGCCAAGTTTGTCTGACTAATGTTGTAACAAGCTAAAAAGAAAATAACAACATTAAACATTTTGTAAAATCAAACAATTAGGTAAATAGAGGAATTCACTTGTATTAGATTGTTTCATGCCAGTTCATTTTAAGTACATACAATGTAGGATACGCTTTCACAGCCCTTTTTAAGTTATTAATGTCACTGGTAAAATTTGTAAGGCGTTAACTAAATAGGTTAAAGGATTTCATTAGTTTCACTAAAATATGCAGTTTCACTAGATAGTAGGTTATGTTTAAGCATTAGAGAGGTTATTCCTTGGTTTACGCATAATAAAAATACAAATATAAACATGATCTCACCTTGTATCAGCTTTATCCAACGTTAGAAAAACTTTAGCCGGTGTAGTTTAGCTTCGTAATCATACAAATATTTCATATTCTAGATGGATACTGAGACAAACATATGGAAAATATTTCTAGATAGAACATTATTATATTAGGAAACGTTATAGTTTTGATTAAACAAACGTAAATAGGGGTTAGAATAGTCAATTACGGGGCGATGTTTCGTTTTGAAACTTTTAATAGTAACAGATTGTATAAAGTTACTGGACTGGTGAGGTTACCGAGTATGAACGTTTAGTTGTTGTGAAGATCGTTTATCGTAAGAAAAATTAAATGAAAGATATTTACTAAGTCACTTAGATAAATAGTACCGTAATCATCGTAATAAAATATAAGTAATAAAAACAATATAGTGTTGTACACAAAAAAAAAAAATAGGTCATAGTTTGGTGGAAGAGTTAGTTATAGAACGAAACGCAAAATGAAAAGTAACGATTAGAGGTTGGCATTCGATTTATTTTATCGACTTATATCGAGTTTTAATGAAGGTTAATTTAAATGAATGAAAATAAATTTTATTGTTGGCGTTCACTTGCGAGTTGTAAAGGCCGTGATCATCTGTTGGTTAGGACCCTACGTTGTGTATAATAGAGTTAAAATTGAGTAAATCTTTCAAGGAATGCGTGAATCGGAACTACATAGACTTTGTTATAAGTTTTCGATAGGTCGATTACGTCGAGTAGGAGAATTTTAGTTTAGGTTTGCTATAAGTTATAGATTTTAGAGAATTCGATGTCTCTATTAGGATAACTGATAAAATTTACCTACATTTCTTTTAAGTACCGAACCATTGGATTACCAAATCACAAAAATAGAGAAGGTAGAATGAATTTAGTGACTGACTTATTATGAGTTATATGATAGTAAAGTTATTTATGTATTGGGTATTTTAAAATTGTGCATTATTAATGACTTAAATAATAAATTAACTATGTAATAAAGTAGTATTTGATAGGTACAGACAGATTGGTGTAGTGATTAAATTTGAAAAGTAGCACAGGTTTAAGGAGAAGTAGGGGATAAGGCAGGAAATTCTTATTTGGATAATCGTCTATGCTGACATAAGAGTATTTAGGTATAAGATAGGTATAGGGTAACCTTTTACTTAGGAGGGATCACATCATGAATGTGAAAATAGTAGTCTGTTTAACTTTTAGAATAACGATATCTACTTCATAATTATGACACTGTCATAAATAAAAAATAGGGAATGGAGATGCGATTCAACGGAATACGTTTATTAGGGACAAAAGTAATACTGTTGCTATGTAGGAATCTATCGATTGTAATCAACTAGATAAAATAGTATGGGCGTGAGATATGAGAATCGGTATAAAGTAGTTTTAATTTTAATCGATATGCTTGATTATCGAGTGGTATTTGTATGTACGTATGATTGTATGTAAGTATGAATGTATGTATGTTTGTATGTAAATACTTTGTTACACATGAGTAAGATATATTTAGGTAGTAGTACTACGAGAGAGTCGGAGTGCAAAAATATCTTTATAAATTAGTCATTTTAAATTGAATACTTTTGGTTCTAACGAGGAAAGGTTTAGGATATCATATCATTAGTATATAAATACATCAATCAATTGGTAAGTGTAAAAAATGTCGGGTATTTTTTAATTAAATAATTGAATCAACATTTGAATGGAATAATTTGAGATACCGTAACAACCGCGCTTAAAGTATGTAAATGTTCGAAGTCAAAGGTTTGTTAAACAAAAAGTCATTTGGATTTTTGAACGGAATCGATTGGACAGGTGTCACAGTTTTATATTAACGGGCGGGAATTCGATGTTATGTTATGAACTTATTGTTGGGTTTTAGGAGAAATCATTATAGTTTTTGAAATTAACTTAGAAATAAAATGGTTTGGGCTAGAGAATGGTTGTGTTCGTAGCTGAGCTAGTGTGAAAATCTAATGAGGAGATTTGACAGTTTTATTTTGAGAATGTAAGTTTTGTGATGAAAATAAGTGTGTGATTTTATGCAAGTATTAGTTTAATTTACTTCAGAAAGGGGTTCAGTTGTGACCACAAACCAAAGCAACAAGCCAGGTTTATCAAGATTTAGCCTGGAGACACAACTATGTTCAAATGTTTCGTTAAAAGGAAATCTAAAACTCTTTGGTGTTAGGGTAAATTAAAAATTTCATATTAGAAATTAATATGAAGTTATAGAGTTAGCTTGTATGCAATTTTGACGAAACATCTCTCTTCTAGTAGGAAACCGATCTATGCGCACACTGCACATTCACCAGTTCTGAATTGTATAGCAAAGTATGGGGCAATTTGTTGATAGGATGGAAGGAAATAGAGCGGTTGTAACATTATCTTTAAGGATTATAATTTATTCTGGGCGACCTAACCGGGGAATTATACTCAAATCATAAATACAAAAGGTTTGTTGTTCTTGACTGGTTTAGTGTTGATAGAACAATAAGGATTCACAACCCTTGTTTTCCACAGGTAATATGATAATCTGGTAATTGTGACTTCAATTTTATGTCTGGACATTTGTTGTTAGCTAATTGTATTCATATTATGTTGTCAATTCAAATTGGTTTAAAAACACACCACATAATTATCAGAATTTCTGATCAGGAAAGGCTAAGTATTGATAAATTATTTGAATAACTAATGTAGTTTAAAAGTATTTTATGGGTATATTTTAGTTTAAGGTAGATTTCTCTTCAAATGCCAACTTTAAGTGATAGTGTCATTTTAAGAAAAATCTAAAGGCAGGGATGTAACGAGCCAAAAGGTCACCTGTCCAGTTAATTACAGAAAGATTTAATTATTCAATAAAGAACAGCATTAAAATTAACAGAATAGGAAGTATGTTATGTAAGAGTTTAAGTAATGACAAAAGAAAACATAACCTACTATATATTTGACAAGATAACATAGTTAAAGAGTTCATTCCATTTGAAATTCATTATAAAAAAATAGTCAAACAAATTATAATTTATAATTTAACAATTTAAATAAAATACTAACATAATTAAACATTTCAAAAGAATAACGTAAATAATCAAATTAAAGTTATGAAAAGTATGGCAAATTAATGTACGCTAAATTCAATCTTAAAACATCAACTCGCTACTGCGCATGTCGAAAAGAAGGCGTCGAGGCCGAAGACGCCGATGAAGGCAAAGATGGCGATGAAGTACTTGAGATGTTATATAAGCAGGTCGCCATTTTGACTAGGGGGCTTTTCTCTTTGACACTCGTGACGTGCGGACGGTTGTTGCTCTGGGGTCGTACTTACGTTCGAAATTAAAAATTACGATAAATTAGACATTGAATTAATTAGAATTTTATATTTTAGTTATGGGATTTAGATAATTGGAAGCTTTTTACTTTGACACTCGTGACGTGCGGACGGTTGTTGCTCTGGGGTCATACTTACGTTCCGAACTCGGAAAATAAATATTTAAATTTTTGTTGGGGTTAATTAAATGGGTTTCATACGGGAAAGTTAGACATTAAATTAAAGTTTATATTTTAGTATTGGGAATTACATAATTTGGGTTTAGAAAACTTTTCTTCGTAAAGTATTGGTAAGATTATATTATATGTAATTATTTGTGTGTGGATTTGTTAATCTTTTCTGTTACAGATTATTAGAAGAAAGAAGTAGTCAGCAAGTTTAGAAGATTTTTAGTTGACATTTGTGTCTGGCACGTTGTTTATTTAGTACATTCAGTGGGGGGTTTATGGGGGGAAAGTTTTGTAATTATTAAAGTCTTTGAGTTAAGCTAGATTAGCATATTTTCGTGCCAGAGCGGTGTCCAGGCTAACAGTTTGCCTGACAAATCACGCTGACCCTAACGGTGACAAATAGGCTTGGTTTGGAACTTTGTAGATTCTAAAAGATGGTGTGGGCAACCCTAGATGTACTCTTTACCAACATAGTCATCTATATAAGTGCCCACCATTCTCATTCGCCAGCCTGGAGTGGGATCGGGGTCCACAGGTTGGGCATGCAATTGCACCCGTGAAAGCTCTGGGAAGTTTGAGGATTGGTTCCTTAAAACTCTATATATTTATATACACTAAACCACACAATAGGGCGTCATACTCTCACCGTCTTGGACTTCGGTCTGTGTGAGGGGGGTGGCAATCACACGGGTGTTAGGTTGCTTTCTCAGCAGACCCGGCTGAACTTTACAGTTTACCTAGGGAACTAGCTAATTATGAGGATAAGGTAAGCCTCTAGGATGTAGTTCTTTGTAGAATAGGCCTTATAAGTAGAGTTAGGGTAGAATCACTTGACTAGGGAAAGTAGGGAATATTAGGATTTTATTCAAATAGGAAAAAAGGTAATGTTTATTTTTATTCACTAAAAATTTAGGTACAATATAAAACTGATAGCAATCAGTAATTAAATAAAGTTCATATTTAAAAACGTTCTTAGGGTCAATTAAGGGGATAAGTAGATACCTAATAGGTAAAATATTTTATGATAGAGATAAAACTATAATTTTAAATTCTCTCTTCATATTGACTTAGATGAAGTCATATGAATTGAATAATTTTCAGTAACAAATAAAACACTTTTCAGTAAACAAGTTTAATTAGGGACAATATAGGATTTAGTATGTATTTGATAAATAACTATCTATTTGAAATTTGAAGCCATAAATAGTTTCATGTCTAACAAAATGAAAGTATCATTCTAGATAAAAATCTATACCTAATAAATCTAGTTTGAAATAAAATAACTTTGAAGTAAAAAAATGAGATCTTTGAATAGATTTGATAAATTGCAATAATATAAATAAAACTATTATATCAATATACTTAAGTGGCTTTATATTTGAGCTGTATATTTACTCTTACATAGCACAGAAAGCTATTATGAGGATTCAATCTAGCTAGAAGACAAAATGACTTCTGTATTACCTCTGTTTTACTATAAAAGATAAACATGTATACATGGTGAAAATTGAACATCTCATTATAGACTATAAAAATACTTGAGTCTAGATCATGGCTCATACAGTGAATTAAGCAATATCAAGCTAAAGACACTTTTGTAATAATAAATTTACAATAAGTATAAATAAATTTATTCGAAGATCATTAGAATCAATTATATTGAATATTGAAATATAATAAATTTTGAACCCTCTCAATTTGGTACTTTACAACTAACTGACTTATCATACAGTAAATAAAATAATTAACTATATATGGCAAGGAGTCTGCCCTGTCTCTGGAGGATGACTATTGGAACAGACTAAGGTCTGCGTGATAGCAATCACGACGGCGTAGGTGGAGCCGATTCCCCCTAAAAAGGGGCCATAACACTTATAATTTGATGGACATGGGATTGTTTTATGCTTCAGTTTACCTAGATTATAATTTCCTTACATTATAATTATAACTATTCTACGATAACTGCTTTTCTTCATAGTAGGTTAACTATAGAGGTGATTAGAAATTCTGAATTATATAGGATTATTTAAAGGTATATGAAGTTAAATATGTATGTAATTTAATTCAATAGGTTAAATATAGGTTGTATTAGGTAGGTAATGTTAGGAATTAAAACAAAGACTTAAAGAATTTTAGGGTTACTGTAGGTTCACAACAATTGGGTCCATTTTATCTGTTAGACGATCACGAGCCATATTTAATCTTCAATTAATCTTAGGTTGTTTCAATTAAATCTGGGTATGTAGTTTTAGCTATGCGAGTACACTAACTGTCGGAGTTAGTTACATTAGGTTAGCTAGTAAAATATGTAGGTAGGTAGATCTATAGATAGATGGTTAGGCCCCAGTAGGATGGGTAGGTTGGTTACAATTGTTGCCGTGGACCAGGATTCACAAGGCAATAAACCCCTTTTACCCAGTAGATAGGTAGCCCACGTAGGATGACCAGGATCATTACAAGCTACACTGCGGACTTTAGCATCAGTGAATATAAGGTCAATCAGTGTTTCACTGTGCTCAGTAAAGTGGGTAGACGAATCAACTACTTGCTTTAGATTAAATAATCCCATAGTATGTAATAATTTTACAGCGTTAGCAGCTGTAGTGTCTAGAAGATTAATATTAAAATCACCAAGTAAGATTATATTATCATAATAAGCCAGAGCGTTAATAGAGTCTACAAGTGCATTAAGAAAAATATCAATGTTGAGCCAGGGAGGACGATACGCTGTACCTATTACAATTTTAATGCCATTTACATTAAGTCTGAGCCACATTTGCTCCACTTGGGCGCAAACGGGATGGTCACAGGCTCTTGCATATATTCCTTTCCTAAGGTAAAACGCAACTCCGCCGCCGCGACCACCGCGCACGGACGCGGGGCGCGGGGCGCTGCGCAGGGTGTATCCCGGTATGCACGGAGCTTTTCCTTCTTCGTTTGGACGTAACCATGTTTCATTAACAGCTAACACGTCAAGAGAATGTTGCAATACTGCCACCATTAAATCATCATGATTCTTTCCGAGAGATCCTGGGTTATATAGACCAACCTTAAAATATTTACTAATAACCATCATGACATTCAAAAAACAATAACAAAGTTGTAATGCAAACAGTGGCAGAATTAACAAAAACATTACTGAAAAACATAATAAATATACAATTTATACAACGTAAAACATGGTCCCATAAAGTATGAACGCAGCCAAACATCGGTTTAAATATATTCAAATAGAGAACCAAAATAAAAAACATGACGTTTATACACATAAATCCACATAAACATTCGAAACAATAATTATAATAAAAATTACACACTAAAAAATTATGGCACAAACAAAACACACAACTGACACTACTGCACATACATAAATATAACGCTCGGCTCGTAAATAACAAAGAAAATATAAAATGGGCTAACACTATCAATAACCAAAAACTTTTCCGAGATCTGATTCCGTGCGCAAGCGATGCCGAGGCGCCCCATGCTCTTTGCGCACGTAGACGTGTCCGTCCCGTGTCCAGACGTACTTCCACTGCGCCCGGGTAGCGTCAGACCGCGCTTTATAGAAAAGCTGACGGTTATACCGCGTAAGCCTTTCATTCACGTAAAAAAGCTTAACCGCAGAAGTCAAACCCATGTCCGCCGTTGTAGCACCGCGCCGCACCCGCGCCGCCGCCAGCAGCTGGTCGCGCAGCGAGCGCCGAGCCAAGCGCACCACGAGCGGCCGGGGGCGCGGTTCGACGCCGTCCTGGAGGTTGTCACGCCGCGCCGGGCCCGCCCGCTCCGCACTTACAATATCCCGTTCTTCTAAAGGCACGCCTAATTTTGCTGATAAATTAAAAATAATATGCAGAGTTCGCTCATTTTTCTCCTCCGGGATACCTGCAACTTCCAAATCAGTTCTCAAATTCTCCTGTTCGCGGTCATTAAGGTCCAATTTGAGATCGGCGATAGTTTGTTCCAGCTGGGTAATAGTTTCAGTACTGCCATCTCGCTGCGCACGCTCCACCGCTTCCACCCTAGCATTAAGCTCATCAACACGCGTATTGCACATGTTTAATGCTGTGGTTATATTTGAGACGGCGCTTCTAAACTCGTACATTTCAGTCCGTATTGCTCTCATCTCCTCGCGAAGCAAGCGAAACTCTGTTACGAGTTCAGAGGGCGCCACCTCCGCATAGCAGGTTGGAGTGGAATCAGCAGAAATTTGTGAGGGATTGAATGATTGTATCTCCGTATTAGAACGGGTACGTATGGTGACATTTGAGTCATCCGTATCCATGACCCCAACCACATCTTGCTTAACAGGTGTATTTGTGTTGTTGTATTTCGGGGTTTTATTACGACACTCTTGGCATTCCCACATTTTCTTGCTCTCGGCTGACATTATGTTAAAGAATCGCTTTTCAGCAACATTTGCGCACAAGAGGTCGTAGTGCTTCAAGCACTGACTGCAAGTCAAAAATTGACGAGTTTCGATTTTATGTAAACATCCCGCACAGACCAGGCTTTTTGAAGTCGGTGGTGCCATCTTCAGTCAGTTTGCAGTAACAATTACCAGTAAACCTCGATGTTAAAATGACAATCGGACCAAATCCAGTATAAATAAGAAGTTTCAAGATGCAACCCGAGATGGCGTTGTTTTCAAATAAATCGCTCTACAAGTCGTTGGTCAGCGCGCTCTGATTGGTCCACACTGTTTGTTTACACTACGCCCGCGTCACCTTTTGAATATATAAAACCGACTCTTCAAGTTATTGTAAAATAAAAATCTTCGTCCGTATTTAACACTAGTCACACACAATGCTAGTCATTTGTACATAAAGTTACGTATTTTAATGTCATAAATAATGTTTTGAAACAGATGTAGTAAAACGCCGTTATTTATCACTGTGATATAAATATTGATGCTAAAACTGTTTAAATGCACTTAGTTTTCTGAGATAACACTTCTTGTGATGTATTGAACTGGTATACACTTAGTAGTAGTTAGTTTTTACTGTTTAAGTCACTTTTACTATTTTTAATTATTTTAATCACGTAAGCTCAATGTTTACATGGCAACAGCGCCATCTACCTCTGTAAGTATATTAAAGCTTAGAGTTCTTAACTATGGTCCTACGATGGATACCGAAGGATTTGTCATTTTTCGCGTGAACTTTTTACTTGTAGTACTCTGTAGTATAACCTAAGTGAGTAACCAGATCCCGATAAATCCCGAGATCTTTATCTCTTTATCGACCACAGATCACAACTTCAGGCTATCCTGACAAACCCTTTACCATTGAGAAGTGCTTACTTTCTGACCACATTACTACTAGACTATGTACATTGCAATGTATCTACATTTAATTTCACTGTATTGAACCAGATACCAACGCACTGTGTGTGATTAATGGGATTATCATTATCCCTAACATAAAAAAACCGGTAAAATGCGTGCCAAGGACGCATTTATTGTGGGTCCCATTTCAAATACAATATATTTATCTGTGCTTCCGCTTAGCTTGTAGAGAGACATCTGCGGTCATAATATACTTCATATTTCATGTTGTAATATGTATAAAAAAAACCGCTAACATTTTTCCCAAATAAACAGAAATGGTTTAGCGTATCACAAGGTAAAGATACATGTCCAGCTGTTGAGTTTCACCCACATATTATCGTCCCAATAATCATGATACCATAGATAAATAGACAAAAAGACAGGAAAAGTGAAATTATAAACATTAAGTTTTTGGGTTCCGTAGTCAATAAGGAAACCCAATATATAGTTTCACCATGTCCGTCTGTCCATCTATCTGTCTGTCCACGGCTTTACTCATAGACTTTTGGTACAGTCAAGGTTATAAATATGTATACACTTTAGTACCTTGTCTATTTAACGTAATGTTTAAACTGCCATATGAAATTGTCACAGCGATTAAAGTGACAAGGTACTAAAATGTATACATATTTATGACCTTGACTGTACTAGAAAGCTGAAATTTGGCATGGTTATAAATTTTTCCCCGTGTGGTTGCCGGGCTAGAATAATGCAACTTCATGTCTTTCCGTGGATGTCGTAAGAGAGGCGACTAAGGGAATTAGGGCTTAGTATTATGAAGCGAGGGGCTTGCAACCTGTCACTAATACACTAGTAAACTTCTTAGCCTGATTGTGCAAAATGTGGTTACGGACAAGTCTTTTTAGAGTTGTTGGTATTTCTGTAGTTCTGCCTATTACACTCTAAATTACGGCGACAAAGTTTAAAATAAATTAATTTTACATTACAACAACGAGTGAGATCATTGGATAGTTCTTAAAAAAATATTTTGTACATGTTATCATAAATTTTCAGGATATATTGAACTCGAAAAGTGTAATTTTCATAAGAGTTTCGCGTGCCGGTTTTTCATATTTGGCTACGGAACCCTAATAAAAGAGCTTACGAGTACTCGTCACGTACATTCGTGTTCCAGTCACTCGGTTCATGCCTTATCAGCTTAATGATTGAGTGTTCTGTCTTGAATGCGGTAAACCATTCCTATAGTTATTATAGTTCCCATAAAGACCCTGTTTCTCGTTAATCATTAATTCATTATGTTATGAATATTTGAACAGTTCAGGTGTAACTATGGATGGTAATGAGTACTACCAACAATTAGTTTGGTTGTTTATTTTTAGATTGCAACTCTGTTGATCATATTTTTACTGTAACCAGTAGGCAACTCAGGTTACTGAAAATCAACTTTATATTTTTTTGATGAAGAAGGCAAACGAACGCACAGGCCACCTGATAGCGAGTGGAATCTCATCGTCAGAATGAGCAACGCTTTGGCATTGCAAATCTTGCATTTGCCTTCGTTTCGGAATACAATGTTTTTTTATGGCTTTAAATTATTCTTACGAAAAGAATTCATGACAAACTTTTCGAAATACATTTAACATGCGTATTTTTTATAATTGCCATTTTTAATAATTAAAACAGATTCAAAATTAAATGACGCCAATTTTGACCTATTTAGTAAAGACAATTAAAGAGTTAACGAAGCTGGTTGTCTGCGCTATCATCAGATTACCACAATCGTAACTATAACATTTTATGGAATTCGACTATTTTGTTACGAAATGAAACATACTTATGACCCGTAAACTGTAAGCATATTATTACACCCACTACTCCGTCCAAGCGTAACATCATGCTAACGCACATTTTATATGAAATATTCCCAACATGTGTACCCGTCGTGTTTGTATTCGGAAAGAAATGACGTCCTGTACTCTGTTCCAGGTGGTGGCCGGGCGTTGCTAAAACACTGCTGAATAATTCAAGGCGATATTAACCGCGTCCCGAACGAGCCGTGCGTGATACAAAACTCTACGATACTTAATGTTAAGAAGACTATATTATTCTAACATCAACCTGAAACGTTTCAGTAATGACGTCATAAATCATTACTCAAACAAACCCATTTGTAAGGACTTACGAAATATTAGAGATTCACTTTCTAGATAATGTCGATACTAGGGTGTCATTCGATTATTGGTGCAGGAAATAAAGTTATCCAAAATGTACCTCTTTAGGCACGGAATACAATAAAAAAAATTAAGCTAATTAATTAATTGAGAATAAAATGAATTGTTGAACAAGAGTCATCATAGAAAAATGGCGTCTAAAGACTAGTGTTGAAAATATAATGGCGTCTTAAACTAGTGTTGGAAACAAAATGGCGTCTTAAACTTGAGTGATGAGTGTGATGATGAAAGGAGTGGTTAGGTCGTTGACCCGGCAAGTGGTGTTGGCGGTGGTGACGGCAGTTCTCGTGGTGGGAACTGGAGAGTGGAGCGAGGATGCCGAAGATTTGGGTAAGAGTTTTTGTTTTCTGACAGGGAATTATATAAATATAACGACACATTATTACATTTCAGCTGCTTGTCAACACCAGAGTTGCGTTTAAATATTTCGACGACCCTGTGACCCTGCCTCCGAAGCCAGCGGTCCCGGGTTCAAATCCCGGTAAGGACAGATATTTGTGTGATAAGCACGAGTATTTGTACCTGAGTGTTGGATGTTTTCCTATGTATTTAAGTATTTATTTCTCTATCTAAGTATGTTTTATCGTTGACTAGTACCCATAGTACAAGCCTAGACCTTGGTTTGGGACTAGTTCAATTTGTGTGACATTATCCCGTGATATTTATTTATTTATTTAAAGATAAGACTTGCCAAACAGATGCAAATGTGAACCCAGCTTAATTTTACCTCAGAAATTATTAAATACCTTTTAACTCATCCAATAGTCGCAGACTAATCTATAGAATCTGCTCCCTAACACTAAGCTAGTATACATTTTAAATGCCACAGTAAAAGTATGAACTGAAATTCGGTGTTATAATTAGTTCGCTGCATTATGGTATAGTGTAAAATATTTTAATATTTGATTATCAGGTTCAAATCGTGCCATTTAAAGTGCTTTGGCTTAATGTATTTTAATTTTTGTTTTAATAAGTGCTAATGTGATCCTATCAGCTAAAAGGGGTTATCAAGCTAAATCAACTTTAAATTATAATTAATGATGTTGAAAGGAATCTGTACTTAATGAAACGCTACTTTGATTTATTAACATAGATAAGCATAACTTAACTTCGCTTACTTAAGCTTTTAGTTTTGGTTGAGAAGCGACTAAAGTAAACTTTACACTGTTTAAATAACGGTGCGATATCTAGAATAACACGCAATGCTATTGGAGCTGCATCCAAGAACGATCTATTCTTCTATTGCTTTGGCAAACTCAGCAGTAGCTCCACAACGAACGAATTCCAGAGACTAAAGACAATAGACAACTTGAACAATTTAGCTTTTTATTCCCAAAACTATCGTTTTGAACAAAGTTGCTTTGTCCCGGCTTGAAGCAATCTTTGATCGGTCCGTATTTCCATACCGAGACTGAAGAGCCGCTCCGGTTTCTTGGTTGGCTCCACGCCAGCCGATTTCTTTGTCTTGTCAAAGACTGGAGTACCATTAGTTCAGATATTCCCGTTACTTCGGAACTTATTGAATTCGGTAATTAACACGTGATTTGCTAGCAATTTAATTTTATGATCACTTTGAAAATTAGATAGTTTGAAAGCTCTTCAGACATAACTATTACTTTAAGGAGAAATGGTTACATACAAAGTTTACTAAGATGTAGTATGAGTAACTTAGAAAAATGTGAAAATAATTAGTAATTTTTTTAGACATTAAATACCAGTTATAAAATCACATTTCCCTCATACTACGCTGACAATAAGCTATCTATAGCATACAATGTGGGCCTCACTTCGTTAAATGCTATCAATTTTCTACATAAAACTTGCCTAAATTTAACAAGTGGTTCCAAGTGTAAAAACAAAGGTTCTTTGCGCTTCGTTATTAAAACAACTCATCGTTTCACGTACATAACAGTAAAACCAGGATATTAATAGTGCTCGGTTGTCTATCGCTATTACACTTTCTCTGGCATAACTAATATACTGAAAGATGCCAAAGAGAGTGTAACAGCAATAGACAGCCGCGTACTTTACTACTATTACTACTTTTACTGTAACAATATAGCACCAACAGATAGATTAAAGTAAAAAAAAAAAACTGGTGTAAACTCCTTGTGGCACCGGTTTAGACCGGACTAAGTATGTGGTTGCCATTAATTCTCTAGGATAAGCTCTGTGGTTTGTACTCTCGTTGTCTAAGGGCTAACAAAGGAGATTAATTACAATGGCAGTTAGATAATTTGATCAATATTCATTAGTCAAGCTCAATTTATAGCCGTAGTTAAGTGTTAGCCAGTAATGCTTATTAAATGATTTGGCCAAATATATACAATGACTAAGTTATAGCTATAACTTTTTTAACAGAGTACCCCTTCCCCCGCGGCTTCGTTTAATCCTATTTATTTAAGTGCTTTATTATTAACACATAATAGAGATAGAGAACTCTATGTAAATAAGTACTATATCAAATAATAATTATATCAACGTTTTATAAACCTCTTAAGTTAAGCAGCTTGACTGTAAACTAAATAAACTCACCTACCTACGTCGTTACCGTATTTTTTGCTAGTGGATCGATAAAAAGATAATATACATAAATCTGATTTCCAATTGCAACCATTCTATATTATCATACGCTTAGAAACTTATGTGAGCCCGTAGGCCTCTACAGTTGCATATTATCAATCGTAAATATGTATTATTGGAATTACGAGTAACGTAAGCTAACGATTACACGCTACGACATATCCATACATATCTAGTTTTATGCATTCGTTACTTTCAATTCAATGCAAGTTACGTTTTAAGTATTATGTCCGTCCGTCTGTCTGTTAACGGGATGTATCTCAGGAACCGTAATAGCTAGACACTTGCAATTTTCTTAGAGAATATATTCCTAAATAAAGTAAGCGGGTCCCCATAAAAGAGGTAAGTATCAAAATATTATAAAGTACAAAGTACATAATGGATCAATACATAAAGTTTTTATATGAAACCGTAAACTTTTCAGGATTTTTACATAAAAAGCCTTACCTAACCTAATGGGAAACAATGGCATTTTATCAAATCCTAAATAGTTTACGGTTTTAGATATAAAACCACTACTTACGAGTATATATATACGAAGCGAATTTATACCCACGTTGTGGAATTCCGGCTTTGCCCTACAGCTTGTCTAGCTTACAGATCATAAATGCAATGGTTCAGTTTTTGGGCTGGTGTTGAAAGCGCAGCAACAATCGTTGTGGTATGTTTGTGTATAGTCTGAGCCTAGGCGACGATTTTTTTTTAAATTATGGGTAAGAGAGAGAGAAAAAGAGAATAATTGAAGTTGTCGGCGTCTGTTAACTCATCAAGTAAAATATGAACATATTTTTATGGTTGTTAAGAAATGGGACCTTAAATCGGCTTTTGATTTATATATTTTTTTTATATTAATTCAGTATTTGAAATTCCTGTAATTGCACATTATAAATCATGTGTTTGGCATTTAACGTAATCGTGTGTTTGTAATTTATAGAATAATTTAGACTACAAAAAAAAACAATTATGTGCGAGTCGGACTCGCGTACCGAGGATTCCGTATTGCCCAAATCACTTGGCTGGTCTTTATTTTTCGTAGTTTTTCTTTAGAAATTGCACTACAAGCACAACAAAGTTGACACTTGGTGCATTACCGTGTTGACGGTAAAACAAAAACAAAAAGCGAGAAGAATTGATTGGGAACTTCAATTTAATATCTCATGTCGATCAGGGGCTCTATTCCACTGGGTAAAACCATAATGCATTTGACGAGTTATGTTATCATATTATTTTTAAATCGGCTGCCATTACTGACAACCTGTCCATACTTCGCAGAATATCATATTCGTAAAAGATGATCGTTGCAAATAGTGGAATTAGGTTTTAAAATCGTAGGTAGGTTTAGGTTATGTTAGTTGTACAGCAGGCCCGGAGGGCCAAACCATCCAGAAATAGGAGCTCCGCGGCAGCGGAGCTCCGTCGACACTGTCTAATTGATGTCTTGTTAGTAAAAATGTTATGAAAATGTCATATTTTGCGAATATTATGTTTTGCGAATATGCTATTTAACATACTAATTGCAACCTGTCTGTGTAGAATCTCTGGGCCTCTATTCTACTCCGTTATAACGATATCGTCGTTGATGTGTTTCCGTATTGTCAACGTTTTGATAACTCTTATGTCATTGACATAATGGCGACCGAGTCATAAACAATTCTAAAACACGACAAACGTGATATCGTTATAACGCAGCAGAATTGAGGCCCAGCCCATACTATTTGAAAAGACATATCGTAACGATATGCAGTTGCGTTTATGGCCGCCTTAATATACCTATTTGATGGCGACTAAACAATACAATACAATACAATACAAATACTCTTTATTGAACACCAAAAATTAAAAAAAAAAAAAATGACAACAATGAAAACAATGTACGTTGAAAATAAGTTGTCTGTGGTGGTAGACAAGTTGCATTCGACAATCGTTAGCGATTATGTTTCGATTGAAAAATATATGGAATTGACGTAAGTGTCACGTTACTATCTCGGTGGCTTACGTCAATTCCATACATTTATCAACCGAAACATAATCGCTAACGATTGTCGAATGCAACTTGTCTAGCACCACTGATGTGCTGTACTGTAGGTGTACTCTAACTTTAGAGGTGTTCCCAATGTAACAAAAAATTAACAGAGCTCATACGGTTGGTGTTAAACAATTTAATTTAATTTTAAAAAGTTAAATAAAATAAAGTATGCAACACCGGAAACGGAAACTCTAGGGTTGCCGCGAACAAGGTCGAAATGACCGCTTAATATTACATACAAGTATGTAATTTAAATGTGCTTTCCGTGTCGTTTGATAAAAATGTGAACGATAGGAATCGTACCTTTATTCTTTCGTAATATTTTTTGGGATTCATTTAATTGAGATACAGAATTTATGACAGTTTAACAGGGAGAGTCAGGAAAAATAACATTGAACAATACAACAAAGGTATTTTAATTATGTATGGTAAGAAAATCTTTAAATTAATTCATTCTATTACAAATTAATATTGTTAACTGGCACTTGATCATACAACGGACCCAGAATCGATGTCATCTCACGCACCGACTTTAATTAACAAAAGAGAGGCAACAATGTGGGCCGCAATTTTAGTCGAAGTAAGCTTGTCCGTCATAAAATCCGGTTTAAACCGGATTTATCCGGCGACCGGACAGCCCTGCCGGCTCCCGCCACATATTTTGTTTGTCGAAACTGCGGGCTTAACCGGCAGAAATTAATTATTTGCCCGCTGTAATTACGTAGTTCACGTTTGGTACGGCGATGCAACTCAATATGACCCAGTTTTTGAATTATGTAACGTGTACTTTGGAAATTTTAAACTGTAATTATTTACCAACTGTGGGGGTTGATTCATGCTAATTTGCGTTGATGCTGGGGTGTTTGGGGAAATGTAAACTATCGGAAGTTCAGCTTGGTCAATAGGAGACGGGGAACTTAGTGTAGCTGGATGTAGGAACTACTTATTTTAATTACGTTGGTTTATTGAGTTTGTGTTCTCTTTTTGTTTAAATCATTTCGTGTTAGTGCTGCTGGACACAAGCCTTTCCCATTGCATGCCAATTAGCCATCTAATCTTATGGTAAATTGGAATGTGGCCAGTAACGCGCTAGGTGGGTTTTAATGCGAAATAACGCTGGATTAGGTCACGAACGTAGCGCGTGGCGCTATGTGTAAGCAAAAGTGTTAGACGCCAGTATTTAAACCGTTTTTTGTAACTACTCAAAGTTTAACAAAAACTATCGTTCATTAAAGGAAATTGGAATAACATTTTTTTTATTACGATTTCTATTATGAACTCAAAATTGTACCTTGTATTGTTAGAGGTTACTCCAAAATATGAAAATCTTGCACGATATGCTAATGAATAGAGTGAATAAATGATATTGAACAAAAATTCTGGGGACCTAGTTAGGAAGAGTTAATAAGTAAATTTTAAGTGGGACCTAATGAGAAAGTCTGTAAATGATTGAAACCATTTTTAGGGTCCTGTTCCCAAAGGGTGCCAACGGGACTTTTACTAAGACCTCCGCTGTCCATCTGTCTGTTTATTTATCCCTCCGACTGTCAGCGTGCTGGGCCTCTATTCAACTGCGTTATAACGATATCGTGTTTGACGTGTTTTAGAATCGTTTATGTCACAGTCGCCATTATTGTAAATGACATAAAAGTTATCAAAACGTTGACAATACGGAAACACGTCAAATACGATATCGTTATTACCGTGTAGAATCCCAGCCCTGTATCGCATGAAACGTAATAGATAATATCTATTAATTAATTTCATTAATTTCAACTGTATATTATACAGTTGAAATTATCACAGAGTGTGTATTTCACTTGATGGGGTTTGTCTGCTAACGTTAAGCCCTTCCACCTGTTTTATTGTCTCGGCTAAGATTTTGACGTCTCATTATTAAATGAACCTTTTAATTTTTTGTACACATTTTTACTTCTTTTAATCGGTAACGTAAATTGGTAATACTACATACATACATAACATCACGCCTTCATTCCCAGAGTGGGATAGGCAGAGATACAGAAATACCAAAATCTATAAAAACTTGTTTATAATTCTATAACTTCATTTTGCACAATCAGGCCAAGAAATTTACTGGAGTATTAGTGACAGGTTGCAAGTCCATCGCCTAATAGTACTTCAAGCCATTGTCGCCTCTTACGACATCCACGAGAAGACATGGAGTTTTTTTTTATTGTAAGGAGAAGGCATTCGAGCACTCAGGCCACCTGATGGTAAGTGAAATCTGAGACCCATAGACATTTGGATTCTCAAGACTATAATCCTAAGACCTCAAATGCGTTACCAACCCTGAGGACTAAGATGGAATGCCTCTATGCTAGTAATTTCACCGGTTGTCTTATCCCCACACCGGAACATAGCAATGCGAACACTGTTGCTTGGCGGGTGGTTAATGGATAAGATGGTGGTAGCGATCCGGATGGACCCTGCACAGGGTCCTACAACCACTACACTATTATGGCACTATTCTTACCCGGCAACCACACGGGGTAATATTAAATCTACATTAAGTATAAAATGTTCATCGAAATGATTACTATGGTCAAATTTAATACAAAAACGTTAATATGTTTGAATGCAGTAACTATTTAATTACTTACTATACCTACATTAAATTAAGTTATTCAAATATAGCAGAAGGGCACATTGTGCTAAAAACATTTATGTGTCCAAATTACTTCATCACCCTTTATAAGATGCTGCTTGCTACTGAAATACGAGTACTTGTTACTTTCAACTACAAGTAAGAGTTTAATAGTAAACAATAAAACAGCATCGAATTTTGTTAGAAAAAACTTAAGTATACCAGCCAAAATCTAGCAATACTTTAGTGGCTTACAAAGTATTTCAATTGAATGCGTTGATATTTTGGAATTATGCAATGATTTTATTCAATACGTTGCCACGTTATTAAGGATTTGATATCATGTTTTACAAGTATAGATTATTGCTATTTATAGCCAAGGGAGCCAAAGGTGTACATCAAGGTAGCGTTATTTACCAGTATCATTAAAACCTGTATAACTCTTAAACTAAATAACCTTTTGGAAAGTTGTAACTATATTCTGAACCGGAATAGAAGGGGCTTTCTTATCACTGAATATTTACGTCAAGTTCTGGGCACCCTGTAGGTAAATAGTTTGATAGATACGGTCTTTCAGCAGAGTGTTAAAACTAACGCAATATTAATACATATCAATATTATCAATGGTTTAAATGAACCTGGTTTTAAGATTTAATGTAATTAAAACCCCCACAAACTGATAACATTTTTCAACTCGATCATTATGATTCGTTTTTAATTGTATTACTTACAATTGATACTTCTAACAGTCCTTTTTACCCTAAAAACTTTAAAACACTCAAACTTAAGTGTACATTTTTCAAAACGAAATGGGCAAGTAGTTCAAGCTTTAGTTGGTATTTCAGTTTGTCCAAGGGGCGCAACGACATCTGAAAAACGTTGCGGCGTGCGAGAG
Source organism: Acleris holmiana (assembly GCA_949316455.1). Taxonomy (NCBI): domain Eukaryota; kingdom Metazoa; phylum Arthropoda; class Insecta; order Lepidoptera; family Tortricidae; genus Acleris; species Acleris holmiana. The sequence goes on from OX438778.1 coordinate 10,700,445, forward strand.
GTCGCCGCGCTTTGTCACACTCGATGCACCGCGGTATTCTAGAGAGTAGTACCAATGTTCGATTGTTTTTAAATTGGAAATCTCGTATTAAATTACAAAATACTCTTTTTACTTCTCATGGTCTTAAAGTGGAGTCATGTTTGGGCTGACTAAAGGAGTACTTTTTGTTTATTGTCAATAATATATTTTTTCTATGAAATTTTCTTAAAAAGCTTCTAACAACTAGCACTTTTGTCGAAAAGTGTCACGGGTCATCAGGAAGGGTATGGACGAAAGAAGATCTTCAGGGCAGGATTGTTTATTGCATGGTATAATTATAAAATAAGGCTAAAACACCTGCGAACTATGCAGATAGAAAAACTAGAATAGAATCTAACTAAACAGGATAAGATAAAATTAGTGGTCTATGTTAGTTATAAAACTTACAAATGGTGCTTTATGCGGTCGAAATAAAAAATAAGCATAATCCAAGGATTATGGTATACAAATAAAATTAAACTGTTATAAATCAATCTTTAACTGATTGAGAGCTCATCAACAACTGAAGTCCGTACACGCAGGCGAACGTTAAATTTGAAAATGAGTGGTTTTAATAAAACGAGGTGGAATATACAAGGTAATTTTTTAATAGGTGCACAAATTTTAATATTAGCTTCGCTATTGCTAATTAAATAATTACTCTAGCTTAAAAAATATTAGAGATATTGCCGATTCAATGATTCCACTAACTTAACGATATTCATGGACCCTCTAATGCAGGGGTGCGATGAGAGGGATTGTTGTTAAGTAAGTTAATAAATGAAATTTCAAATTTTGAATATCAGTAGGAGAGGGGCTTGTTGTCTGATAAGCTGTACATGAAATTTCAAATTTCGAATATCAATACAGTGTATCGCATACCAACCGCTTGACAACCCATGTCATCATTTCTAGTGTGACTTTGTGTCGTCACGAGAAGGTACAAGAGAAATAATTTGCAACAAAAAAAATATTATTTTGAACTCGTTTTATTGTCGTAATATATTAACGATTCAAAATCATATGTTAAAATTTGTGCACTGATAAAAAAACTACCCTGTATATACACAGGTCGTTACCAGAGCTACCTCTAATTCCGCCTTTTAATGTCTAGTATTTGTTTTTAAACCATTATAAATCGCTCCAGTAGAAAACTATCTAGTTTCATAATAGCTTGTTTAGCTATCTACGGTATAGACGTAAGGGATCACAGCAAGAATGTAAAAGTTATCGCGGTATAAGCCTCCTGAGTGTCGTAGGCAAATTGTATGCAAAGGTATTGATTGAAAGGGATGATGTTAGCAACGGAAAGTAAGATTTGGGATGTGCAAGCGGGATTTCGAAAGGGGATGGGATGTGTGGATCAAGTCTTCTCCTTAAGGTGCATAGTTGAGAAAGCCATAGCCAAACATCAAAAGGTTTTCTGTGCCTTTATTGACTTAGAGAAGGCGTATGACAGAGTAGTGAGGGATGAACTTTGGACAACTCTTTCCATGTATGGGGTGGACAGTATTCTGATACGGGCTCTCAAATCATTATATAATGACTCGAGTGCTTGTGTCAGGATAAATGGGACGTGTACGGACTGGTTTAGCATCGAACGTGGTGTTCGACAGGGCTGCGTAGCGTCTCCTTGGCTGTTCAACCTATTCATGGACAGTTGTTTGTCAGATCTGAGAGAGTATGATTGTGGAATAAGGATGAATGAGTCAGTTTTTAAAACTTTGTTATATGCTGATGATCAAGTCCTCCTTGCATCATCGGCGGACCACTTACAACAAATGGTGACTTTGATGAATGGGGCGTTTAAAAGGAAAGACATGAAAGTGAATGTTAAAAAGACGAAAGTGATGGTTGTGGAGAGGGATGAAACTGTTACAGACTGTCAAATAATGATTGGAGATGAAAAGTGGAGCAAGTGGATGAGTTTGTGTATTTAGGTTCAATGTTTATGAGAGATGGAAAATGTGACGGGGATATTGAAAGAAAAGTAAAAGCGGGAAATATGATCAATGGGGCGTTACACTCAATCTTGGCAAACAGGGTCATATCGAGCAAAGCTCGCCTTGCTATTATTCAGGGAGTATTGACACCAACATTGATGTATGGTAGTGAATCTTGGGTATGGCAGAAGAAGAATGAAAGCAGGATCAATGCAGTTGAAATGAGAGCTCTAAGAAGTATGTGTGGGGTTAGGATAATAGATAGAGTAAGAAATAGCCAGATCCGAGAAAAATGTGGATTGAAAGAAGATGTAGTGACTAAAATCGAAAAGGGTATGCTAAGATGGTTTGGTCATTTAGAAAGGATGGATGAAAGAAGAGTTACGAAAGAGATATGGCGAGCGAGAGTGAGTGGAGATGCCAGTAGGGGACGTCCTAGACGGACGTACAGTGATCAGATTCGCGAGGTACTGAATAAGGGCCGAATCAAAAGCACCCGAAACCGACGTACGTGCATGAAGAAATTGAATAATGTGGAGGAAGCGAAGGTTGTATGTTTGGATCGGTGCACCTGGCGTTCCATAGTCTCTGCCTACCCCATTGGGAGACAGGCGTGAAGATATGTATGTATGTATGTAGAAGCTTACTCAGTATTTGATTATTATACAACGAGCACATTCCAGAGGCCGTAGCCAAGATGCGTACGCTAACTAGCGTTTCTATTCGTTTTATTAGGGTTCCGTAGTCAAACTAGGAACCCTTATAGTTTCGTCATGTCCGTCCGTCCGCAACCTAGCGCAGAGACTCTAAGTATTAGAAAGCTGTAATTTGGCATGAATATGAAACACACCAAGAAAGTGGTACAATAAAATATAAAATATTTTTTTTTTAGGGTACCTCCTTTACTTGTAACGTGGGGATGTATTTTTTTTTCACGTCTTTCTATAGTGTGGGGTGTCGTTGGATAGGTCTTTTTCAAAATATTACGGGTTTTTTTAAACAGTTTTTCGATTAAGTAGTCCGTTTATGAAGTATTAAGCTTTAAAGCGCTAATTTTTGTTAGACTCGTGTCCCCCCCCCCCCCCCCCCTACATCCAAAACTACAGATACTAAAAATCTGAAAAAGGTCTTAAATAAAAGAGCATATAACGAATTTTAAGGAAAACTGTCACGACTAAGTAGACATCATTGGCTCTTGAGATACAGGCGATTAAAGTGTTTATACCCACTAAAATCATCTAAGACGGCACCAAATTACATTAAATAGAAAATTTGTAATTACTTGTTGTTTTTAGTGGTTGTAGTACTTAATGACATCGGAACCCTACACTGAGCACTTTTTTTAAACCAATCGCGTCACTAGTAGATTACGTCATACGAAAAGTCACGTGATCTACTAATGACGCGTTTGGTTTAGAAACTAAATGTATAGACACGCTAGTTAGCGTACGCATCTTGGGCCTCAGAACTCGATTTAAAAACATGTTTCCCTTAGTATTTGGTCCAGAATAGGTCTGCTTAACGTGAAATCGTGGCGCGTGGCCGGAGCGAGAGGTCAGCAAGTTACACAATTGCGTCCTTCAAAGAGCATCACTGTAATGAAACCTCTAGTTGATTTTCAACTTTATTTGTAGCGGTAAAAGATTGAAACAGCTTTGGGGTTTAAAGTTGCAGATACAACCTTTTAACTTAGTAGTGTACGCTACACTACTAAGTTAAAAGGTGCCGCATTTTGATCTAAATACCTTTGAGTCCGGTCCGTTTTCAGTGTAAGAATTAGATTTTTCACACGGTAATTCGATACTGGAAAACCATTTTAACCAGTTAAAGTGGACGGTGACTTTTGTTAGCTGTTAACTCAGCTCTGAAAAGTTAGGCTCTGCTGATATTTAAAAAACGTATTTTTAACAGACTTCTAAAAAAGTCTTCTTCTGTCGGTTTCGTTACATTAAGCGAAGGCAATATAATAGAATAGAATACAATAGAAATAATTTATTCAACCCTTACAGGCACACATTTAAAAACTAATGACATGTAATTGCCTCTTCTCGTGGGACATAAATGAAAATAGTTTTGTAAAATTATTAGCAAAAGGTCGGGTATCCGCTATTTTTAGATACGTTCTGCAGGTTCTACAGTAGTTCCAAGGTAAAAAACTTGAATTTTAAATAAATACCTCTATTTTAAAGCAAGTCCGCAAATGGTAGATACCCAACCTTTTGCAAGGCAGCTCTCTACCCTTAATTCATATAGAATTACTGAACCACGTAAGTATAGTCCGCCGCAGCCGCTGTAGGTAGGTATAGACCGCCTTTTGACTCACTTAGCAAGTTTTTATTTGTATTTTTCTTTTCATGCTGTATTTGTATGTGGTGTTAAATATTTGTATTGTATTTTATAGTCGTTTAAGGCAACTAAAAACATTCTGTAACTTGCTTTAACAACTCGTTGGCCTAGTTGGTAGTGACCCTGCCTTCGAAGCTAGCGGTCCTGGGTTCAAATCCCGGTAAGGGCATAAATATACTTATATAGAGAAATACATACTTAAATAAATAGAAAACTTAGAACAAATATTCGCGCTCATCACACAAATATCTGCCCTTACCGGGATTTGAACCCAGGACCGCTGACTTCGGAGGCAGGCTCACTACCAACTAGGCTAGCGTGTAGCGTGGCGCGTGTGTGTAGCGTGTAGCATGGCGCTTAAGCTAAATCAACATTATTAAGTATGGCACTAGGACGATTTTACTTTTTACTGACGAAATGACTGAATATCTAATGACATTGACGACGTGAACCTATTTTTTTAATTGGGTCCTTAACGTTCGCGACAGTTCATCTACCTTAATTAAAAATGTAAAATATGTAAAAATACGAAATCTTACTACCTGTGCACTTATCAAAAATCACAATATAATAACAACGTCAGAGCTGTATTTTATCTGTCAAGCGTACAACATTAATTTCCCAAGTTAATGCTCGCTAATTAATGCAGTTCAAACAACCAGATTACTGACAACATTATTTAACCGTGGATTCGCGTGAAAACAGCCGCTACATAAATTATTGCCATGTGCTCGATAAACGGAAAAAGGGAATGTTTGGTTAGTGTGCGCAATTGCAGGAATAAATGGATTAACTTGAAAAAAAAAGTAATGAAATTACGACAAACACAAATTATAAACAATGTCTATAATTTTATTACCGTCAAATGTCGTCAAAAACCACGTGTTAGTATTATTCTCTTAACTAGCTATTTTATTACTTTGGTAAAAAAAAATACGGTGCAAAAAAAAACTTTAAGTGAAGAATTCTTGTTTATATATTCTCACATACATTATTTTATTAAAAAAGGCTCTATCGATTTAAATGATGACGCTACTTTGTACATCCTGTGATTATCAACTTGTCAACGTTATGATAGCTCTTATTAACTTGTCAGTAATGGCGGCCGAGTTAAAAACAATACGATGACGGTAGGTGAATGACGGTAGTAATGTCGTTAGTTATTTTTAATGATATTTTAATCTCAAAATGTAGAGTTTGCAATGAACCTTACCATTTAGTTACAGATACAAATCTTTATATTATAACATTTTTTTTACTTCACTATTTACATGAAAATTACCTAAAAAAATAAAGGGTTCTAAACTTTACTTTGTAATCGCGATAATTCAAAAATCATCAAGGGGCTAGTTGTGATTTACATGTTGTTTCCATTGGGCCTAACATACTGCAACTGCACAATATTTTGACATAGGCTAGGGACTTTTATCCGTCTATTCCATGCTCCAACGTAAGTATAAAGTCGGATTTAAAAAAATGCGTGAATGAGTACTTTATACCACTTTTGCATCTCGTTTGCCATAAAACAGTGCTAAATATAAAAAAGAACTCCCCTACCTAAAAACATATCACTTAGCATCATGTCGGGAGTTTTTTATTTATTTAAACATTCATATCTGTATAAGTATGTTCATCGTTAGTCATAGTACAATCAAAGCTTTGTACTGGACTGGGGAAACTTCATTAGCGCAATGTTGCGTACTGGCAGATTTAGTTGCGCTGTCGAATCGGCTATTACAAGTTGTCGTTAGATGATGCTAGGGCGCCACACCAGCCTCCTTTGAGGCCGGAGGTTGATGGTGATGACGTGCTGTTTGTGCGTTGCAAATGCCACTTACACGTGCTAGTGTTAGATGTCTCCAGTAGGGCTCAGCGAGCGTAGTAGGAGAAGCGGAATATACAGTGAGTCATATTCATATACCTGCTCGTGTAGTACTCGGAGTAAGACGCAGTGAGAGTACTATACACACTGTAGACACCAGGCATGGAGGTATATCCGAATGCTAGGGGTTACAGTGCGAGTTGTGTGGCTTGCTGAGACACTGCGTCATAGTTCTTGAAGGTCGTCCGGTGACGTATCTGTCCATTTGTCGCGGGTCACCAATGTAGGATGACGATCATGTTGGGGGCAAAAGAGAGATCTCTCCTAGCGACTGTTTTGCCTAATGCCTATGAGACCGAAATCCATTGGTGTGAAGTTGGAAGATGTACATGTTTAAGTCAACTGACTGGAGAATATTCGTAAGTGCGATGTTGTCCACTGTCAGATTTAGTTGCGCTGTCTGACTAGATATTTTTTGTGAAGTTATCTCCTGATATTTATTTTGCTTTGTCTAGATACTCGGCAGTTTATCCGGACAAGTTCGAAGAAAAAGCCGAGCGAAACCTATCGTGTGTATATTTACACGAACTCATTCAGGCCCTATTTACCACCCTCATAACTCTTTCCCAGTGCAGTTAGGAACCTGAGTTTTTTTAGACAACACTTAAACTTGAGAATTTTAAGCCCAGTAAAAAAGCAACGTTCTATAATCATTATGTAAAAAGTTATTTATTTCTAAAAACAGCGTAATTGGTACTGACTGACTCAGTCGTCAAAACCGGTACTTCCCGGTGACGTAGAGACTTGATATTTGGCTTGTAGATAAGTTTTACAGCACAACTGAAAGGAAATATTATACTTACTGTCTTTTTTTACAGAAATATATTTATAAGCTTTATATTAACATATTTATATCTACTACCAACTCGAACCATAATTAACTGATATCCCATCAAAACAAAAATGTAAAAAAATAGACCAAGTTCTCATGTGCTACAACGTGTGATGTGTGTGAATAACATACAATAAAGAAAATGCCAAATTTGGCCCGAAAAGCAGTTGGCAATAAATAGTGCCTCTAGATATCACTACTTTTGGTGGCACATGAGAACTTGGCCTATTTCTTACCTTAATATTATGGTGGAATTTTTACCATTATATTAATACCAGCTTCCTTGATTTGCTGAATATAATGAAAAATCATGAATTCATGCCTGTCCTGGTGTTATTTTTTCACATTTCTATTCAAATGTCCAAATCCTGTATTGACGCGTGACCCTGCAGGGTGACCACAGCCCGCCGGCCGCCGGGAGAAATAAACCGTACACCGTAATAGTCCATTCACGAGTACATTCCGCCGTGTGTACACGTAATTGTACACTGGCGAGCTGAGTGCCGGTTTTCATGTTCTCAACTGTACATTTATTAAGCGTAAATAGTAGATCGTTGTGGTACATTTTAAATCGAGTTTTGAGGATTGACAAATGTCAAATTAGTTACTTAATTCATTGCTTCATTACATTTACACATTATAATTATACAGTGTGCTACCGGCATGAGGGCTTTAAATGTAGGTATCGATTTTACTCCTCAAATGGAACTCCTTTTGTTCTACGACTTTAAAAAATGAGGTAAATTTCATTTTTTATTTTTCATATAAAATAAATTATTTCACTGATTTTACTAGTAAAGTTTGAAAGTTTGATCACATATAACTTACTGTAAATTAAGTTATTTTCTAAGTCGTAGAACAAAAGATGTAGCATTTGAGGAGTAGAATCGATACCTACATTTAAAGCCCTCATGCCGGGAACACACTGTAGTTTGAAATAGGCGTGAGTACAGGGTTAATACTCAACAGATACTTGCACAGGAAGCAACGTTCTCTGAATAGAGTACAGTCGGGGCTGAGATTCTGCACGGTATAAAACCGGGCAAGAGCATGTCGGACCATGCTTGGTCTAGGATTCCGAAGCCGTTAAGAACTACAAACATAAGAATCAACAAGTAATAGCTAATTTACTATTTAAAGTCAATTGGTGCCGTCTTAGATGATTTTAGTAGGTATAAACATTTTAATCGCCTGGATATCAAGAACCAATGATTTCTACTTATTCGTGATAGTTGTCCTTTAAAATTCGTTATATGCTCTCATATTTATTTAAGTATTTTTGACTCTAACAAATATTAGCGCTTAATATTTCATAAACGGATCACTTAATCAAAAATTATTTCCACTAACCCGTAATATTTTTGAGAGACCTATTCAACGACACCCACACTTTGGGGTAGAAGAGAAATAAAAAAACATCCCAACGCAAGGTGTAGGGGAGGTACCCTAAAATAGTTCATTTTGATACAAGTACGGAAAGTATGTCATTTTAAACGAGTCCTGAAGTATCAAAGACTCGGGACGAGTTAAAATGACAGTTCCGCGCGTGTATCAAACGACGTTTTTTAATACATTTGCGAAAAAATATCAATGAAACAAAATAAATCAGTCAATAAAACTATTACAAGAGACAATTTTACTTTTAATTGACACAGACTGAAATGGCAACGGTTGTGACCATTCAGCCAAATAAAAAAAAGTCACAGTAATTTAATTACCTAATTACCTTTATTTAAAAATCAAAAAGTATAATTCTCTATTAACCAGCGGTAATGCATAAAGGTGGATTCACATTACGCCGTACTGGGCTGGGCCCAGTTTCGGCATGGTGTAATGTGAATTCACCTTAATACGCAACTATCTAATCATTCGTAATACTAATTCAGATTCAGCCATCTTGATGAGAGCTGTTTTTTTTTAATATTACCTAGATACATTTTATGTGTGTATGTATGTAAGTATGTAATTCATTTTAATATTTTAAATTATGTTATCTATGTATAGTCTCAATGCTAAATGACGTAATCAAAAAGTGGTTGAACATGCAAACTCTTTGGTTGGATGCACGGCTTGGAAGTTGAAACAAAAATCTATTTAAAAAAAAAGGAAAACTGTAACGCACTAGTGCGTAATATCCAACTTTCCGCACGATATACAGCTACGAAAAGTACCACTTTTTGAGCAACTGTGTTAAAAAACAATTTTTAAGATATTATTTTACTACTATGTTGGCGTGACTATTATGTATATTCATGCCAAAATACAGCTTTCTAGTACTAAGAGTCACTGAGCTAGGCTGCCGATGGACGGACGGACATGGCGAAACTATAAGGGTTCCTAGTTTGAATACGGAACCCTAAATACGATAGTCTTTGACGTGTTTCCGTATTGTCAACGTTTTGATAACTCTTATTCACTTGACAGTAATGGCGGCCGAGTTAGAAACAATACTCGTACGTCAAACGTAATCTAGTAGAATAGAGGCGCTGTTGTGTTTGCTCTGCAAAAGTGGGATAATTAATGCTTTCAATTGCTTTGATTAAATAAGTATAAGATTCTAATAAAATAAAAAAAGTCTTTTGCCAAAATTTCAGGTGCAAACAACAACAAAAAACACGGTACAATAATTTATTTAAATTACATGTTTTCCGCAAAACGACTAAAAGGTTGTCAAAACTCAAAACCCGTCGTCGATCGTTTGGCGTTATCGCCGCGATCTCATTTAATCCCGGTTTGATCGCTTCGTGCGCCCGAGAGTTTAACCGTCGCACAAATTAAATTATAGTTGCCGACAATAATAGGGCGGCGGCATGAATTCGTGACGTCATAAAACTTTTCTTACAAGTGTTTTTTCATATTTACTTTCATAGAGTTCTAGAATATATTCTGCCCACTCTGCTATACTATCCGCAAAACCAAGTGGCGAGTTTATGTCATAAATCATCGGAATAGTGCTATCTCTTTCACACCTATACTGCCTTATGGAGCGGGCCGTGCAATATTGCCTGCCTGACTCGCCACTTGGTTTTGCAGGTAATATAGATAAGATGTATTCTACAAACGTTATCGTAATAAAATGTTGACGTAAGTGTCGATTTATTTTAATTTTTTGTGGCAATGAGAAGGCATACCAGCACTCAGACCGAGAATTCTCAAGATTATAATTTGAAGACCTTAAACGCGTTGCCAACCCTGAGGACTAAGATGGAATGCCTCTATTCTAGTAATTATACCGGTTGTTTTATCCCCACTCCAGAACACAACAATACGAACATGGCTGCTTTTCTGTAGGTTAATGAATAAGATGGATTATGTCAATTCCATACATTATGCCAGCTTTCGAAAAGCCCTAGTGCTGTTCTGATATTGTGTTAATAAAAATGAAAATAAAAAAATAATAATTTACCTATTATGTTAAGTATTTTAAAAACCGGGCAAGAGCATGTCGGGCCATGCTCAATGTAGGGTTGGTGCCGTCTTAGATGATTTTAGTAGGTATAAAAACACTTTAATCGCCTGTCTGTCACAAAAATTTGCGCTTTAAAGCTTAATATTTCATAAACGGATAACTTAATCGAAAAACTGTTTTCACAAACCCGTAATATTTTTTAAAAGACCTACCCAACGATACCCCGCACTATAGGGTAGATGAGAAAATAAATACATCCCCAAGTTACGTGTAGGGGAGGTACCCTAAAAAAAAAATTTTTTTACTTTTAATTGTACCACTTTGTTGGCGTGACAAATATGCATATTCATGCCAAATTGTAGCTGTCTAGTACTAAGAGTCTCTGCACTAGGCTGCGGACAGACGGACGGACATGGCGAAACTATAAGGGTTTCTAGTTTGACTACGGAACCCTAAAAACCACTCCGCATTTGAAATCGTGTGCATAGTATAAATAGAAAAAAGTAGGTTGTCTCCCGCACTTTAAGAGTTTCTGTTACCTATTGCCGCTCGGCTTGCGTCGATGCGTGTCGCTCGATACTTACACCCGTATTTATAGACACGAAAAGTAATTACTTAAGAAAAAGTAGTGACTTAAGAAACGATTTTAATATGACTTTTGACATTGCATCGCTTGACATCACTTGCAGGTAAGAACCCGCGAGTGATTGGTCCCACCTTTTACGAACGTCTGCCCTCCGAACTTAAAAGCGAACCATCTGACAAAGCATTTGGACGCCGGCTGAAAAACCTTTTATTACAAAATCCATTATACTCAGTCAATGAGTTTCTGGACCTAAAATTATAATTGAGATGTGTTTTATGTGATTCCGTATGTAATGTTGCCTTTTAATTCTGATGTTTTGACATATTATTTTAATGATTGACTTATTTTTATTGCTTGTGCTTTGTGTTCCTATTGATTGATTATGTTTTATTTTATTTTTTATTTTTTGACGATTTCAATGTAATTTCTTATACTTTGACATAACACGCAATGTATACTGTGACTTACTTTGGAAAATAAATATCATTCATTCATTCATTCATTACTAGTCTATCACTGAAGTAATTACTTTTCTCGTCTATAAATACGGGTGTTAATACACACGCAACCAAACGCGGTGATGGCGCGGCTCCGACTAATCCGGCTTGTTGCGTCCTGTTGAGTGTGCTTGTAAACATGCAAGCCGCGCGAAGAGCTTTATTTAAGATTAAACACTCTTTATAGTGTGACGTGTGTGGAAGCACGTGTTATCAATTTGATTAATAAGTTATTTATGCTTAATAACTTTGAAGACGAGGGCTATCACACAAATTAAAACTCCGAAACCAAAATATTGTATCTGTTTGTGAATGTATAGCAAATATATTAATTACACAAGTTGAAACCAATAAACATTTAATTCACTCAACAGTAAGTGTATTTTAATATTTAAAATTAATAACCATAATATTTTAAAATAGAGCCCCTAGTGAATTCCAATTGAATATTTTCAACGGACATTGGTATGCCTCGCTTTATTTGCAATTGCTATCCTTTCTGTCACTTCGGGTTAAGATTTGACATTTGCCTTTTACAAGCCGGCCAAGTGCAAGTCGGACTCGCGTACGAAGGGTTCTATACCATTATCTATACATACCACCACGGTGTCTCTATTAAGATGTAGCAAAAAACGGCAAAAAAAACACGTTTGTTGTATGGGAGCCCCTTAAATATTATTTTAATTATTTATTCTTAATGTGAATATACAACTTAATATTCTGTGAAGTGTCTACCTGTTGCCGTTATTAATATCGAGCAAAAAACAACAAGAAAAACACGTTTATTGTATGTTGTTATAGCGGCAACAGAATTACATAATTTATGAAAATTTCACGGGCGGACAGACAGCAAAGTCTTAGTAATAGTCCCGTTTTTACCCTTTGAGTACGGAACCCTAACAACACGTTTTAGGGAACCCTTTATATTATTTAAATTTGATTTTAAATCGGTATAAAATACACATAAAACAAAAAAAAAACTACTAAAACGCTAGCCAACTTTATTTTCATGTTTATAAAGGCAAAATAAAAAGTGCTGTAGTCGACTCAGCTTATTAAGTCGTTCTGTAGACTAATTTCAGTTCGCTCAAGTATTCAGAAATATTTGAGCAGTCTGACCGGTCGCTTAATAATGCAGTACTATTTCAATCAGACAATGAATTCGCTAATTAATTAAAAAAATATTGAAAGAGCACGCGGACACAACATGCGGTCACGAAGATTAATTTAGGACCCATCTTAGGTGCAAAGTCAATCAGACATTCTACATCAATAAAAATATCGAAAATGACTTGGATGATGACTTGATGTGTTGCAATGTATGAATACCGTCACTAATTTGAAAAAGCCTCGTATCTTATATTTCGTGATGTACGATTTTAAACTTAAACCTGAAGTAGAATAAGTCTAAAGTCGTACATCACGAAATATGAGATATATTTTTTTTTTCAAAGTAGTGACGATATCCGACTTAACCAATTAGAAAATGAGAACTTCATCTACAACTCAATGCTGATACGGATGAGCCTGAAATCCTTATCTTATTTTATGTTTGCAAATTGAAACTTCTGGGGCCTTATTCTACATTGACTTTTCCCCTATTGTTATCTAATTGTCAATGTTATGATAGCTCTTATTAACTTGACAGTAAAGGCGGCCCGGTTAAAAATGATACGATAACAAATAGGTGTAAAAAAAAACATAGTTAAAGGCCCCCCTGTTACGCATGCAATATTGTATCAATATCATGTTATAATGTTTTTACTCTTCTTTCCCGGGTATCCACCAAATTTCTTAAACAACAAAGTTATGTAATTATGTGATGATAATAAAAATACCGGAGCAATATTCCGTTCCTGTTAACAGTTTCCTGTTAAAAGTTTAAATTCTCAGCCGCTATCGAGATTTTTATTTAAGTTTGACGTCGATATAATAAAGTTTTGCACGGACTATCTCATAAACTCGTAACAAGCCGGCGATGTTACGTACTGTTTTACTGTTAACTTGGAACTTGAAGTTACCAAAGCAATAATAAAAGTGCAATATCAATTTATGAGTTCACTATGCGCGTTCGAGTTGCTGTGGAGGTAGCAAACACTCTTTCTAATAAAATAACTTTTAATTTTTCTTTGATTACGTTTTATTGAAACTACGATGTATACCTGTGACTAATACACTAGTAAGCTTCTTGGCCTGATTGTGCTAAATATGGTTACAGAATTATCAACAAGTCTTTTAGAGTTGTTGGTATTTCTGTAGCTATGCCTACCCCACTCTGGGAATAAAGGCGTGATGTTATGTATTGTATACATATATGTAATTAATTTGACTTGAAAAAAAAACTATTTCAGTATATTTGTAGGAAAAGCGTGTTTATTTTAGTCTAACGGCTCTTAACGGCTCGACGTATTTGGACGAGGTATATTAACTGTCAAAGTATATTAATAACCCTAAACAATAAAAACATTGTTATTTGAAAATCAACTGTCCAAAGGTCGCAAAGGTGTTGGAAGACTTTCTAACACAAGAAATTTATTGCTTACTGGGAGCTCCATCCCCCAATTTATTACTTATAATTAATGTAGTTAAAAGTAACACAGAATTTTAAATCGAATTTGATTTTTGAATCTGTTAAATGTCAACACAATTAAACCGCTGCACATATTCACGAAGTAATTTAAATGATTGTTGGAAACGATTCGCGGTTAATAAATAACATACATACATACATACAGTGGTGGCCACATAATAAGGAACGCTCTCGTTTTTATCCGACTGACCCAGAAGAATATGGAAGGAATACAGTGTGTAAATGGTATACGGGCGTTTATTAAAACTGGACATAGATTAAGACTCTACTAATCATTAACAGAAAGAATTATTTTGATTACGCTAACGTATACACCGTTATTAATTTTTGAACATACTATCGACCCGCAATGCACATCGAAGTCCATCTGTCAGGTAAGTACGTAATGTTTACTTGTGAAAATGTGTATTTCGGCTTAAGTAGCCTCAGCTTTAATAATACTTCACTTTGAAAAGTCATTAATTGCGTTTTTAATTCATTGCATTTTTCGTTATACATTGCGTGTTAAATTATTTTGTATGGTTATTTCTTTTTTATTTAATTTTAACAAAAGCTGCCTAAATGTGCTCAGTTGGGGTTATACTAACCACTGTTAAAAGGAACGCCCGTATACCATTTACACACTGTATAGGGAATATAAAAATGATATATGGTGGGTAACTAACATACGTCAAAACATACAGTCGGGATTGCAAAACTTGCTTTTTGTTAGGATTGTTTCATACAAGTGTCTAAAAATATGACAAGTCAAGTATTTTTTTTGCTGAAATAAACGCGAAAAATTAGTAGTTTTCGATCTTAAATAATCCTACAACTTTTAAATATATAAAGATTTATTAAAAAGTTTGTTATTCAAACAGCCACTATTATCGGATTCAGAAGCGATTTGTCAAACCATAACATTTCAGACCCGAAACCCCTTGAGAAGTGTTTATCCTGGAAAATATACCGTGTGAATATTCCCTGCATTTTAGGTCAACAAACTTTGTGTAAACAATCTCAAATAAAAGTGTTTAAAAAAAGACGATTTCAATAAGCTAATTTTCAAATGATCAAAACTTTCATCCTTTCAAAAAACTTAAACAAAAAAATATTCCTAGCGATTCAATCCTGCCGTTCCTAGCTGTATCCTATTAACAATAAGCTCAGTTCAAGAAATTCACCTAATATGCACTGCTAAAAACTTGGGAAAAGCTTAACTCACCAAAAATAGTTTTAAAACTTGAACATTTGAATTCCACCGGCAGGAAAAGACGGCGGAAGAGTTTTCAGCTGTCATAGTCAGTGCGGTTGCTGCGATGGTATTCCGTTTCGCAAACCATTGCCACGTATTTACCAAAACCATTGTAAATTGGTCTCTACACTGTTAGGAATAAATTGAAAATGGGGACCTATATAATGGCTTCACAACGTAACCAGCATGTTAAGATCTTCTGTTTTAAACAGTTCGTAACTAACCAAAGGTCGGTAGGAAGTGGTCTTCAGCGATTTCTGAGTCAGTCCCAGCTCTTGTGTTAGGGAATACTGCTGGCTGGTATGTGGATCGCTTTGCTGGCGAGGCGCCAAACAATTACTTTGTCTCGTCAAGAACGTTTCTTCGACTGATGGAGCCGCCATCCTTACGACTATCTTCGACGTTATTATCTTTTAATGGATTTTTAAACGGAGCCGGAACACCGGCTTCGGTAGGAGCTCGGAATTTTCAATTGTTACTTTAATCAGTGAAATTTTGGTGTACTATGTATTTCTACTACAGTTAAGTCATCCCAGCCTTGCGTTTGCACCCGTGTATAAACATGTAAAGCCAATGACCAGGGGCTCTATTCTAGTCGATAGAACCATATTGATTTTGCTAGTTATCGTATTATTTTTAACTCGGCTCCATTACTAATGTAACGTAACGTAGACATTCCGATAAAAATCAAAAGCAATATGGTTTTACCTATTAGAATACAGCCGCTGCGCTGGTACATCCTAATAAATAAATCTTTTAACTGACGTTCTATCTTAGACAAGCACCGAGCCGCAAATTTCGGGTGTCTATCATTTCATCGAAACTCCTCTCATCGAATGTATCATTTCTTCGAACTTCATTTCATCGAACGCTATTTTCTGCTGAAACCATATTGTTTTCAGGGTATCTTAAACATGAATAACGTGGGTTAGGTTAAATAAGATATTTAAGATACCCTGAAAACATTATGGTTTCAGCAGAAAATAGCGTTCGATGAAATGAAATTCGAAGAAATGATACATTCGATGAAGTGATGAGTTACCGTTAATTATACTTTGAATTAATTTTTCCATATGCATTGACGACAAAAGTGCGTAGTTGGTAGTGGCCCTTCCGTCAAAACTAGCGGTCTTGGGTTCAAATCCCAGTAAGGGCAAATATTTGTAGATGGGAAAAATAAATAAATAAATTTGAGTGATGAGCACGAGTATTTGTTCTTGAACCTTGGATGTTTTCTTAGTATTTTATTATATTTCTCTATGTAAGTTAATCGTTGTACCCAAAGTACAACTCTAGAGCTTAGTTTGGGCTAGGTCAATTTGTGTGACACTGTCCTTTGATATTTGATTTTTATTTGATATCACAATATTCGAAAACCGCATACCTCAGTTTATTTATTTTCTTCCACCTATCTTGTTATGAGTGTGTCAATAGGTGGCGGCAAAGTGCAGTACTTACTGAATTCGGTTGTTCCAAATGATGTTAAATCTACTGCTGCATTGCTAGATAACGTTTATGCAAAGCCAAAAACAGTTGCTCTTCGCTGGCAAAACACAGCCCTATTAGCCGATGTAAATTCACGAGATCGGGCTCTCACTGACAAGGGGCTTAAGGTAAGCATCGAAGCTTGCCTGATGGCCAATCGCCAAGCGTTTCTGTTTCCATTCCAGTTTGGAATATGTTGAAACCACACCTAATCATTACAAGCTTTTTACAGTTACACCAGAGCATTTATAGTACCCCCTGTACTGGTTATCATGACATAAAAATGCAGTTCTGTTTACGCTCAGAGAAAAGGACAGAGCTATGACAGTTATATAGCTCTGTCCTTTTCTCTGAGCGTAAATAGAACTGCATTGTTATGTCATGATAACTCCCCAGAGCCTATACTGTCTTAGCTCTGTCCTTGAGATCGATGAATCAGCCAAGATCAGTTTTTAAAACAGCCCTGAGATCTGATCACATGCACCCGTACTGTTTAGTACACGAGAGTAAATCTTTAACAAATTTTCCTTGAGTGAGCGTGACATTACTTGTTTTTCTAATAAATCCGTGGTGATTTTCTCAAATTCAATATTGGTGAAATAAATCTTATTAAAAAAACCTGTGAACTGGTTCTATGATCGAGCCGCAAGGTGGCAACAGAATCTCCGCCAAGTTTTGACTAGTTATTTAAGTCTCAGGTCTCAGTAAGAAGTTGTTGATTTCGCAAACAAGAAGTTTAAGCTCCAAAATAATCGTTTCAACATAAACTAACTCTAACAAGAGTTACGTTTCAAACAGTCAAAATTACGGCGACGCAAAGGTAAAAAAGCGATACGAGAATCTAGTAAATTTTGCACCAAAGAAAATAATTTATAATGAACTACGAATATACTGTGCAAGTAGGCCGCTCGTTTACATGTCTCTGTCTACCGGCGCTTTCCAAGAGAAGACCAGTGTTAAAAAGAAATGGTGCAAAAAAACCTACCGTCGGTCTTTTACCATGTAAAATGTTACTTTGAAAATAATGTAATGATGGTTTGAAATAAAACATACGGTTCTGACCGATTCTATCTCAAAATATACAAAAAGTGCGTATTTATTTAATAATAATTAATGACGAATAAACACTTTCAATTAACTGAAGGTATTGCCTGGCCGATAAGAAGACAATCCTGACACATTGCCCATCTATGAAGCTTCAAAATATTAATGACATTGACGGCAGCAAAACAATGCTGTTACTTGTTTTTTTCCTTCACACGTAACAAATAAGTTTGGCATTGTTTAACTTCTGTTATATCAATACTCAATAAATAAAAAAACCAGCCAGATGCGAGTCGGACTCGCGCACGATGGGTTTCATACGTTCGTTTGTAGTTATTTTATATTTATTTAATTATTTATTCTTAATGTGAATATACAGCTAAATAGTCTGTAAATATTTCAAGCATTTACCTGTTGCATGGGAGCCCCACTTAAAAATATATTTGAATCTGTTTTTAGTATTTGTTGTTATAGTGACTATAGAAATACATCATCAGTGAAAATTTCAACTGTCTAGCTATCACGGTTCATGAGAGACAGCCTGGTGACAGACAGACAGACGAACAGTGGAGTCTTATTGATAGGGTCCCCTTTTTACCCTTTGGGTACAGAACGCTAAAACACCAACTCGGCCGGGCACTATTAATAGCACAAACAATACGAGTATATTATTATTAAAGACTAATGACCTGTGTTTAATTTTTTTTTAAAGAAAATAGTCAAACTATTCAAAAGGTTTTCCAATACCCAAATCATAAACCTTGGTTTTTTTTTTACATGTACCAATTACAGAAAATGGTGACCATTCTAACAGACGACAAGAAACCAATAGCTAGAAATTGCTTTAAAAATGTGCCTCCTTGAAATTAATCAGTCTGGGGGATTTTCCCAACTATCATAGTCTAGCCGTATAAAAGATATTGTTATTTTAGTAGAAGGCCGTATTACGTGTTATTTTATTCAGCGGGTTTCAATATCGATGTTCAGATGGTAGCGGTGTAATCAAAAGAACAAAGGTTTCAGATTTCTGATAAAACATATCTTTATTTCAAATACGTTATCGGCTATTTCATATGGTTTCTTTTTCTAACTAGCTCTTATTGTAATAGGACTTTTCTTTATTGTAGCTTAATTATATTTCCTTCAGAGTAATAAAATTGATGATACACTTGGCTGTCCAATCAGCGATGTCAATTGGTTGTGTCGTTTGCGTAATATTTGCTTAATGTCTGAAAAATACATTTAATTCTCAATTTTGCTATTTAAAGTATGCAGGTTGGCGCGGTACATACTCATATTTATTAGGTATATTATTTTGTTGCAGTAATATATTTTTTTTAAATCAATAACATAGTACTGAGTCATTGTAGCTATAACTAAATCAAATATCAACACTCAGAAATAACCAATTTACTTTTATCGGATATAAACAGACACAATTAAAAGTCGTCACAAAGAATTCCTTTACAGCCATCGTTATCGACTGATGATTCAAAAATAGTTTGTTTACACAGTTCGGAATCCCTTGTACGATCCAACGACCTTTGAAGGCGCTAAGTTTCGGTGATGGTTCAGGAAGTGAACTTGCTCGAAAGGACGATATCCATTCAGACGTGCTTTGCCTTTTGTGCCCCTTTTGTGCCCCCTTTGTGCCCCTTTGTGCCCCCTTTGTGCCCCCTTTGTGCGTCGTTTGCGACTCTTGCTGATAATCGCCACAATGGCCGCGACTTTGCCATCGAATAAATATTGTAGAGAACCTGCTTTTGCTAAAGTAGGGAGTCAACATTTTTTAAAGTAGGTGATGTAAGGAGTGCCAAAATAATACTTTTGTAAGTTTATTGTTTTTAGTATTCTGTGGGTAAATAAAATAGTAATACCTGAATAATAAGAAAGGTAGTATTAGGTTAGTTTTTATTCCACTGTTTTACACTTTCACATGGCTTTCTTTCCTTGTTCTTCTTCGGGTGCCACTCTGCTACTAGAGGTTGTCTATGGCTAAGCAAATAAAATGCTTTGCATAAGATTTTTTTGCTCTCCCAAAATCACACAAAAAAGATTTCAAATGACCTTCCCGATATTCAAGTTTTCCTGTGTATTTTACTATTACACTTACTAATTTTGAATGATTAAAAGCACTTTATTTAGTTATAAGTAGATTACTAGCGCTAGAGAATTTGAAACAATAAAAGACTCAAAGGCAATCATTTAAAATAGATAGCTCTGGCCTCTCGAACAGCTCCCAAAGTTGTTACTTCAAAAAGAAGTCATTAGCGGAGTTACACCGAACTTCGACGCTCTAGGGAAAATAAATATTTTTAACTTGGTGCAAAACAATTGCCTTTTAGCTGACTTATTTTGACAATATTGCTCAAATTAGGCGTTTATCATTATTAGTACGCCTTTGATATACAATTCAGTTTGATAGTTCAGACGTTTGATTGCTTTGAACTATAATTTTCCGATTGATTGTTCAACTCATTCCATCGATTTTTCACCTCAACACTTAGTATTAATATTCATTTTAACATTGGTTATATTAAAAAAAATGTTGACGCGAATATGTGTCAAACAACTAAAAAAACGACTGAAAATAAATCCTCATAATACTAAAAAGCTTGCAAATTAGCCTAGTTCCCAACCGCAAGCGATTCTCAAAGACGTTCACCAGCTACACCTATATTTTGAGCGCTCAATAAAAAAAGAATGGGCATTTCTGAAGTAAAACTGCGAGGAAGGAAGACATTGGAGTGACGTTAGTTTGATATACGACCGGCGCCTTTTGTGCGTCTGCCGTTAATATGGCGCACAATGCGCAGCCCTGCCTGTAGGGTTGGCGGCTTAAGGATGCCGCTTGTTAGCAATTCTTTTAACTAAATATAGCTACTAAAATTCACTTTCGAGAAAACCTGTTTTGAAGAGTGTGCTTTTATTGAACTAATCTTTGTTCGAAGGATACGTTAGTATAGTATTGCGCTAAGAAATAGCAGCTAGACAATTTACGGTGAAGGAAGACGATTGTCAAGCGTATGTAAAATTTGAAGTGGGGAAAAAAACTTGAAAGATTTGATTAATCCATTGCTTGTTATCAAGAAAAATGTGGACGAAAATAAGGTAAAACATTTCAAATGTGTTGCGGGATGCTAATTTTACTTGATGTTTTATTTTATACTTAAATTTTAGGTCACAAATTCACAACATGAGCATAGATAAGCCAAATAGTAAACGTTATCAATTAACATAATGTACCGCCCTACTGGCAGCAACATGGACGTCGCTTGTTTGCGCAAGTGTGTAAAGTTTTTAATAAATTATCTGTGGTGTTCTTGCATGTAGCTTTTATATTGTGTGGTTCAGTTTTCTAAATAAAATATGTCTGTTTGTGTTGTAGTTAGCACCGTGTTAGCCCCAATAATACGTAACAGTCCTGTACCTTAATTTTATTAAAGGTTCCATACCCACAGGGTGCCAATCAAAACCCTGTTACTAAGCCTTCATTGTCTATCGTGCCATCCATATCTTGATTTAGGTAAAATACATCCATACACACGTAACATCACGCCTTTATTTTACATGTTGCAAGTCCATCGCATAACAGTATTACAAGCCTATTCTAATTTTCTTAGTCGCCTCTTACGACATCCACCGGAATACATGG
Organism: Acleris holmiana; assembly: GCA_949316455.1. Taxonomy (NCBI): domain Eukaryota; kingdom Metazoa; phylum Arthropoda; class Insecta; order Lepidoptera; family Tortricidae; genus Acleris; species Acleris holmiana. The sequence goes on from OX438778.1 coordinate 10,721,966, forward strand.
AGTTACACTATTCAATCCCAGCAATTTTCAATGATATCGCACAATAATATTCCTTATTTAATAATAATGTAATTTATTTTAATTGCGTTGGCAACCCTACTATATATAGGGTTGCCCGACTTAAGGATGCTGCTTGTTACTACTCAGGTAACGTACGACACCTTTGTGTACAGTTAAGTAGGTGGGTTGTAATTCGACAGGTCTTGTTATAGTTGTCGTTGAGAAGATTGTCATAGTCTATTTTATTACCCAACTAATGAGGGTTATGTTTTTAGTTGTAAGTTTAATGTCTACTGTTTACATAAAAAAAAACCCTGTTTGATTAAAACTGCCATACTTAATATTATGTAAATATGTAATAAATTACTCTTATTCTTATTAGAAAATACATACATACATAACGTCACGCCTTCATTCCCAGAGTGGGGTAGGCGGAGCTACAGAAATACCAACAACTCTAAAAAGACTTGTTGATAATTTTGTAACCACATATTGCACAATCAGGCTGAGATGATTACCAGAAAATATTGCACCATCATTTTTTCTATCCATACAAATGTAAAACAGAGATCATAAAGATTTTTTTTACAAATGGTAAGTAGTGCTGCTGTTATTAATTATTATTGATGTTCTCTTCTTAGAACAAAATTTTCTTTAACATCAAAATTGTCTTGTTGTTCATAAATTTCTCATTTAAAACAAATAAATTTAATTTTAGATTTTAAATAACATGAATCTAAAAAGAAGCAACTAACATTCCAATATCCTTAAGTGCCATCCTAAAAACGTGTCTACAAAGTGTCCAGTTTCAAATAAGCCGCACCTTAACGCGTTAACACGCAAAGGGGTCGTGTTTTTAATTTTTAAAGCACACATTTACTCAAAAACGTCGACTAGGGTGTAGGAACGCTTAACACAGACAGCAGCGAATAATTGTATGCACATAATTATTTGTGCAGCGCGGACACCAGCACAAAGCGCGGGCCGAGACGCGGGGAATCTCGCTCACGGTAGAGATGTAGCTGGCTGGAAGCGCTTTGCAACCGATTTAAAAAAGGGAGGAGGTTCTCAATACGATTGTACATTTGCTAATAGTTCTACGAGTAAGTAACAATATCTTGAGCTCAAGCATTTTAATTCGTCACGATTTTAAATCGCCTTTTATTAGTCGATGAAGACATGATAGTCAACGTCAGTGTCAACTTGCTAATCTAGTGTTATATGCGGACACGGGTACCGACACCAGGGCTGGAGTTCTACAAGGTAATAACGATATCGTTTTTGACCTATTTCCGTATTGTCAACGTTTTGATAACTCTTATGTCATTTACAATAAATAAACGATTCTTAAACGTGTCAAACATGATATCGTTTTGACGCACCTGAATAGAGGCCCTGGGCTTCTATTCTACTGCGTTAAAACGATATTCCGTTTAACGTTTTAGTATTGTTTTTAACTCGGCCACCATTACTGTCAAGTAAATAAGAGCTATCAAAACGTTGACAATACGGAAACACGTCAGACGCAATATCGTTTTTACCGTGTAGAGAATCTCAGCCCTGTGGGGCTAGACGAGTTGCATTCGACAAAGGTTAGTGATTATGTTTCGATACACAAATGTATAGAATTGACGTAAGCCACCGAGATTACCACGTGGTACTATCTCGGTGGCTTACGTCAATTCCACTCATTTTTCAATCGAAACATAACGCTAACGATTGTCGAATTCAACTCGTCTAGCCCCACTGGGCCTCTATTCTACTGCGTTATAACGATATCGCGATTGACGTATTTTACAATCATTTATGTCACAGTCGCCATTATTGTAAATGACATAAGAGTTATCAAAATGTTGACAATACGGAAACACGTCAAAACCGATATCGTTATTACCGTGTAGAATCCCAGCCCAGTTGCCATACTCAGTTACTTATATATAGAAGATAAAAGGTAGTGCACGGCGTAACACAGACTACCTGATAGTACGTGTAGTCTAAAACCTATCTCCAGACTGCAATCATAAAACTTCAAATGCGTTGCTAACTTTGAGAACTAAATTTCAATGCCGCTAATGCATATCAAAAAGTAAACTCAAACCCGTCTACTTAGGTATTTATGTAGCTGAACATTACAGGACATAATAATTAATAACGAAACGTGCTCTTATACTGTAATATAATAGTTCTACATCTTTACCAGATTATTTACTCTAAGTAGCGCCGCTACCACTTCCATCCTTGGTACCTTAATACTTCTGAATGGTTCCGAGACCGTGTCAGTAACGCGTGTCAGTACTGATTGTGAGAACGGTATTTCGTCACTACTTTAAAAAAACCTCGTATCTCATATTTCGTGTTGTACGATTCTAAACTTATTTAGAGAAATAACGAAATACGAGATACAAGGTTTTTTCAAAGTAGTGACGATTTGTTATACTCGTATTACAACGTCCTGTGGCGATGTGACCTGTCTCGCGCGCATGTTTAACACTGTCCATTTATCGTTATATAACAAAGCATCAGTTCTTCATTTCGAGAGTGGGGTAGGCAGAGTTACAAAAACACCAACAGCTCAAAAAGATTTATTGGTAATTCTGTAACAGCATTTTGCACAATCAGGCTAAGAAGTTTACTAGTGTATTCGTTACAGGTTGCAAGCCCATCGCCTAACAGTACTACAATTATTCCCTATTACTTTAGCGTAACAAGTCTTGTAAATTTGCCACCTTAATGTTTCTGTTTTCTATCTACTCGAAATGTATGTAGTTGATAAAAGCTTTCAACAATCTTTTTTTTGTCGATTTTCAATAACTTATAACTCAGCATTGTGCATCTTGACTAAGCCTTATCTCTTACCTGCGAGGTTTGCTTAAATGTTTAGCTAAAATAGTTTCAGGCCAAACGTTAAAAAATAAATAAATATCAGGGGACAATCTCACACAAATTTACCTAGTCCCAAACTAATCTCTAGGTTTGTACTAGGTACTAGAAAACGATAAACATACTTATATAGAGAAATACATACTTAAATACATAGAAAACCTCCAAGACTAAGGAACTAATATTCGCGCTCATCACACAAATATCTGCCCTTACCGGGATTTGAACCCAGGACAACTGGCTTCGGAGGCAGGATCACTCCCAACTAGGCCAACGTGTCGTCCAATGCAATTAAGTCCTACTGCACGATTTACCCGAGCTCTTCCAGCACTCGATAGGCTTGCGGGAGCAGCCGAACGAAACCGCAGGTGTTTCATTATTCTGTTTTAATGGCGTCAGCGCCATCGGGTCTCGTGTGGACTACAAATAACTGCGTGCCTCGGAAACTGAACAAAAAACCGTACTCATTTGTATCGCGAATGTCAATTTGACTTTATTGAACATGGACTCTATCGTACTCGGTGACAACTTTATTATTTGACATGTATTGTTTTGAACTCGGCCGCTATTACTGTTAAGTTAAGTACATTGACAATACGAGCATGACAAACTGTCAAAAGAAATATAGCTTTACTAGAATTGCGATCACTAAATGTAGACGTCAGAAATCAAATAGAAACCTACAACTTTGTTGTTAGTGTAGAATCGAGTTCAAAGGTTCAATTTGAGATTTGCAATAAATTCAATACTCTTTATTGACCACATTACAAATATTCAAATAAATAAAACAATGTTATCAAGTGCTTTATTTATATTTTATTATTAATGAAATATCACGGAACAATGACACGCAAATTAGTCCCTAACAAAGCTTTGCATTAAGCAATACTAAATAAAAGCACGGGACTAAAATATTCCTAATAAATACCTTTAACTCCGATTTAAAATTCAGTTTCTGATGTATTAAGATTGATTCTGTTCGTCAGCCCCACTTATAAGCATTATTTTTTCCATTCCAATATGACTTTGTACTAAACCACAATCTTATCATTGCACATCTCTAATATAATAGGTAAGCAGCCCTTTTATCCCCGCAAACGCAGACATAATATTTCAATTTACACAAATTGATTCCATTATAAGAAACCGTTTTCTTCCCCTACAAATAAAATGTTATGTGGGATATAGTGCGGGGAATAGCGGCATATCTTGGCAGCAGATAATAATATGTTATTATGTAAATTGTTAGCGCATTCATTGTGGGAAAGGGGGCGTCGGGACAGACTATCTTGGAACCAAGTTGCATTGCAAAGGGTTTGGTGGTACAGCGAGGAAGAAAAGTTGTCTTAGGTAGCTTTGCCGTACTTAATCTGGACATTTGTTAACTTATCTGTCATTAGTAAGTCTTACTTCGTGAGAAGATATCTTAGGATTGCACATATTTTCTGCTTATAGTCGGTTTAATAATTTCCCGTGTGGTTTCCGGGTTAGAATAGTGCCACTCCATGTCTTCCCGTGGGTGTAGGCGATCAAGGGAATAAAGGCTTGTAGTATTGTTAGGCGATGGGCTTTCAACCTGTCACTAATACACTAGTAAACATCTCAGCCTACTTGTGGAAAATGTGGTTACCGAATAATTAACAGTTAAGAATTTGTAACATTTTCGAGTTGTTGGTATTTCTGCAGCTCTGCCTACCCCACTAAGGGAATGAAGGCGTAATGTTATGTTATGTTAATAATTTCAACTAACAAATACAGCTTTAATATCTTTCTTATCTTTAATAGTACGATTAGCGCATAAAATGGTTTATGTTAAATGATATTACACGTGTTGGAAATGGACAAGCTTCAATATGTTCAATTGTTTCACTAATGAATGATGGACAGATACGGAAAACACGTGAATAAGAGAGATAGTTATCGTCGACTAGTTTGGCGTAAACAGAAGGAGAGTGCTTCATTGGGTCTTTTATGAATCTTCATCTTTGGTGCGGCAGTAATATAATATATCTACCTTCTGACATATAATTGTTTTTGTTATGTCTCTTTGTAACTCCTTAAAAAAGGTTGTGGTAAAATTGCACTAGTGAACTACTAACCTGCCTCTAGTCAGACGGCTGAGCCTTGTTTGCCACATTCTAAAGCCATCGTCACTGCGAATCAATAAATTCAACCCTTTTATGATTCCGTCTCTCGCTTTTACAGCCCCCGTGCCTCCAAACGTGGATCATTCGGCAAAGATAAAAAATCCAAACGACGCGTAAGAAGAGAAATCATAAAAATTTGATGGTGTTTTTCCGACATTAAACTCTAGCGTTGTTGCCCTAACTAAATTTTAACTCATCACTTAATTCTGCGCTTATTTTATCGGATTTGGAACAGTTGGTCCGCAACAATGACATATGGGTGATTATATGTGTTTTATCGCTGTTATCTATAATGAGGTTGACATCCAATAATTTATGAACATTGTTCATTTGACTAAAAACGCCATTACCGTGGTATTCAATTACGGCATCGCGGAATATTTACCGAGTGCGAGCGAAGACAATTAAAAGGCAAAAACTGACGGAGAAAAAGTGAAGGGATCTGAAAAAAGTTCCATTAAACCCGGGTTACAAATGAGTGGAGCAGCGCCGACTTATCCCGGTTATCTCCCTGGGAACGGACCTGCCGCGAATTTCGGTGAATACCCACAAATTACACATCTATACTAATGAAGTTCTTTTCAAAACACAATTCTTTTTCATATAGTTATTCGGTACTTTTAATGCCTCGTGGAAGGTCTGACAAACTTGACTTGGATTTTTTGATTTATTACGGCGACAAAAGCGAGGTTTGCACAATGGAAGAAATTAATAAGAAAAAGGCCTTTGTGAAGCAATACCAATGAAGAAATACTGAAATACTGCGCCGTATATTATACGAGTATGTCGTAGAACAATACTTTAGCTTTAATGGATTTCGCAGCTAAATTATAACTGCGTCTCGATCGAGAATAACCATTAAAACCTAATTAATTTACTGATTTTACTTAGTGCCACGAATTGCTGCGCAACGCTGTGCAATTTATACTGTGATTTTATATTGGGAAATAAAATTTGAATTTGAATTTTGAATTTGAATTGCTGCTTTAAGCATGTTTGCAAAGTATTCAAACGTAACATGCATTCCTAATAGAACTTACTCGCACATGGAAAAATAACCTTACCTACTTATTTATCATTGCGTTCCTACCCATTTGTTATAAAAACGATCCACGGTTCTTTCTCTGCTTGAAATGATTAAAGTTTAGAGATAAATCCGCAGTGGACCTTTTTCCGTTGTACGAGTAACTAATGAAAACGACACTGTTATTAAAACAACCAACAAGGTAACAATAAAATAAAGACGTCTTTTTTACACCTTTTACTTATTCGCCTGTGCTTCAAACGGTGTCATCCCCCAACGTCACACTATACATCAAACGCGAACGTTTCACGGGTGCTAGAGTATAGATACATAGCGAGAGACAGTTATATCAGTGATGTGATAAAAAACCCGCGCAGTAGTCATCTCGAAAACGACTTGGACAAAAGATAGGCGGGTCTCGCCTCGTTTGTCAAACCCATAGGTTGATAGCTCCTTCCATTTTCCGTGTCATTTTTTCAAAAGCGTGCTAGCCCGTTTTTGTATCAAAGTCAAAGTCAAACTTTGGGATAATGGAAAGGTCAAGAATACCTAGGTCATATTTTTTTACGGTTTCAATTTGGTACAGTACTTGTAAAAAATAGTCTAGCTGGGCCTCTATTCAACTGCGTTATAACGATATCGTTTTTGACCTGTTTCCGTATTGTCAACGTGTTGATAACTCTTATGTCAATTACAATAATGGTGACTGTGACATAAACGATTGTTAAACGTGTCAAACACGATATCGTTTTACGCACCTGAATAGAGGCCCTGGATTGCAAACTTCAGTATAACTTTTGTAGCATGTGTTTGGTTAGTTGATAGTTCATAGCTTGGAAAAGGACATAAGTAGGACTATTTGTTCTATACGAATGGAGTCGCGCGCAACGGCTAGTGTATACTAATGTTTTGCTATAAAACGCTTTGTTAAATTTAGTGTATAATCATGATAAGAAAGTAAAAGTTGTCATTCGGCGCGTCCGTTATTCGTGTTTTATGGATATTTTTATCTTTTTGCCAGCAATAGGCCTCACTCCTTTTTTACTGCAATTTATTGCGCTGTGCATGCAATTTTCAAATGTACAAGCTCCCAATGACGGGTTAGTACACAATTTTACACAAAAAATCCAAATACACTGCGGCCGGTTGTTGTCGTTTTGATATGAATAACACAAACAATTGCCCTCGACGGGCCTAAAATAGATTGCCTACCAAGGGACTAAAACGAGACATTAAACTTATATTGAGCGCGGATGTAACTCGGGTGTAAAATGAGTTTCGGACCCGTCTAAATTATGTGTATGTACAGTTTTCATGCATATTATGTTTTGTACAAATATAAAACGATTCTTCATTACCGGGAGAGATTACATTTTATCCTCCATCGTTAAGTACTATACAATTGGTTATTTACAATAAATTTTGTTTAAACGGATCCCTTAATCGAAAATTTGTCTTCAAAAACCTGCAATATTTTTGAAAGAGCTATTCAACGTCACTCGTATGGGGTGACGAGAAAAAAAAAATTACATCAATACAAGTTACGTGTCGAAGACATACAAAAAGAAAAATAAGATTTTGTTTTATCACTTTGTTGGCGTGACTAATATGTATATTCATGTCAGTCAAATTATAGCTTCTAGTACTAAGAGTCTCTGAGCTAGGCTACGGACGGACGGACGGACGGACATGGCGAAACTATAAGGGTTCCTAGATGTATATCCGGAATAATGTACCTTTCAAATGCTGAATGAATTTTTCGAATAGGTCCCGTGGTTTCGGAGATTACTCGTTGCCTAGTACCCGTAGTATCTAGGTACTACAAGCCTAGATTTTAGTTTGGGACTAGGTATTTTTATACATACTAAAGGAATATCTATGTCGTCTTTTGTTAACTAACTCTACCACTTTTATTACACCTTTATTACATGTACCGTTAAAAAACGGTTCATAAACGACATCGCAGCACCATTATTTACTACCTTTTAAGTTCCCGCTTTCGTCGTCGTATTTCGCCTTTGGGAACAATTCAGCTAAAGCATGGCGGCTAATGGAAGCGTGCGTAAGAAAATAATGATACAAAGGATATTTACGGTTGTAAACTGGTAACACTATCTGTGTTCCTTAAATCATCGCCCCTATTATCAGGGCAATAAATAACAAGGTCGAGTATTATCTGCGAACATAATCGGCGATGTGCCGCTGTGTTATTTCCCGCCGCGGTTAAATACGCTTCCCTTGGAAAAACATTTGTTTAACCCTGAGCAAATAATTGTTTTTTAGGAGCGAAATCACAGTGTTCTGTGTCAATTGAGTTTATTTATAGCTACATACGTCAAGGGCTGTTAATGTAGAATTGAATGAAATATTTGTGATTTGACGAAACACGGCTGTATGGTACAGTCGGTCAAATAAGTGCTTGTAAAACAATAAGGGTCAGTGTGTACCCCGAGCGTGAATTAATACCCATCGATTAACATTAACGTTATATTGTAGTTTACGCAAATCAGTGTATGAAAACGTGAGTTTGGCTTACGAGTTCGTTCTACGGATAGGATCTAGGAGATTCTAAAGGGTAAAAACCTTAGTTGTTTTTGAGGTGTTATCATATTGTTTGTAATGTAACCCGCCATTACTATCAAGTAAATAAGATCTATAAAAACGTTGATATGGTTTTACCCTAGTTGAATAGAGGCCCAGAACACGTTTTCGAATACTTCCTCGTGAGGCGCACCGTACTATAAATGGGAAAATATCATGCCACTTTCAATAGTGAAACAAAAAAAACCCGGTCACTTGCGGGTCGGACTCACGCACCGAGGGTTCCGTACAAGCTTATAAGAATACATTGATTGTATTGAGGGACAAACTTTACTTCGCCGTTGAAAAACTGTTGCCTCCATACATCGACATAGGTCGCGATTACTTTACCAACTGCAAATAAGTTGGCAATCGCATTTTTTTGGTGATGGAGCAATAAATGAACAATTTGTGGATTTTTTCCTTTGTCTGTGCTGTAGGATCTTCTTTCTTGTCAAATTTCAGGATTCTAGGTCTTAGGTAGGTAGGAAAGTACAGTATTAATTTTCATTCCCTTTAGAGTATCCAGATACTCGTATTATTATACGTTTTTTGCGGCATAAACAGACGTATCTTTTTTACGTTAAATTAGATGTTTGATTTTTTCACAGCTTCAAGAGACTGTAGACCTGAGTACTGTATACGGTTTTGTTTTCATCTCGATACAATCACGCATTTTCGAGTTAAATGGTATTAACAGATAGAAGGAAGGACGGACGAAATATCAGGCTACAATCTCACACAAATTGACCTAGTCCCAAACTAAGCTCTAGGCTTGTACTATGGATACTAGAGAACGATAAACTTACGCACTTATAAAAACTCATATTTACATAGAAATCATCCAAGGCTTAGGAACAAATATTCTCATCACACAGATATCTGCCCTTACCGGGATATGAACCCGGGACCGCTAGTTTTGTGGTGACTACCAACTAGGCTAATGCGTCGACCCCGTCGTCTTGCCCTTTTTTACTTGGAGATACGAGTATACAATGTAGTAGTCTAAAATGTGTGCGTCTAATGCTATCGATATTCTTTAACTGGAGTCAAAACTCTCAACATATGTTATTACGTATAACCTCCATACAACTGAATGTTGGCGTTTTCAAAGAAAATATTTAAGCGAATAACATTGTGAACAGGTACTTCTTGGAGCCACATAAATGTGCCATGTCTAAGAAACACGTTATTGTAATAAAGAAATAACAAATAGGTGGAAAACTACGTGGTGGTTGATATAATGCACATTGCCTTAGAAATCATTTACTTAATGTCAAGTATCTCGATAGTAACAAAAAAAAAACTATATATATATATATGTAAATATGTTTTTAAAACCATTATAATGCTTAACTGAGTAAATTGAATCTAACATATTTTATTCTTACAGTGAACGATTTTATTTTTAACTTTTTTAGGTTTTTTGTTTTGGGGGGTTTTTCAAAACACAAACTCAAACTCATAAGATTGAAGAGTATCCGAAAGAATCATCTAGACAGGATAAGATCGCTAATGTTTTTTTAGGCTTAGCTTACATACAAACGCCGCTAATGATTTTGTAGACATAACTAACTTGCTAACTTTTCTAATTGAAATGTATGAAATTGACATAAGCAGTCGACCAGATGTCTTCTAACGTCAATCCTAAAATGATTTTCTAAAATCACATACTTAACTTTTTGCATCTTGACTAGGCCCCTGCCGGGTCTCTGCCGTAATATTCCTGGTAAAATTTATAATTATTCTATTTTTTATTTACCGAAAAGGTACTTCCCACCGCAGCAGTCTAGCCTAACCTACCCTGGTTGTGTATAACGATAATACAATAATACCTTTTTGGAAAATGATGAGTACATTTGACACAAACACCAAGCTGCGGAAATGTAAACCACCTATTGTACGTAGTTGTAACACATCTCGGCCTCTATTCTACTACGTTATAACGATATCGCGTTTGAAGTGGTTTAAAATCGTTTATGACTCGGCCACCATTATTATCAATGACATAAGAGTTATCAAAATGTTGACAATACAGAAACACTTCTAAGGTATTATCGTTTTCACCGTGTAGAATCTCAGCCCAGGGCTGGAATTCTACAAGGTAATAACGATATCGTTTTTGACCTGTTTCCGTATTGTCAACGTTTTGATAACTCTTATGTCATTTACAATAATGGCGACTGTGACAAACGATTCTTAAATGTGTCAAACACGATATCGTTTTAACGCACCTGAATAGAGGACCTGTATGATCGTTTGAAATTCTATATTTGAAATTAAACGTAAGCTCCAAATTACTTTTGTACACAGCGACATACAAAGTCCTTAACTTAAATTTTTCACCTATAACCGTAAATCGTTATGTTAACCTCATGAAATAAATTCTGTAATAAATATCACAAAATGCGCAATATAAGTTAAATGGAAACTCAATTATTAACCGTTATTTACCCGAGTTTAAAGTAAATCGCTGGTGTAAAGCAAGTTTTAATTGAAACTGTTTTTTTACAGCTGTATTTTTGTTTAACCTCGGTCGAATGCAGCATAAAATAACCCGGAGTGAAATGAAAGTCGGTAAATCATTTCTCGCCGTTCTGTCCACATGCCACGCCCGCTCAGACATGGAACTGCGTGTTGCGCAGATCATAAAACATTTTTGGTCCAAACCCGACGTAGAATGTTTTGTCTGTATTTGCGAGAGTATTTTTGTGTGGCGAGTTCATTATGGGTCAAATGGCGGTTGATGTAATTAAGCTAGGTCATGAACTCATGATACACTTTTTAGAGAAGTTATTTAAGAAGTAAGAAGGCCGTTTCTACTTTTCAAAGTACATTGTTGGTTATCGTTCGATAAAAAGTATACCAAATCAAGAATCCGCGTATAAATAAATAACATTAAAATAGAATGTTTAAGTTTAACGGATTCAAAATAAAAAACAATTCAATTAATTACTCAATTATCGTTGACAAAAATTGGTAACTTACTCAATGCTAAATTGCATTTTTCCATAGGGGATATCAACCTCCACTGCGTTACTCACTTTAAAGTTAATACAATTTTTTTTTGTGAATTAGGATAATTCTAAATATAAGCTTATTTACATTACTTTTTGAGTTTTAAATTAGAAAACACAACACTTTACCGCTTTATTTAAAAAAAATTTAGCGAGAACGTGGCTAAAATGTATGTAGAAACAGCAACACTCTTAACTGTACATCAGTGGACCTTATTACAAAAGGCATAAGGTCTACCGATGGACAGTTAACAGTGTGGGCGGTACAACGAAATGTAGAATGACCCAAGGAGGAAGTAGTATAGTTATTAAAGATAAGATGTGATTTGTTAAGGAAGAGTATGTAGTTAGAATATGTGTTTCTTTCAAGCAAGGAAGTCAGATATAATATGTAAATTAAAAATACTTTCTATCAGGGGGGTTATTATGACATAACTATGCAGTTCTGTTTACGCTCAGAGAAAAGAACAGAGCTATATAACTGTCATAGCTCTGTCCTTTTCTCTGAGCGTAAACAGAACTGCTTTGTTATGTCATGATAACCCCCCCAGAGCTACATATTTGCCATAGCTCTGTCCTTTCCGCTCACGGTAAAATGAACTGCATAGCTAGGTCATAATAACCTCCCAGGTATTGAAAGTATTTTGTATCACTCACTAAAATTCTTTACATAATATTTTTTTTAAATGTGTGAAAGTACTGCCAGTTTCCCGCTTGTCTATCGAGAACCATACATTTTCCCGGAATAAAAGTGGTTACTTTATTGACGACACGTTGGCCTCGTTGAGAGTGACTCTGCCTCTGAAACCAGCGGTCCTGGGTTCAAATCCCGGTAAGGGAAGATCTTTGTGTGATGAGCGCGAATATTTGTTCCTGAGTCTTAGTTGTTTTCTATGTATTTAAGTACGAGTTTGTATAAAAGTATATTTATCGTTGTCTAGTACCCGTAGTACGCCTAGAGCTTAGTTTGGGAGTAGGTCGATTTGTGTAAGATTGTCCTGACAGGTATTTTTTTTTAGAGATTGTAATCTATCGCTGTGGCAAATTTTATCCAGATCCGCCTAACTGTTCTGGCGTGATTGAGTTACAAACATACATCCAAACTTTCGCATTTATAATAGTAGTGAGTTATATGCATGTTTCTTTGTGATTTCCTATAGGCTAATCGCCAAGACGACTTTTATTTGGTGGTTTTTAAGTCGGTAACAATGTGAATTATAATCTAATATATAAAATTCTCAAGTCACGGTGTACGTTATTGAACTCCTCCGAAATGGTTGGACCGATTTTAATAAAATTTTGTGTGTATATCGGGTAGGTCTGAGAATTGGACAACATCTATTTTTCATACCCCTAATTGATGTAAAAAAATAATTGCAGCGGGCGAAGCCGCTGGCGGGTCGCTAGTCTAATATATAAAATTCTCGTGTCACGGTGTACGTTATTGAACTCCTCTGAAACGGCTGGACCGATGTTAGTAAAATTTTGTGTGTATATCGGGTAGGTCTGAGAATCGGCCAACATCTATATTTCATACCCCTAAGTGCAAAAAAAAATATTGCAGCGGGCGAAGCCGCTGGCGGGTGCTAGTATTGTATAAAGTTTATTCCTAATACAATCCAAACGGCCGAAAAGTCAGAAAGTCTTATCTTTATAATAAGAATTCTTAATGGCTTCCGAAAACAATATTTTAGCCCCTGATAATTTAATCGTACCGCCTACGTTTAGGTGGATTTATTTTATGTTACTTTGTTACTGGTAATATAATAATTTTATGGACATTTTTTATTATTTGCCCAGCGGCCAGTGAGCCGTATGTAGCATCATCATTATTATTTTTTAATAAATACTCTCTGTGACTCCTTAGAGTTCGCTGGTCACTGTTTTCTTGGGACTTAAACCAAAAAATCAAATACATTTGTTTACTATAGGATCCCCACAACTTTGTACACAGATTTAGGTTAGCGTCTTTTCTGTGGACACGCCGGAAGTTAATATTTTTATGGCCTAATTTTCTGGGTAAGCCCATACCCGCATAAACGGCGTCAGAGGCCCTAGCCAAGAAGCAAACGCTACTAACGTTTTTCTTTTCTATCACTCAAAATGTATTGGATGACATTCACGTGCGTTTCGATAAACCACGTGGTCAACTGTCATCCCATACATTTTAAGCGATATAAAAGAAAAACGTTAGTAGTTTTTGCATCTTGGCTAAGGCCTCAGGACTGCTTTAGAGCTATCATATGAAAACAAACCTTATATGCACACAAGCTCTTAACTATTGACCACAGGAAAGACAACTTTTGCTTTAAAGAGTGTGAATGACCCGTAAAGACTTTATTACATACATACATAACATCACACCTTCATTCCCAGTATGGGGTAGGCAGAGCTACAGAAATACTAACAACTCTAAAGACTTACTGATATTTCTGTAACCACATTTTGCACTAACAGGCTAGATTAGGTTTTAGGTTTACTAGTGTATTAGTGACAGGTTGCAAGCCCATCGCCTAACAGAACTACAAGCCTTTATTCCCTTATTCGCCTCTTACGACATCCACGGGAAGACATGGAGTGACACTATTCTAACCCGGCAACCACACGGGGGACAAAGAAGACATTAAAGACTTTATTGTACAAAATAAAACAGAAGTAATACAACAAAGATACAAGAAAATAATGTACAAAGGCGAACTTATCCCTTTAAGGGATCTCTTCCAGCGTACCCTTGAGAGATTGATAAAAGGGAAAGGTTTTGCATCGAGTTGACAAGTTTTCAATTTTTTTTAAATAAGTTTTAACTACTACTACTTTCCCTATTTTCGATAAATCTTTAAATACTAGTTACAATGTAGTACTCAAAGTATATTATACTCTATTGGTAACCACATTCGATTTAAAATGCTTATACTATTCCTATGCAGTTAACAGCCTTATTTGGTATCACGGCAGCCTAGGTTACCTTCTAAATGTCAAGTCATTAGGTTCAGCTTTTTAGGCTGTGCGATGTATCTTAGTCACGATAGAGTTACATAAAAAGAGGAAAGATTAAAACAAAAACATGGCCTCTATTCTACTGTGTAAGTCATATTGCGTACGTGTGATCGTAGTGTGGTCAACTCTGCCACCATTACTATCGAGTAAATAAGAGCTACCGTAACGTTGGCAATCTATACTAATATTATGAATGTGAAAGTAACTCTGTCTGTCTGAATCGATTTAGATGAAATCTGGTGTAGAGGTAACTTGACCGCCGGGGTTAGACATAAAGTACTTAAACAGCGATAAACAACTTCTAGGCGTACGGAGTCGCGGGCAAATGCTAGTACGATCGTATGTCAATATCAATTGACATACTAGAATTTACCCGCGACTACTATATAGTTTTAACAGATAGTTTGAAAACAACGAAGGTTCAATTAGATATTGCGGTCACTAAAAATAGACGTCAGAAATCAAATAGAAATCTCCGAGTATAACTTAATTGCTAGAGTAGAGTTATTTTAAAAGTTTTAATTTGAGTTTTACAATAAATTAATGCAAGTACTCGGTGTGGAACACAACCTCATTATTAACTTTCATATACAAATACAGAAAAATGTTACACAGTGGGTCAGTCTTTTCGCGTAAGTAAATACATATCACCGGACATTCTCACAAAAAATAAATCAGTGTCAAAAATCTTTAAAATGTATCTAGCCAAAATATAACAAAGGCCTAGGGCTGGGATTCTACACGGTAATAACGATATCGTATTTGACGTGTTTCCGTATTGTCAACGTTTTGATAACTCTTATGTCATTTACAATAATGGCGACTGTGACATAAACGATTCTAAAACACGTCAAACACGATATCGTTATTACGCAGCAGAATAGAGGCCCAGTAAAACAATATTAAACTACACAGTTTCATAGACAATTGATACGTATTTCGTAGACTTGCTACGAACGGTGTAGCATCTGCTACGCAATTCGTACTGGCTCAGTACATACAAGAATAAAAACAATGCGTTCAAAGTGTCCTCACGGTTTGCGTTAGGGGTAGGAGGGATGCACTAGCCCCCCACGGGGGAAGAATAGGTCGTAAGGGCACTTGTGCCCTCTTGTCTCGCTTAATAAGGGCCGCAAGGAACCCAAGAGGGCTTAATGAGCCTTTTCTTCAGTTACCATCGTTACTGTTGAGTTAACTCGCGTTCCTTTCGCTTTGTAACTTATTCGTTATTGTACTACAAATGGTTCGAATAGCTGCGATGTTGTTTAATCTGAAATAAAATATGATTGGCATTGTTTATAATTATATTATGTGAGAATGAGGTCTATAAAAGTTAATAACTTATAAAAATGAAGCTTTAACAACAGGGCTGCTTTTTTTTGAATTGTCGTCAATGTATGTTAAAAAAATAACCCTTTTTCTCTCATTTCTTTGATTAAAATATTTAAACCTAAGTCATTTCCACTACCAAGATGAATCTAGCGACATCGCATGTTAAAATTCATCAAGCCGTTTAGGCTGCAGAGCGTGCCAAAGAAATAGACATACATACAAAGACTCAAAACACGAATCCTTCTGACGCAAAAGCACAACTAAGAAAATATTATAACGTTAAGAAAGGAACAAAATGATTAATAGATCAATTGAGTAGTTTTTATTAAGTTTCGGCAAAAAGTCGTGATTCAGTTTTGCGACAAGGTAACTATGAAAATCGCTCAAATGCGTGTCAGACTCGCGTACCGAGGGTTCCATAATACCAATATACAATATGAGTGCTAAGGATAAGAAAGCGTGTGCGTCCCACGAGATACAACTACAAAATAACTATTTTCATGTTACTAACGTTTACGAGATATAATGAACGTTAGCTATAATAACAAAATCAATATTTTTAGAAGGAATAACGGTCAAGTCATATAATATTTATTTTATATAATATTTTTTAATATAACTCTCACAATGACTAATTTCAGTTCGTATAACATACATGACATATAGCGATCATAATACATATTATCTTTTAGTATAAGTGTTACAAGATATAATATCGTATGATATAAATGTGAGCGAGCGAAGCGAGCGAGCAAGACCTCTCTGGGCAGAACTGACTCGGATAGGTTAGGTTAGGTTATTTTTTTTACATCCCTTGAAAAAACTATGCGAAACAATTTGATTGTAAAATTAAAAAGGCCACGTAATACTGAAAATAACGTTTAATTTCAAACTACATATTATTAAAATAGTGATAGGCGTTTATATTATACGTGCATTATATTTTTTGATGTTAGATTTTTTGATTTATATATGTTTTATATGTTAGGTGTCATGTACATTATACACTTTAATTGTTATATCAATTGATATTATATAATAATAACGTTATACTTTATGGAAATAGTTATTTTGACATTATATCATTCGTTCATTATCTCAAGTGTACGTTTTATTAAACATAATACAAAGTGAGCGTATATATTGTGACTGTTATATGATAAGTTCTTATATCGCGTATTACTTACCCTAAGAAAGCGATATCATACCAATTACGTGATGTGTATAAAAATATCCAACTAGCAATATTAAGCAACAACAAAAGGTTCAATAGAGGATGGGACGTTCAAAGCCGCCATTACCAAATAAACAGTCCATACGACGGAAAAAATGTATTGAGGATTTTGATGAGTACCTTTTTTTTTATTATTTGTTAGAACATTTGCCATAACAACACACATTTTGTATACAATATAATCAACGGGTTACTTATTAACGGTTCAATGGTCACCGCCCTTCAAAGGTAGGACGGAGAGCCATACACAGACGGACGGACGGCGTGGGCTTAGTAATGGGGTTCCCTAAACCGTTTGGGTATGGAACCCTAAAAAAGGCTGTAAAACATTAGTTTACACTACCTACAATATCACCTTTCTGCCCTTGTCCCACACTAACACCAGTATTTATAGAGAAGAAAAGTACGTACGACTTTACTTATACTTGAGTAAAAATAAAGTCAAAAGTCATACTAAAATCGTTTCTTAAGTATTATCATTTCTTTTTACTCTTTGTGCAAACTTGTATGTGTCCAACCCCATGCATTGTCCTTACTCATTTGCTTCAGGGTTAGCTGGAAGAGATCCCATTTAGGGATAAGTTCGCCTTTGTACATTAATTTAGTATTATAATTGTAATATTTATATTTTTGTGCAATAAAGAGTTTACATACATACATACATATTTTTACTTAAGCAATTACTTTTCTTATCTATAAATACGGGTGTAAGCGGGGTGGCACAGCATATCGTCACTACTTTGAAAAAAAACTAGTATCTCATATTTCATAATGTATGATTTTAAAATTATTTTTCTTCAAGTTTAAGTTTAAAATCGTACATCACGAAATACGAGATACGAGGTTTTTTCAAGTATTGACGATATTCACTTCTTTCACTCTCCTCTAACCGCTGCAAACTCTTCACTCACAACTTTTATACATGTCATGCTTAACAGAATCTAAATCTTTTTCAGATTTCCTCTACCTACCTTTATATCCATCTAATTTCATCCACGTTCTATAATTTTACTAATATTGGCCTATCATTCACCCTCTTAACATTCGTCACACTTTCTTTCAACCCACTGTCTAATTCAAATCCCACTTTTTGTCACAACTTCAATACAAAAAAAAAACTCCAAACTTCCACTCCAATATAAAATAAAATAAAATAGAATGGTTAAGAGAGGATAAGAAACATGGCTTAATGGAAGTCATGTATAAATTAAAGAAAACGTTTTTACATAACTTACCTTGATTTCAGCTACTGTGTATTATTATTAGATGTGTTGCTATTATATTATGTTCTGTGGTATGAGTACCAACTTTTACTCATATCGGTGCATAGTTTAAGAAAATTAAAGAATGAGCGCTGTGTCGCCAATAAACTGCGTAGGCAGTTTGGCGAGTAACTTTAAAATTATTTATGCCTTTTCAAAATAAAAAAAAAAAAAACCTCTTGTTTTTAATTCCTTTCACTTGGTCTCTTGCAAACATGACGCTTTTATCTATCTCTTTTCTAAAACATCCGCTAACTCTCTTCTTCTTCCTGTCATTGTCCCAAAATTCCAACTTGCTAACGTCAACTACACACCTCCGACTCGCTTTTTACGTTGCATCCGTCCCTGATGTAACAACCCTAGTCCATTTCCGCATGGCCATAAGATTACACCCTGACATTGTCGCATTGTCGCATTTTTTTATATATTTTTTATGTTAAGGAGAAGGCACACGAGCACTCAGGCCACCTGATGGTAAGTGGAATCCGAGACCCATAGACATTTGAATTCTCAAGTCTATAATCCTAACACCTCAAATGCGTTGCCAACCCTGATGATTAAGATGGAATGCCCCTATGCTAGTAATTTCACTGGTTGTCTTATCCCCACACCGGAACACAACAATGCGAACACTGTTGCTTTGCGAGTGGTAAAAAAAACAAAATAAATCATAAATGAAATGTACAGGCTGTCTAGAAAAAGCCAATAATATTTTAATAGTTCTTCTCCACGAACCGTTGCGGCTAACGAGAACTAATAAGGAAACTTTAATTAAAGAGATTTCTAAGAAGATGAAAGCCGTGTACCCGCAGGCAGACAGGAAAAACCTTACTCTATTATAAAATGCTTTAAACAATTAGAAAAGGTTTTTCCAGTGTCAAGAAATAGGCATTGTTTCATTATTAACTTTTATAGTTTCATAACAGAATATTTTACTTACCATCAGACGAAAGCGTGAAAATATGCTTTACCTTACAAGGAGTGCCAAAAAAAAAAACAACTACGAATTACAATGAACATTGAGACCACAAATAATAAGTCTTAAAAATAAACTTAAAATGCTTCTGGTAAACAAATTGTCTTATCTTAAACATGTGACACAAGTTCATGATAATGTGTCACTCCACAAATTCAAAGTCGAAGTCAAAGTTGATGAGGTATCAGCACCACAAGATTTCACAGCATGGCGCTAAAGTTAAAAATTGCATCATCTGTCTTAAGATCGTCGTAAAACACCCAAGTAGTTCCCAACAATATGGCAGCCGATGTAAAAAGCTCGTTTGGAGCTGCTCGCAAAAGAATGAAAATTAGTAATTTTCCCATTTTTGCCGGAGTGAAAGCTTTTTTATCTCACTATAGTTATTAGATACTCAGCGAGAACTCTCTTTAGCAGCTGGACGGACCTAAAACTTTTAGATTTTACTTATGTTGTTAGGGTTCCGTAGTCAACAAGGAACCATAATAGTTTTGCTGTGTCCGTCTGTCCGCAGTTTAACTCAGAGACTCTTGGGACTACAAAGCAGTTATTTGGTATTATACCCTTAAATGACTATTAATAAGTTTTTCGCGTACCTTCCCATACAGGTTAAGCAAAGGTATTTTTTTGTTTTACACTATCGTAGTGAGGAATCGTTGAATAGCTAAAAAAACATTGTGTACAACATGTATTATTTTAAATTTGGGGTACCGTTTAGGAAATATGGAACCCAAAAAGTGTTACTTTCGTTAGTTTTACATGACCCTCTACTTGTAGCTTTATTTAGTTGTACCAAAACTAGTAATAAAAGCAGAAAATTATCTTAAATTAAAGCACATAATTATAACGAACTTCAAAAGAAAACTATCACCACTAAGAACACTTGATTGATTGGTTACTGAAGGGTATATAAGCGACTAAAGTGTTTATACCTACTGAAAAAACCAGTTTGACGAGTTTGACTCTTGTCAAGAGGGTTCCGTAAGTTTTGAGAAACTTTCCTTTAAGTACCATAGACTTCTTATAGGTTTTCCTGTTTTCGGTAAAGAGCTATTTTCAGTAGTTTCGGATATAAGCTGACTGAAAGATTAATTTTCATCATTTTCTTAAATACCTTTACAAATGTTTGAATAAAATAAAAGTAAATATATATTCAAGGTCCGTTATGAAGCCCTGACATTTAATATGTCACATGTTATAGTTTGCACAAGTTTTTTTACTATTTTCTTTTACCTCTCGAAAGTGACACCCGTATTTAAAATTCATTAATTTATCTATGTTTCACTTCCGTGTTTGGGTCACACATATTCACACGTATACAACATTTGAACTTAATTGGCCCTGTAGATCCGGAGCGAATTGGCTGTGACATACAGACAGAAGGATACGAGTAATCATATAAAGGTTCCGTTTTTTCTTTCGGACGTACGGAACCCTGAAATTGTTTATGGCAGTAGGTACCGAATAACTTTAAACAGAAAATTTGCTGATACTTGTTGTTTTTGAAAGAAAGATAGAAAGAAAATAATTTATTCGTAACGAATAGAAAAAACAAAAACGGACAAAATACTAACATAGACAAAAGACCTGTTCTCACGAAATGGTTCCAACTCAGCGTTATGCTGGCATTAAAACCAGCGCTGGTCTTCCGTTGGAACCATCCAGCGCAACCAAGGCAGATCACACAAAGTACACGCAATACAATTAAACAGGCAAACAAAACCTGGGGCCTTGTCTTTTTGAGATAGTTTTTTTGTGTTTGTACTCGTAGTATCGGCTTCGGAACTCTACATTGGGTTCGACATTTTAGCAAGGTTCGACATGCTCTTGCCTGGTTTTTTATTTCAATTCACTCAGCACGTATATTGTAACAATTTTCTCTATATGCTTACGCGTTTAAACTAGTTAAGGATTATTTCGTTGTAGAATTTCTTTAGTGAACCCCTTGTTCATGAACGCACTATAAACATTTTTTTAGGTTAAAGCATTATTTGTCACTTTCTAAGAGATGCAAATGTCGCAATAACACAATAATAGGGACAAAGCATATTTCAAGTATATTTTTTTACCTATTGTGTGTTTGTATAGTTATTGTTTTGTGTACATATATACATAGGTACTATCACGCCTTCATTCTCAGAGTGGGGTAGGCAGAGCTACAGAATACCAACAACTCTAAAAAGCTTGTTGATAATTCTGAAACCACATTTGGCACAATCAGGCTAAGATGTTTACCATTGTATTAGTGACCTGCACCAAAAACCGTGTTTTCTTCTTGTTCTAAACCAAAATTAATTGCTGAAAAATGCTTGGTATTAAAAAAATCACTACCACATCTCAAAAAATATTACTTTGCAGAAATAAAATTAATAAATTTCTTTTTTTCTTTCTATAAACCAATACTTCAAACGACACGAATTTTATCAGAGGTAACGCTGCATTAATACGGGCAATTAACGGGCAATCAACAGTACCGACTTCTAATTTTATCACACCAAATAAGAGTAAGACAGCTAATGGTGGCGGACAATTATTGCTTAAATCGCCGTGTAACTTTAACTTAAAGCGTACAAAGTATTTGAGGTAATTTAGTATTTCCATTACAATATTTCTCCTGTGACAGACCATTTTTCGATTATTCCGATATCATTTAGGTAATGAAGTGGCTATAAATTTGCGCAAATGTGCCCTATTGGTGATATAAAGGCGAGTAAGTGTCCTGGATTGCCCTTGGCCACAACAGTAGGCTTCGATTACTGGGAGGGAACAGTCGTTTGTGTCCATTGCGTGTTCGATTAGCCAATAAGTGTGACAGCGTATACCAGTTTATCGCAGATTATTATCAAAATTATAGGCTATAGTTTAAATGTTAATTACGTTGTTGTATTCTATGGACTCCTTAGAATATATCTTAGTGAAATTAATGTAGCTCTGTAAAATGTTTACCTAGAAAAAAATACTTTTACCATACTTGTAATGTTTTCGTCATTATTGTTATCAAAAATCTTTGGGGTCGTACATTGTTCTGAAATTATCTAATTAGGAGGAACAAGCTATTGTTTCAACCTTTTCTTTTAAGGGTTTACTATTTCACATTGTTTATCCGATATCTTCTTCTACATTAAAAGAACTCATCCGTGACTGACTGACTGGCAACAACGTTAGTTCGTATTTAAGAGAAAGATATAATTGTCACTTAAAATTTGACAAAGAAACCAGGAATATTGCAAGGAAGATGACTTACCAAATAAAAGTTCTGACTATTATATAGTTTTGCGACAGAAATGTTGATCAAAGTTTTATATATACAAACACTCTAAACAGTATTATTTTAACATCATCATGGATTCTAATTAATAACATTTCTCGCTTTTTCAATTAACAGAACAGGGCTTGTTATCACATTGTTTTTAACTCGCCACCGTGTCAAGTAAACAGGAGCTATCGTAACGTTGACGATCCTATAACAAGTCAAAAGTAACATGGTTCTTACGCAGTAGAATAGAGGGTCCGGGGGGTTACCATGACTTGCCTAAGCAATTCAGTTTAGGATGAGTGTAAGGGACTGAGCTATATCAGTTACACGGCTTTGTCTCTTTTCCTCACCGTAAACTGAATTGCATAGTCATGTTATGCTAACCTCCCAGATGTACTTTCTCACACAAATGAAAACTTGTTTATCAATCGATTTAATAAATGTGTTTATTTGATGTTCATCAAATGCTAAACGCTTCGTTCTGAATACGCCCCCGTCGAGTCACCGCTAATACGTTTTTACAATCGTTCGATAGTAATAAAACTAGGATGGGGTCCGATTAAGCTCGTAGATCATTCGTTCTGATGGCCCTTTTGCTGTAATCATTCATTTTTCTTCCCTAGTTTTCTTTCTTTCAGTTGTTACGACAAACCGCTCACGGCGATTATGTGTAGGTAGATTAAAGTTGTTTTGTCATTTCTCATATAAATGTCACAGAACTATGCTTTTATTTATTTCATAGCAATGAATAACTATGAAAAATGAATTATCAGTTATTTGATTACTTTTTAAAAAGGCCAGTTAAGTTAGATTAAAATTATTACGATGGTAATTTTGTTTACAGTCATCCACATGATTGATAAAATCCTACCCTACTAAGTTCTTTTGTAGACAATTTAATTTATGAACTTATGTGTTTGTATACTTTTAGCTTTGTTACAATGTTGAATAACCCATCGTGGTATTAAAAACATATTGTTTATTATAATTTGACCTTAGTTACTGTCAAGTGAACTGCTTTATAACGTTATCAATGGTAAAGATGTGGTTATAGAGTCCCTTGTTTAACATTGTCAAGGTGATTTTTAAAGGTCGGGTTTATATGTAGCACAGAATTTACCGAGTTTATCAATATCGGGAGCGCGAGGACCTAAAAAGTAAACAAAAGAAAGTCGTCGTGGCGGTAGTCTCTAAATCAATTAGAGGCAAGACGCCGTCCCCAACGGTTTAATAAGAACTTACGACACTGCGCCCGCCATAAAACGCTGACCATCGGCCCTCAACAATGGACGCCCAGATAATGGAAAATTGTCTAAAGGGATTTTTTTTATTATAACCCCCGTATCCACTCGGGTTTCATGAGAATTTGTGGCTATTCTTTCTCATTGTTCTTTGCACACTTTAGTTTTAATCGACTAGGTTTACCAGCTCGCCACTCACCAGAGTAACACTGCAAAGAAGGACCTGAAGCAAATGTTTTTTACTTTTTAGAAAGTAAAAGCACTTTTTCTTAACTCGTTTATTTATTTCAATGACAATTTTCAACCTTTCTTATTTCAAATAAGTAACAATTTCAGTTTTAAAATAGTAGTTTAGTTGTAGCTTAAACTACTTCTAGTAATCTCTAGCATACAAAATATGTAGTCAATTATTCAATAAAAATAATTATGTAAGAAGGGATTAATGGATTTTGGAATAAATAGAAAGATTTTCTAATGTCTATATACTACTCAACAAAGAGTTGTCTTAGTTATAAGGAATAATGTAACTTTATAAAAATCATAATAAAGTGGATTGCCGTGAAGATAGAACATGTTCTTAGCAAAAATTTAAGATTTTTTGAAACTCAATATCAATTATGCATGATGAAGTATTTCACTGGATACAGTAATGTTGAAATAAGGTAAATAGTAAATGAATTTATAGTCAGCTAGAGAGCAAAATAGGTTAACGAGAAGTAAGGGTGTAGTTAGAGAGACCTTTCATCGCCCTGTAACTCCTATAAAAGGACTCAACCCACTAAGGGCTTCGAAAACAAAGAATCGAGTATTTCGTGAATCGGTAAAGTATATTGGTTTGTTTAAACAATATTGCAGTCAAAAACAAGGTGATATACAAATGTTACTCAAGTACATAGTATTACCTAGTATTTTTGATGTTAATAAAAAATATGTTAACAACAGTATTTGGATAAGAAAAATTAGCGCTCAGTGTGAAACCAAAATACTTTGCATTTTTTAAATTTAAACTCACGTTTTGAATTAAATTCATATTTCGTCTAGGCTATACACGTAACTATTAGTGACGATATGTCATGAACGTGATGTTATAAAATGATAACCGATTACGTTGATGATTTCATTTACGATGAGTTTTTATATTTTCAGTAGATACTACAAATATAAAAACCGACAAGTAATAGCTGATTATCATCTTAAAGTTAATTGGTGCCGTCTTAGATGATTTTAGTAGGTATAAACACTTCAATCGCCTGTATCTCAAGAACCAATGATGTCTACTTAGTCATGATAGTTTTCCTTTTAGTATTTGTAGATTTGGCTGTAGGGAGGGGGGGGGGGGTCTGACACTTGAGTTATCGAAATTTTGAAAGACCTATCCAATGATACCCCACACTGGGGAAAAAATACATCCCCAAGTTACGTGAAGGGGAGCTACACTAAAAAATATACATACATACATAACATCACGCCTTCATCCCCAGAGTGGGGTAGGCAGAGCTACAGAAATACCAACAACTCTAAAAAGACTTGTTGATAATTCTGTAACCACATTTTGCACAATCAGGCCAAGAAGTTTACTAGTGTACTAAAAAATATTTAACAAGATTTTATGTTACTACTTTGTTGGCGTGACTAATATGTGTATTCATGCCAAATTACAGCTTTCTAGTACTAAGAGCCTCTGAGCTAGGCAGCGGACGGACGGACGGACGTGGCGAAAGTATAAGGGTTCCTAGTTTGACTACGGAACCCTAAAAATGTACTAAATACTGTATTATTATGAATTTGACCTTAATGTTAACTTATTGGATATATAATTTGAAGTATCTGAGTATCACCCTTACTTGTGTCCAAATTTTATTTGCACTTTGAACTCATTCCCTCCCGCACGCACGGTGTTATTTATTTATTTATTTGGCACACCAACAAAGTACAAGGCTATACATTATGTAACTTAATTAATAGGGATCACATATATCCTGTACCTCAATAACAGGCGTGCAACAGCGTTATTCTCTTAATAGCTCGTGCAACGATTTTTTCGACTTTGAAAATCGAATTCGATTCTTTTAATATACACACCTACACCAACCTCAATGCAATTTGTGATAATTTAACATACTATACAATTTATGCTGTAACATTTACATTGAGCACTAAATAAACTATTTATCTACACTAGCTGTTGCCCACGATTCCGCCCGCGTAGTTAAATAAAACATAGCCTATGTTACTTGAAGATAATATATAGCATTCTACTGGTGAAATAATTTTCATAATCAAGCCAGTAGTTGTTGAGTTTATTCGTTACGAACATACTAAAATACAAATCATACAATATTAGTGAAGATAATATGATATGTACTAACAGCAAGAGGGGACAAGTTAGGCTCGCTTGTAAACTTGCCAACGATATGCGATATTGTCCCAAAACAAATAATTAGTTTTTATAAAATGAAAGTATAGCCTTATATTTAGTCTGTGTTTTATGATTGGTGTTAAACAACCCTATATACCTATGTGAGGTGATTTCCCCAATACCCAGAGCTAGCACTCTCAAAGTGTTCTACCGCACTTAAAATCAACACGGAATTCTGTATCAGCACCGGGTTCATGCAAAACGTCGGAACGAGTGTTGAGCTGTTTGCCAACAAACTTCGAGTCGTAATGAAAAGTAAATTCTCCCGTCGCCTTTCCCAATACATCAATGAAACTATTTTCGCGACTTCCAGCGGGGGCAGGAAATATCTACTTACTCCGTTTCTATTTGGATGTGAATATTTTTATTGCTAACTACTGAGAGTTCTGTTTATTTGTTTTTATTCATACGCTTTCACTTTGCAGAGGGTTTTTCTAGGTGCAATATTGTTTCACATGTTTAGGTTAAAGGAGTTCTCTGCTTGCAAACGTGTATGTTTGCGTGCATAATTAGACTTGTTTGGTAGTCTTATTTAAACAGCGCGAGCTATGTGCGTTAGTTATGTTCTGAATAATTGTCAAAGAGCCTAACTCCAATCCAAAAACCGCATCTTTCAATTGATTTGTCCTATACAAAGGTTGCTACAGCATATTTTAAAAGCCAGACGCGTTAGGCTTAGGCCTAGTTGATAGTAGCCCTGCCTAAGAGGAAATATTAGTTTAATAAGCGAGAGTCTTCGTTTCTTAGCCGTCGATTTTTTCTGTGTATTTAAGTATGTATGTCTCTATCTACGTGTTTTTATCGCTATCTAGTACTCATAGTAAGAGCCTAGAGCTTGGTTTGGGACTACAAACTAAGTGGGTTCGTTTGTGTGAGTTTTTTTTTTAATTAGCCTATTTTGGTGTCCTACTGCTGGGCAAAGGCCTCCCCTCTTTTTCGCCATTCGTCCCGGTTGAGTGCATGCTCCCGCCATTCGCTTTGAAACGCGTCCAAGTCGTCCCGCCATCTCCTATTTGGTCTGCCTCTGCTCCGGTAGCCATCTTGCGGAGTCCATTCGGTGGCAACCCTGGCCCACCGTTCCAGATGCATTCGGCAGACGTGTCCAGCCCAGTCCCACTTAAGCCTAGCGGTCTTGTTACCCACATCAGCAATGCCAGTTTTGGAGCGCAGTTCGGTGTTTTTGATCTTGTCAGTTCTACGAACCCCGAGTATGCTGCGCTCCATTGCTCGCTGGCAAATCTTGAGTCGGGATTTTTGGGCTTCAGTCAATGACCAAGTTTGGGCACCGTAGGTTAGGATGGGAAGAATACAGACGTCGACGAGTTTGCGCTTTAGTGCAATTAAAGTGGAAGGTTGTGTGAGATTATCCCCTGATATTTATTTATAATTTATAATTAGCTATACCAGTCGTACCTAATTACGATCCTTGTTGCTACCAAGCGGATACTTCTTGATGGTTATTTTTATTGTCTAATAGAAATTAATATTGAAAAATACATTTTAATTTCGGGCCATAAAGCCGATGATTACAAATACCTTATAGACTAACATTCATAACAATAAAAAATTTAAACGTAACACCGTCTGACATAAATCTGACAAAACAGCATGGTCCTGATTAATTTAATGGACCCTGTATTTCAAGAACATGCTGTAGCAGCCAGTTTATTAAAATTATTACGCGATAAGTAAAATGTCAAGTTCAATGAACCCCAAGTTTATATGTTCAATAAGTGAGAGTTAATCTTGTTTTCTTGAAACCTCTCAAGTTACTTGCTTATTCGTCGAGACCGCCTAAGACGTTTAGGCGTTAAGCCGGCTATGCGTTCTACTTTCGCTAAGCTCTGTAAAGTGACTAAAGTTATACTTTGATACAAAAATGCTGTTCCTGCAAAAAAATAAATGAGAGCTTGAATTGGCTTCATGTTAAAGATTAGTATCGTTAGCTCCACTCAAAGCGTGGGCGTGTGGTCTTCAATAAAACGTTCGATTAAATTCAATACGATCCCTAGAAACGTAAAATACCATAAAACAGGTAGGAGCCGTACCGTTAAAAACGGTTTTGCAAGAACTATGTATTTATAAAATAAGTAGTGTAAAAGATGTATGTAGCCGCGACGCCAAAGTGATTGGTACGCTATAGCTTTATAGCTATATAGTGTAGCAGAAAATTCAAATCATAACTGACAAAACTACCTATTAGTAAATTCCTTGAATTCTTATCAACTTTACCGCCAATGGCTTTTAAAATAATTTTATTTTATTTTATTTTATTTATTTTAGGCACAGTAACAAATCACAAGCGGTAAAAAAGCAATGAATCAATTAACACTAAATAGTTGTAAGCTTGCAACTCGATGACAACTATGCACAGCATTCTACTATTACATTTCTTTATTTACTTAATAATAGTTTACTTAATAATATACACCATATTCAGACACTGATAAAAATAAAAAAAATAAAAAAAGTTAATACATAAACAATTAAAACCTTCCCATATTAAAAACCAGAGTGGGACAATTACTTATTAAGAATAATTCTTTTAACAATAAACATAAAAGGAACAATTTTCTGGTGATGTATGTCTAAATTATTATTATCTTTTAACAGTCGGTTATACAACCTAGCCATACGCACCAGAGGATCATTATAAAATACATTATTTCTAGCAAGTGGTATAGAAAACAGTTGAGGCATACGACTAGGCCTGGCAGCTTTTAACAAAAACTGGGCCAGCAAATCGGAAGAGTCAATTTTATTATTATTGATTTTGTATGCTATAGCAAGATCATTCATAAGACGACGTCTCTCAAGAGAATTAAATTTAAAATGGTCCAGCCGACTCTCGTATGTTGAAAGAGTCGATCTTAGTCCAAACTTAGAGCTAAGCTGTCGAAGAAATCGTTTTTGAACAGATTCAATCCTTTCGACATGAGTTTTATAAAGAGGAGACCAGATCACAGAACTAAACTCTAATATACTCCTAACTAAAGTGCTATATAATGTAATAACGCTATTGGGATGTCTAAATGGCTTGGCAATTCTAAATATAAACCCCAGTGCTTTATTAGCCTTCGGTATGATGTTATCGTAATGAGTACGAAAAGAAAGAGTAGTGTCAAACCACACACCTAGATCCTTAACGACAGTGACTCTTTTTAAACCGGCAACTTTTGAACAGTAATTAAACTGAAGCATTGTTTTTTTCTTCGAAAAAGTAATAACTTGGCATTTACCTATATTTAAGCTCATATTGTTTTCATCACACCATTCCTCAAGAATATTTATATTTGACTGCAGCAAATGACAGTCTTCAATGGCTTCTATTTCCTCATATAGCTTTATGTCGTCAGCATAGGCTAAACAGCCGCAGGTGAACTTATCTAAGATATCATTTATAAATATTAGGAAGAGAAGAGGTCCCAAATTAGAACCCTGTGGAATACCAGAACAAACTATAATTGGTATAGATTCAAACCCGTACACTGTCACAAGTTGAGATCTATTCGTGAGATAAGAATGAAGCCAGCGAAGCAAGGATCCATGTATACCAAGACTACCTGCTTTGAGACATAGGATACTGTGGTTGACTCTGTCAAAGGCTTTGGCAAAATCGGTATATACAGCATCAATCTGAGACCTTTCATTAAGGACAGAAGTTAGCTTGTGAGTATATATCAAAAGATTAGAAGTAGTGGAGCGATTCTTGACAAAGCCGTGTTGGTTAGGACTAATCAAAGGAGAAAAATGAGCGTATATATGATTATAAATAAGACTTTCGAAAACTTTTGCGAAACAACTAATTATACTAATGGGCCTATAACTCACTACGTCACTCCTATCCCCTGATTTATAAACAGGCACTATCTTTGCAATTTTCCATGTATTAGGGAACGTGCCAGATTCTAAAGATTTGTTGAAAATAAGACATAATGGTTTACTAAGTTCAGATGCGCACATTTTTACGAAAATAGGTGGGATGTTATCCGGTCCTGAACCTTTATCAATGGATAATTTGTTAAGAGATTGTTCAATCTCATTTTCGCTTACCGAGATGGAGGCGAGGGTACTGTTAGATTCCGGAAAGTTAGGCTCATACGTTGTAGAAGTAGATTGATTATAAACTGAAGAGAAGTACTTTGCGAATAAGTCGGCTACCTCTTTACCAGTATCAGCAGAGATATCATTGTAAAACATCCGCCTAGGAATATCATTAGTGTTTTTTTTTGATTTTGCATATTTCCAAAACAACTTTATATTACATGAAAGATTACTTTCAATGTTCGAAATATAAGACTTAAAACAGACTTCTAGTACATTTTTAGCTCTCAGTCTAAGACATGAATAAGTATCGTAGTCGCGCGGGTTACCGAACTTTTTGTATCTTTTATGATACCTATCTTTTTCCCTAAATAGATGAATTAATGCCTGTGAAAACCAGCCGGGATATTTAGAGTTGTGTAGCCTTGTTCGAGGTGTATGCCTTTGGATCACATCCCAAATAATTTCATAAAATTTTTCTATGAAGTCATTACAGTCCAATTCTATATAGTCATTCCATTTTACAAGTGACAGATCTGAAATACAATTACCGTAGTTCGTCTTACGAAATTGTAGCCTTTTTGTAGCACTCATACTCGCTTTAAGAGTATAGAGCTTGTGCTTTTTACATAAAATAGCTAATGGAGGGTGATGTGAATCGACCTTACTAATGGCAGGAGTGGGTAGATTGAGCTGACACTGTACAGCGCTGTTACTTATTGCAAAGTCGAGAATTTTATTTTTATGGTTTCTAAAATAGTTCCACTGTTTTAAATCCGACCGATCCAAAAAGTTACAAAAATAATCAGACTTAGTATCGGTTGCTGTAAATTTTATTTCATTTTTCTTATGAGTCCATATTATGTTAGGGAGGTTAAAGTCGCCCAACAAAAGGTAGTCGTCTTGCGGCACAGAACTTATAATACGTTCACAATTATCAATAAATTCAATAAAATGGTCATTAGTTAGGTAAGATGGTAAATAAGACAGACAAATGTTGAAGTAGCGATTTTTTAATCGAATCCGTACCCATATATCCTCAACGCTAGTTTGCCAAATAACTTTGTGTTCAGAGCCTATATTTTTTTTAATGGCAATCAAGACACCCCCGCCATATCCTTTTTTATAATTTAACATAAAATCCTTTGGTCTATCTCTGCGATACACTACGTACCTGCTGTCAAAATATTCTGAGTTAAAGAGTGTTTCATCGAGCCAAGTTTCACATAAACAAATTACATCAAAGTCATAAACAAGAACATTTTGAAATATCTCATTTGATTTCGACTTCATACCCCTTATATTTTGGTAATAAATTGTGACAGCCATTATAAATTTACATTGTAAATAAGTACATTCATAAATACCTTATTATATGTATAACGAGTTAAAGATTTTCTAGTGTTTGCCCATTTTTAACCAGAATAAAACGGGACGTGTCATCCTTGCGCATATAGATATGGCCGTTTTTAACCCAGACGAATTTGTAGTTCTTTTCCTTTGCCTTGAGACGAGCAGCAGCATGCAGGGCTTTGTTATTGGGCGACAGATGCTCCGACACATAAACGGGCACTTTTTGCCCACCAATGCCCAGGAGTGCAGAGTTAAGCTTGTCCTCCGAGTGGGCCTTGTTGTAGCGCGAGACTGCAGAATAAAATTCATCACGGCAACGGGAGCTACGCAGCTTAACTACAATTGTTCTTGGTCGCTGATTGTTTTTGTTGATACTCGCAACTCTTGTACAGCTCAATATGTCGGTATCGGCAATCCTGTGCGAGGTCACCTCAGCAATTTGTTTCACAATGCTGACAGTACTCTCAGATTTAAACTCAGGCACCCCATTAATTTCCAAATTCGAGTCTCTTAAATGTTGTTCCAAGTTATTCAAGCGATCAGTTAAGTTAACAACAGTTGCACTGAGCGTACCACACTCGGCTTTTAATTCCTTGGATTCTTTGTCAACCACCAACAGATTTTTTTTCATATCTTCATATTGGTCATTCATAAACATTACCGACGAAGTCAGGGACTCAAGCTGTGATTTAATCGGAGCCAGTTCAGCCTCCAAAGACCGCTGTAAGATGGACTGAAGTTCAGTTCGCAATGTTGCACGAATCTCCGTTTTGATCATTATTAACAGATCGTCATCATATATAGGCTTTGAGGCCGGACTGCTATGAGATGGACTGTACTGAGAAGAAATAGGAGTACTATCCTTGTCAGTCATTTTGGGTTTATTTATCTGACAATTAGGACACGTCCAGGTCATTTTGGCATCTTTGTTTAACTTTTTATAGTTAACGGAGGTTATGTTAACACACAAATGGTGAAAATGTCTGTCACAATGATGGCACACGATTTTCTCCATAGTTTTGACGGGTTTATTGCATCCATCACAGACGCTCATATTTATTTCTTCTATACGTGTACACAGTTAGTCGTCTATATTTCACAATTAATGAGTCACCACCAGCCGGGCAGCCGTATTGCAACAGGAACGAAGCACCAATATTGATACTGTGATTACTCACTGGTGGGGCAGTCCTTACTACAACCGATTAAACCACTACGTAGGGCACCCACTACGGTTTGTTTTGGTATAATTTATAACCACGTTTATGGGTTTGATCTAATTAATTAACAATTAAATTCACTGAACGTTACACAGATGATGTTACTCGTTTAAAACGTGAGGGTAGATTGGGTAGGTAGGGTAGATAATGCGTTTACATGATTACAACCTGTATACCACATGTGAAATATTGAGGTATCTGCTTTTCCATGAATTTTCATGTAAAAGCAAATATTGATATTTTGAGATTTGCATTTGGCAAGGAAATATTTATGTTTGTATGGGTTTTATTAAAATTGACATTTTGATTGATAAATGAATTGTAAAAAAGAAAAGTTGTTTTTTTTTAATACGGGTTTGTAAGGAGTTCTTTGACATAATGTTCCTTTATTTTTTATTTATTAACGTGTCTCTAGGACGCGAATCAATACAAACTCACTAGTTAATTAATTAATTACAATTAAAAATACACTTTCAACAATATAAACTTTAGCGTGCTTATTAACAAAAAACCACTAAAATAATTTTAATCACCCTATGCCGTCTTCGAATCTATCGGCATATCTAAATCTGTTCATAATAAGATCAGGTGTTCTAAGCAGGTATTGTAAGGCGGGCTGTCAACGTGTCGCGTCCTTTGCAAGGGTTCCCCGACGCTAATCCCCAGGTCTTCGGTAAAGCAGGTGCCACTTGAGACTACTTGCTTTACGGGCTAGGGTAAAGGGAGGGAAATATTGCAAACCAAAAAGGAAATAATTACTTTTGAGTCAAGGGGTGTATTTTTTAATTTGTGTTTTAAACTACCTAAAAATATGTTAAGAAATGATTATGGTGAATTGGATATGAAATTGTATAGGTTTGCAACCACACACCTACACAATTACTCTAAAAATTACCGTTTTTAAAGTAAAACACATGAAATAGGTTTTCTAGCCAGTTAGTTCTGAATAAAATCAGTAGAATATTAAAAATTCAAACTTAAACACAAGAAAGGTAAACTGGTACAAACCTATAAGGTAAACTATACATACCTATTCATTATATTTTTTGATAAATTCAACCGATTTTACAGATGCTACTAATATAAATATTCTACATATAATATCTAAATAATACAAAAACGAGAAAAGTGGTTGATGAAGATGTTTTTTGCCATAGCAATGTTGGTTTAAATAAAAGTTATAAGCAATCCTTTGGGAAAAAAATCGATTTAAATTGCCTCAACATTTCATAATTATCCATACATATTATGCCGTTGGAGCCTGCGTATTGCATATCGATAGCAAGCAAAGAAGTAATAAAGTCACATGCAATTTTGATCAGTACTTTTAAAGCCAACCAATGAACTGGAAAAAAACGCGAGTCGTTTTCTTTTATAAACCAATATCAACTGCCATAAAGTGCCAAAAGCAAAGGCCTTTTCTAAGAAATTTAACGAGAGTTGAGCGGCAATATTGCTATGACACTAATGTATTAATGCCAGCTCTTGTTACATAAAGTTTTCTCAGAAACGATAGCTTTTTGATAGAAACAAACCTTAATGAATTGAAAAATATAAATATATCTTTTAATTGTTTCCGTAGTAAGCACTGCGGAACAGAACAAGTTATTTTTATTTAATTGCATGTCATGACAATCGTGTTTATGTGACAGTGCTGTTTAAACGAAGTGCATACGCAAAAAAAAACTTCATCTATTTGCAATAGTACTCATAAATTATAAGAGGAAATCTGGTAAAAATATCTCTTAAAGATGTCTAGTCCAGAAACGTGTTTAAATTTTAAGAGCCCTATTACGTAGTTTATTTACCGACATAATTGAAATTTATATTCCTCCTCAAATATTTTCTAGCAGAATTGCTTTTGTGCTGTCAAGAATCCGCGACAAAGGCGGAAGCGATTCTGAGTGCTTCGTACACAATGCGTCATGTGTATTAAGTTTTGCTTTGAAACACCGTTTTGGTAGAAAGTTTTACGTTACACGGAATATTCTCTGAAGGTACCTATTGTGCTTTAAAGTTATTTTATAACCTGTTTCTGCTTAAATTTATTTATTAAATATTATAACATGAACACTTAAGACTACGCCAGAAACTTGTATTTCAATTTATTATTACCTTTATTTAGTAATTTGAAGAGAGTCCAACAGAGTATAATAATATTAATAATATAAGCAGATTAGGAAGTTAGTATCGGCTGTCAGATGGAATAATAGTATTTGGAAGGCACTATATTATTGTGAAGTATTTAAGGTAATTCTATCAACGGAAGAAGATTGAATGATATAGAAGACCGTGGTCCCAAGGCATGCTTCTTTATCCCGCTTACTGTCCTCAGACCGTAACTCTTCGTTACAGCGTTCTAGACCCAGCCTCACATTGTTCCTAATTGATTCACGGCGACGATAAGAACGACCGGCCACTTGATTATGGCGATCTTCGTGAGTTATGTGACACAATAAAGGATCATAGGATATTTTATGTTCTTACAGGACAGATAAAATTGGAGCACCTTTTAAAGTGTGATCAAATGATCACGGTTTGAACTAATCCTTAACGGGTTCTGGTTTAAATGTATTATTTGCATAATATTTTACAACTCCCTTTTGAGACCAAAGTCGTCTGGTCACATCATTTATTGCGAACCTTCACTCAGAAAAGTAACACGACTGAAAGAAAAACTACTACGACACAGTGTTTAGCTTCCATATCGTATTCAATATATCACATCGTATATTGCGACGATATGTACTTTTAAATCAATATATCTGCGTCAACGTGCCGTGTCAGATAGGTACAAAATTCCCCCAACCTATACGGGGACGGTTAAGATGTTTGTTTTTTGCGGGAAAAATATTTTATCTCACCCTTGGGAGATAAGTTTTCAGGGAGTTTTATTAACGACAGTTCGGAGCAGTGCCAGGGAAGATTAGGCTTTCTATCATGTTCGAGTTTGCTCACTTATGTCACTTGCTTCGGGTGTTTATGGTTTTTGGGGGACGTAATCGTTGGGTACACTGTTTTTTTGCTTAATGGGCAATAAGGAAGGATTTCCGGTATCCTTATCTGAAACTGTAGTGTTATGCAAATAAAAGAGGTACGTTATTTTTATGATGCCGTAAAGCTGAAAGAAAAATAAGTTCATGAGATTTTCGATTGTCCTTAATAAGAGATCATTTGGCGTTATAATTCTTGACAGAAGTTGATTTAGGACGTCACATGAAAACTGTTAATAAGACGCTTCAGAAATTAACGGCTAAAAATACATACATACATAACATCACGCCTTCATTCCCAGAGTGGGGTAGGCAGAGCTACAGAAATACCAACAACTCTAAAGACTTACCTACTGATAATTCTGTAACCACATTTTGCACTAACAGGCTAAGAGGTTTACTAGTGAATTAGTGACAGGTTGCAAGCCCATCGCCTAACAGTACTATAAGCCCTTATTCGGCTAAAAATATTTCTTAGTAATTTGTTGTACCATACTGGGCTTTTATTCTATGTACATTATCTTTTCTCTTATTGTTATCGTATTGTAAAAATTACAATAGCGCTTATTTTTTGATGGCAATTGCAGCAGTGTTGTCAATAATAGGATTGCAATATGGAATGGATATCTTAGTAAATGTTATAAAGTGGAGCAAAACAAACTTTGCGCCAAAGAATTTGTGAAGAAAAGCTAGTTTTATAATGAAATAGAGATCGTTCTTTGAATTTGTACGTGCAGAATAAGTGTCCCCCTAATTCTTTCCATTAAAGCTCGATTTTTAGAAAAAAAAAAAACTCTTATGTACCCTAGGGTTCCCAAGAAATATTCCTTCCAAATTTCAAGTGAATACGTTTAGCGGTTTAGGCCGTGCGTTGTCAGTCAATCAGTCAGTCAGTCGCGGAAGAGTTTTATAATGTATAAGAAGATATCGATCAACGTAAACATATACAGAATGAAATAGTTAGTAAACCTGCTCAACACAAAAGGTTGAAACAATAGCTTGTTCCTTCTAATTAGCTCATTTCTGTACAATGTACGATTCCAAAGATTTCTTAGGGTTCTCAAAGAATATTCTCTCTAAATTTCAAGTCCCTTCAAGTCCAATAGTTTAAGCTGTGCCTTGTCTGTCTGTGAGTCAGTCAGACTCTGAGGAGTTTTACGCGATATCCTTGATGAGAGGTTCAATTATATTGTAGAAAACTACAAGTTTTTGTTACTTATTTTATATTGTTGGGTTTTTAAGCTTCTACGTGCTGAAACAACAAACCAAATAATGCCTACACCAATTTCTCTGATATCACTCCATAACGAAGCATCTGAAATTGCCCCGGCGTTATCCGCCGGCTGCTAATCCGGTTGCCCCGGGCAAGGTAAGGTCTATAATCACCATGAAACAGCACCGCGCCGGGTCGTTTGTCACAAGCTCTAATAGACGTTTTTACCTAATGCCTCCATTCTTTCCGTGTCACTTTTTGCCCGGTCCTCACTTACTCGGCCTACTAGGCTGAGCTTCGGGGAACCTTGGCCTTAATTGGTCAATGCCCGCTGAAAGTATTTACGTGTCTACGCTATTAGCAGTAATAAAGTCAACAAGGGATTTTGATCTTAGAATATTTTTATTTCATTCCAGGGATTCTTATATAGATGTACAGTAAAGGAGCAATTAGGGTACAATTAGCGTTAATTTCAACCGCGGAGTCTAAGCGAATGCTTTTGTTTGGAACGTCGCTTTCGACCGTAAAATTAATGTTTTTGCTATCGACCGCCAATTACCCACACTTATAAACAACAGGATTGTGACAAGTTTTTAATAAAATTAGTAGTATTACAAGCATATCAAGAAACATCCTTACATGGTCTCTATTCCACTTAAGTGTGACTAAGATATCGAAGCAATCTTTTT
Organism: Acleris holmiana; assembly: GCA_949316455.1. Taxonomy (NCBI): domain Eukaryota; kingdom Metazoa; phylum Arthropoda; class Insecta; order Lepidoptera; family Tortricidae; genus Acleris; species Acleris holmiana. The sequence continues at coordinate 10,759,843 of OX438778.1, forward strand.
TTCGAGTGGTGATGCAACTTCACAAGACTTATAAATAAAATGTAATCACAGCTAAGGTGGACTCGCAATGGAAACTAATGAATAAACTACTTATCCATGAAACAAAATATTACAAATCAAACATTTTACTCATAATATATGCGTGGTTTAAACAATTTTAAAGGTGATTAGCGAACTCTAGACTCATAGGACTCAGAGGCCCTGGCCAAGATGCAAACCCTCCTAACGATTTTCTTTTCTATCGCTCAAAATATATATGATGACAGATGACCACTCGTTTATCGTAACGCTCGGGAATGTCATCCCATACATTTGAGTGACAGAAAAGAAAAAGTTAGTAGCGTTTGCATCTTGGGTAGGGGCCCAAGGCCATATTAAAAACCGGAACTTAGCAGAGATGCGTCAGAAATGTAAGTTTTCTATATAACTTGACATTTAATTTGACGTTTCTTGAGCATCTTGTCATCAGCTCAGCTTATTAATACGGCCCGAAGTCTCACATAAGCCTAGAACAAAGCTCATTATGGTGCTCGCCGTACGGCACAGCTCACAAGTTTAAGATATTACCCAAACGACTAAACAGTAAAGAAGTTAGCTACACTTCCACGTAAACAAGCCCGGTAATGGCATGATCCAGGCGTAATGCAACAAACAGCCATCTTAAAATGAGCTCACGTTTCGTCTACATTGCTCGTAGGTATTATTTAGTTCTGTATCTTTCTCGAAACTAATATAAAACAAGAAATTCAACAGTCACGCCGTCAATAAAAGTGATTCTATGACAATGCTTCTGTCGGATTTTTTATGTTGATGCTTGCATTGTAGTAGCAAATGAAATTGTCTCACAGCGATCTGCAATAGATTCAACGGTCTTACAAGTTGCAGGCCACGAAAATAGTTCTAAGAATTAGACGTTACGGATGAAAAATAAAATAGTCTTTATTTGACTTAACATCGCACGGCCTTTCGTTGTTTATTATGTCGATTAAGTCTAGCATATGATATCCCACAATAGACTAAAAAAACAAGTGGGCAAATTACGAATAAATGAATTATGATTAAACTTCATCTAACAATATTAACGTATTAAAGGTTTTCTTGACACCTAATTAACGGTGACCGAATCCACGAAGAAATTAATTTTATAAATGATTTTGTCAAAAGCATACCGCCTTTGTCATCGCGTCTTTTGTTTTTTCGATGGTCTGCGTGAAAAACTCACAATTTCTTATTGAGAGACAATTTAAATGGTTTTTTTATGATTCAATGCTCTCTTTGTTTGGCATTTTTGTGGCGGGCTAAAGAATCAATGAACCGTTTAATACGAGTATCCTTTTACATCCCCTGAAACGATTTAACTACAACAACATGCGTACCATACGTACCACATATAAATTTCTAATTTTCCATGTCCTCAAACTACAAAATCCATGCGCTACCCTAATAACAGTGTCCGATTAGGTGCAAAATGCTCACACTAGGTCCTTTACTGTCCCCGTGCTGAAAATCACCCCATAATACTCTCGGGACCCAGGTGGCATCACACTGGGGTAGAGGCTTAAGCGATTTGCCTTCGCCTAAAGCTAGCCATGCAAGCAATAACCCCTAGTTTTCCGACAAAACGCAGCACTTATTTGGGATACTTTAGCTTTGTGCATTTTAAATAAGGACTTGAACAGGTGCTTTAATCAGCGTAAATGTTGCGTGGGTTACTTTGCTCTTGCAGAAACATTTTATCAGACGTAAATTTAAAAACAAAGTTTGTAAAAATTCACTTGTCGATCAAGTTTTTCTTTGATAAAGTATTAACAACTTTTATTCCTGGTACTGGCAAATATTTGTGTGATGATTGCGAGTATTTGTTGTTTTTAAGTGTGTATTTCTCTATTTAACAATATATTCCCTTTGTTAATCGCTATTTGATACACCCGTAGTAAGTATAAGCTCGAGAGGTCGAGAAAAAACGTAATTTACTGGCACTAGACCAATTTTACAGCAAAAGCTTTAATCACACCAAATAAAGCCTTACTTCCGTAAACGTAATAGATAATTTCCCCGCCATAGCCCGTTTTGTAAATGATTAAAAAAATATAAAAGTTTCCGGTTAGAAATGAGTTTGTAAAATGCGCGGTGCGAAAAGTAGGTATTAACGATAAGCCATTCATCTCAACGATTAACGTTCGGCGCACCGCGTCCCCGGGGACCCGTAAGGCAGTCAAAGGTATAAAACTCACGATTCCGGCTCTCGGTAAAGAATACTAAATAATTTGTAAGAGGGCAGTCGAAATCTTTTTATGTGTAACGACATTGTAGAATGCAGAGGTATTAGCGACTTCTAAAGGCTTTTTAATAATAATCGTCGGGCCGTTAACTGGCATTAAAATGTGAGTAAGCAGTGTTTATTCTGCTAGTAAAAATCTATTTTGAAGTTTAATTAGGGTGTTTAACAGTTTGAAATATACTAATGTAATAAATAAAGAGGTTTGACAGGATCGTAGCAGGTGGAAAGAAGTGATTTCTGCCTACCCCTCTGGGAAACAGGCGTGATTTAATGCACGTAAATATGTATTGTATCTTGAAAGTTAAGTACCTATCCATAATCTCTAGTTGCATAATGTACAAATATTATAATAATTAATCGCCGTACCTAACGTTTAACATGCATAATGTACATACAAACACAGAGAGCATAACGTTAATAAAATATACGACTTGTAAGACAAAGTCTACGGAGATCATTTCGTAGGTACTTTAATGAAATTATAAATTATGGTATTTAGACTGACACACACATACTCAGACACATAACATTACATACTCGTAGGTAATTTGGTAAAGCATCCTTAAATAACCGCTGTACTTTCATGCCACAACAGCTGGATGTATTTGGGTAAAATTTGGAAAAGAGATAGCTTATATACTGTGGAATTTAAAAGTTCCCAAAGGGAATAACTATAGTAAAAAAACTACGTAGACGAAGCCTTATAAGCTAGTTGCTTTGTAAATAATTGGGGTCACATTAGAAATGATAATAATGACCAAGGCCAGAATGTCAAGCTTCATCATAACATACAGCTTAATACTAACGAAGCGGGGCTTCTATTTGCGAAAGCTCTAATTGAGCTTTCACTGGGCTGCAGTAGCTTTCAGCATAACTCGGGTCGCCTAATATGCCAAAATATGTACAGTGGGGTGCAACATACACACTAGAGCAATTAATACGGGACAGTGCGCGTACAAAATAGATGTGTAATCATTTGCATAACAACTGATGTACTAAATTTCATTATGCTTAAAACGGATTGCATAATTTCGATCTGTACCAACAAAATAACAATCATAATGCATTACAATAGAATACGATATTTAAGAAGCTAACGGTTTCGGGTACGTTTCCCGCTTTGGGCAAATCTTTGTGTGAAAAGCGGAAGCAGTTGTTAGGATGTTATCTGGGTGAATGGCAAAAATATTGTACATAGTTAAGGCCCTAATTGATGTCAATTTTTAATTGAAACAAAATATTTTTCCTATGTGTAACGAAGATTAACCATACAATTGTATGACTAATTTATCTTACACAAAGGAAAAATGTTTTGTTTCAATTAAACTTTGACATCAATTAGATCCTTTAACTATGTACAATATTTTTGCAATTCACCCATCTGCGTATCTATTTCTCTATAAAAGTTTGTTTATTGCTGTCTAATATCCATAGAGCCTAGAGCTTAGTTTATGACTAAATAATATTGTTACAGCGTTATTCAATTAAAATCGGGTTCATGTCGATCAAATGAGTGAGCTTATGCTCGTAGGTACGAGACGTTTAAGCTACCTTAGTAAAAATATACGCAATAAAACTGGGACTGTCCGTTTTATAATTCGGCCGTCGAGTTGAAAAGTAAATGCTTAAGAGAATAACATAGCGGCAAAATTTCATAGATAAGATTAAAAGATAAAAAGATCAAATATAAAAGTTGTTTATTCAGTAAGTAGGCCGTAAGGGTTTCTACATGTCAAAATTCTTCCAGTTCTTTCCAAGAGGAGAAACGCCGCAAAAAAACTCAACAGTGATATAATATTGCTAGTAACAATGATAGAACTTAACCTAGCATTGTAAAAAAACACCGGGCTAGAGCATGTCGGACCATGCTCAGTGTAGGGTTCCGAAGCCGTTAAGTACTTACTACAAACATAAAAACCAACAAGTGATAACTAGTTTTCTATTTTTCCTTATAAATTCGTTATAGGTACTTTCATTTAAGATTTTTATCAGCTTTTTAGTATTTGTAGTTTTGGCTGTAGGGGGGGGGGGGGACTCTAGCAGAAATAAGCGCTTTAAAACTTTTTCCACTAACCTACAATATTTTTGTAAGACTTATCCAACATCACCCCACTCTTTGGGGGACGAGGAAAAAAAAACATCCCCACGTTACGTGTAGGGGAGGTACCCTAAAAAAAAAATCCTTTACATTTTATTGTACCATTTTGTTGGCGTGACTAATATGTATAATTCATGCCAAATTACAGCTTGCTAGTACTAAAAGTCTCTGCGCTAGGCTGCGGACGGAGGGACGGACGGACGGACGGACATGGCGAAACTATAAGGGTAGTTTGACGACGGAACCCTTATAGAATACAATATGATGCGTAACATGATTTTATATACTAAGATATCACGCTACGCACGATACGCACCCTATAGTAAGCTTTAAACATCAATGGCTTGTTCAAGTAAAGACCACGTTGGCCTAGTTGGGAGTGAACCTGTCTCCGAGGCCAGCGGTCCCGGGTTGAAATCCCAGTAAGGGCAGATATAATAATAATAATAAATAAATATCAGGGGTCAATCTCACACAAATTGACCTAGTCCCAAACTAAGCTCAAGGCTTGTACTATGGGTACTAGACAACGATAAACATACTTATATAGAGAAATAAATACTTAAATACATAGAAAACGTCCAAGACTCAGGAACAAATATTCGCGCTCATCACACAAATATCTGCCCTTGCCTTATATTTGTGTGATGAGCACGAGTAATTGTTCTTGAGTCTTGGATGTTTGCTATGTATTTGAGTAATTATTTCTCTATCTAAGTATGTTTATCGTTGTATAGTACTACCCATAGTACAAGCCTATAATATACAGCTTAGTTTGGGACTAGGTCAATCTGTGTGACATTGTTCCTTTTTCTTCCTCTAAGTTTTACACAAATTCTTTTACCATCAAGGCGATAAGGTTATGGAATGCTTTGCCTGTGGAGGTACGACGTGCTAAGTCTGTTGGCATTTTTAAAAGCAAGCTAAAGGATCATTTTCTATCATTTCCGTAGTTTTTCTACTATCTCCCTTACTTTTTTCTTTGTTCTATCTCATGCTTCGTCTGTTGTCATTGTTTGGCTGTTTTGGAGGATGTATGTATGTATATATATATAGATGTATAATTATATGTATTTATTATGTATTTATTCAATTATTTACTTTATGTATTTATATTTAGTCTATTTATAAATAGTTCTTATTTCAAAATTGAAATAATTTAATTGTTTCTTGTAGTTATTTAGTTTGAGTTCTAAACGAATTAATTTACACCGTCTGCCATGAATTTGTGTCCTCAGTTATTTCTCTTACAAGGTTGTCTGGAAGAGATCGCTATTTAGCGATAAGACCGCCTGTTGTATACCCATGATTTAAATGTACTGTTCCATGTTCTGTTTTTTTATTTTTTTTATTTTTGGTGTTCAATAAAGAGTATTTGTATTGTATTGTATTGTATTGTCCCGTGATATTTATTTATTTTAAGTACTGTAAATGATAACTTTAAAACTATAGAAATTAATGCATTTTACCTATATCACGTCTATTACTAGGGGCAGAGGAGCTTATGATGTATTTTTGAGCGCCATGTTGGATTATAGTACGAGTACATTACTGATGATTGTACACAATCACTGTTTAACTCGAAAGAATGGATAGAAAGGGAACATTTGGTGCTAATTTATTGAAGTTAGCACCAAATGTACTAGATACGCATTTATAATACAAGCCAGCCCGTCAAAGTTGATTCACCGCCCGCTCACCTTCACCTGTTTCTTTACCCCAATTCCGTTCGTTTCAAGTATAGTTTATTTAAAGTTTTGTTAGTGTTTAAATTTTACAGAACCTGTGCCTTTATTCTACTGGGGTGAAACCATATTACCTTTGAAATGTTTCCATATCAACGTTTTGATAGCTCTTATTTAAATTACATTACCTAATGACTAGTAGTATAATAGAATAGTAATGTCAAAGGCAATATTGTTTTATCGGGTACAATAGAGTAGCCCATGTACCGTTGCGTAATCAAAATTCAAATATCACTTATGACATCACTACTGTGTAAAATGTTTGGTGTCAATAAGAAATAACATCAAATGAGAAGTTTTGGAGGACGCCTAAGTCGATTCACCACCCTAACCCTTCCAAAAACTTTTTAAACATCAAACATTTTTAACAATCATTATTACCGCTTGTAAAGCTATCGGGATATACATTTCTGGAGTCAGTGTTTCGAAACTCACTAGACTAATAATATTAGTCCATGCGATACATTTCACTCGGAGACTTGTAGAAAACTTCATTGAGTGAACTAATATTATTAGTCTAGTGAGTTTTGAGAAACGGGCCCCTGCAGAGACCTATAGTCACTAAGCCTCAGCCAGGAAGGGCGGTTGCTGGACTCATGTATAGCGCGGCCGAGACACAGTCAAGGCTTACTTATACTCAACTCGCAACGGCGTTTATTCCGGTCTCTGCAGTAATAATAAATCCCGGAACTGTTTTTAATATTATTAACGATTGTGTTAGATTTTCTGCAATAGTACAGATTTACAACGCGAGAAAAATCTAGCGCGTCCCAATGTAATTTCGTATTTTTTGACATGCAATGCAACTAATATTGTAATATTACATTGATCAATAAATAAACAGTTCCAAAATTGCCTTTAAAACAACATTGTCGTCATCATCATCGAAATTACTCATAATTCCATTTATGTTCGAAATGGGTAACAATTAAAATAAAATCACAAATTGAAATGTAATAAATACATTCTGGTAAATAGGGGTTTACTCGTGAATTATTCGTTGAAGTTGATTCAGCAATTTATTTTGTTTATGCTTTCAATGTTATGTTTAATAAAGTAAAACTATTTGATTCACTTTTAAATATACTGTAGGTAAATGCTGTTCGTAAAGGCTAGCCTTTTTTAAATCTAAAATAAACACGAAGAACTTTGATTGTACGAGTGTATGGCTGTTTGAAGTTAGTTACCCTAGGCAATAATATGACTTTTTTTTTGTACATTTTGGCGGCCGCGGCCATTGGTTAAAAAAATACCTTTTTTAATTTTACCGTGGCCCGGAATGCGGATTTTTACGAGTTGTTTTTACAACAGTAAGCTTAACATTTCCGAGTATATAGGAGAAAAGTATGAATAGAAATCATCTTTGTTATATTAGGTTAACCAAATAACGACCATTTCTTCCGTAAGATAATGTGTTATTTACCAACAGGTTAGTATTTAGAACCAAAACTATATACAAAGATATTCAGGCCATTGTAGCATAGAATATTCACACTGAATGCCCAATACCATTGTCTGTGGAACTTAAACAATAGACGCGTCGTAGAAACATCAAGCCGCAGTAAAACTTTGCAACAATAGGATTTGAACCGATTAGTGTTAACGGAAATTCGTGTCGGGCGCAACGGGACTAGTGTCAGTGGGACATACGGTTGCGGCGAGCGGTGAGCAACACTACAACCATATCGAATAGCATAGCATCGGTGGTGGTAGGACCTTGTGCAGGCTCGCTACCACCATCGGGTCTATATTGCCCGCTATAAGTATTTTTAGTCAATATGTTAAGGTCATAATTATCGAAAGTCATAACGTACTTTATGATAAAATTATCGCAGTCCAATAACGTATTTTAGGATAAAATAATCGCAAGTCATAACGTATTTTAGGATTAAATAATCACAGGTAACTTTTCTTTTAAAAACTTACTTTTTCAGGATTTAAATACATCAAACTTAACCTAATATAGCCTAACATAACACCTTAGAAATTAAAAAAAATCTGAAACGTTTACAGTTCCAGCGATATAAAAATATTTCTCTCAATACTTATGTAAATAAAGATATTATGACCTTGAATATAGATTATTTGGTTTTTTAGATTAATTAATAAATAAATTCCATGTTAGTCCTCACGGTTGACAAGGCATTTGCAGTCTTAAGATTACAGTCTTCAGATTGAAGTCTTGAGATTGGGTCTCAGATTCCACTTACCCCCAGAGGGCCTGTGTGCCTTCTCCTTACCATATTTTTTTATTGTCTAAACAACAAAGTGAATGATAAATAGAAACCCTCTCCGGCAGAATGCTCTGTTGCACGACTTGACCGATTATACCTATATCAGTAGCTAGTATACTTATTATATTACATTACTTCCCTAATGACAACTTTTATTGAAACGTCAAAAACAATACGTCTGTATGAAGTATGTAAGACAACTGAGCTGAGATTTAAAATCCTTTGTAATTTTAATTAAATAAAAATACCGCGTAGAGTAATGTAGTAATGTTTCCCCTGTAACTCGCTAAAATGTAACCGAGAGCTAGGCGCAGTCTGAAAATCAGCGCTGTGCAGCTGTGTGACAATAAATATTTTTTAGGGTTCCGTAGTCAAACTAGGAACCCTCATAGTTTCGCCATGTCCATCCGCAGCCTAGCGCAGTGACTCTTAGTATTTGTAAGTAGTGCAATTTGTAAGATAAACTGAACTAAAGGATAGAAAAATAACATAAGGATACATATAGGTATGTATTTCAAAAGTTGCCTCAACACTACAGGCTGTTTTGATGGTGTGACTTTTTTTTTATGAGTCCGGTTAAGAATAGCTCGTGGCTAGCCTGACTGTCTTATAAACTATTTTAAAAATAAAGTTCAACTTACACTCATAAACACCTTGTCGCACTTTTAGAATTATAGTGACCTAATTCAATCGTTTTCAGCATTCGATTTTGAGTCATAAATTTAGTGTTATAGAGACCTAAGTCGAAATACAACATATGTGGATTAGGTCACTATAATTCTAAAGACGCGTTGTGTCCTTAATACCTATTACTACGGCAGCGTCTGGTTTTAATCCCTGTTCGATATCCTTAGCACCAGTAACTGTGTTGTGTAAAGTAATAGCAAAGTTATGGATAAAGCATCCCTTGTATACCGTATAATACGGAACATGGCTTTGCCCGTGCCGACCGCAGCCAATTCACGCCTTCGCCACTACATTGAATTGCAGACCTACCAACAAGCTCCCAACATAACCCGCCAGAACTAATTGTTGGTAGAAAACTAGACGCCAACTCGGAGGAATGTGCTTTGTATCGAATGTTAATTGGATTGCTAAGCCATGTTCTATTTAGTTCGTGCTATGTTGGGACGCTAAAATGTTTTGCGGTTTTGAGGAGATTTTGTGTTTTTGTGTACAACATAAATACCTTAATGAACGAGAGACAGGAAATATAGTCGCTTTTTTTACCTTTTTTTTTGTTATGGCTCGTTAATGTTCAAAGTATATAATATCCACAAGAAGAAAGATTTATGTAGTAAAAATAGTCTTGAAATTGTTGTTTTTTTAATAATAGCGTGTTGTTTTATCATATATCCCTGCGCTGTCTACGTTGTTTCAACGGCTCTGGACTAAAAATTATCAAAATCCCAGTGCTAACTTTGTGTAATAACTTGTTGAGCTGCATAACGCCATAACTTCATTGGTACGACGAAAACTTGCGAAATTTATATTTAAAGCAATACAAAGTTAAACCCGCCCAAACTCCGCAGTTTAGAGACAATAGCGAGGCAAACAGGCGACGGGAAGGCGAGACACTTTAGAAAATTTTAGAAAATTTTCTCACGAAAACTTTGTAATTTTGCGCCGAGAAGCGCGTTTCGGACGCGAGACAACATAAATCATTGAAGTTGTTCTTTTGTTTATAACAACGTGAACTTTATCAGCAGTGTTAACAAGAGGTACGTGAGGCACCTACTGCCGGGTAATTGCTTTTCCAGTCCCGGTAGAAGCGAGATTACGTATAATATAAAAATAGCTCTTATTAATGAACGTTGCAGATGAACAAATTTAATGAGAAACTGCAATAGTTTTGCCATTTATTGCTGACATACTCAAGTCTTATACAGTTTTGAAACTTTTACTGTAAAACTTATACTTGACTAGGACTACCTAGACGTTAAGAAGGCTCAGAGGAGCTTTATTTCCAGAAAAATATTAGTTTTCTGTGCGAATTGTCGGGGGATAGAAATACCCTAATAGATAAAATACATTTTATATTGTTTATATACGTATAGCTGCACGTTGAGAAATTAATATCTTTTAAACGTTACTTGCACAACGAGAAAAAATAAAACATACTTGCAATTTTCCTCTAGTTAACCAAACGAAGTACATCTATCAAATTTACAAAAAAATATGTAGATAGATAGATTAATTGTTCAATTACCTAAATGTTACAGCATAAATTGTACATCATGTAAAATTATTATAAATTAGATTGACCAAAAACCAATGAATCAAAACTTATTAAAAAAAAGAATAGAAGTGATGTCATGTTGATAACAGAACAACTACCTAAGTAAGTTGTTTTCTCTGTAAGGATCATCATAACAAACATTGTCACCTGAGTAAAATAAACACAAAACAACTAAAATAACAATTAAAAATAACCTTGGTTCAGCGCCTACAAAACTTTCTGAACCAAACCATAGCTAGTCATTACGAGTGTAACGTACCGAATGGAATATTCTGAATTTTAAGTAGGTATATAGTATCGTTTGAAATGTTTATCAAATTAGCCATTGCGTGCCACCTGGCCGACGCCTGCGTAAGCAGATCATAAGGTCGGCCGGTCAAACTCTGGCTAACGAAAGGTCATTAAGAAGACTTATTTCACACGTGACTTAACTTTAGATAAGGCTCCTGTTAGTTTGTTTATGTTTAATAAAATTCGGTAGGGTAAAATAATCAATAAAAAAATATTTTATTTCTTTGCTGAATAAAAGTGCAACCTGTATCTGATTGTCCCTAATCCAAACATTGAAAACACGGTGTTTTATTACGTCGGAATAAAGCTTTTTTTCCTTCTAATTGCTAAATATAGTTAAGTCGATTTGTAGGCATTACAAAATAATTGTGTTGTGTTTCACTTCAACTTCTTTTATGTACGTAATTATGGTTATACCAGGACAATAAAAAGTTTATTGACTCCATAAGTCACAGTTAGCTTAATACTGTTACAACGAAGCGATTACGATATGGTTTCTGCCAGCGTGCGTGTAGTGCGTCGTATTACAACAGTAATCTACGGCAGTAGACACCATTCCAAATAGTAGCTAGTGTGTGATGCAAACTTATTTTGTATTTTTGTTAGTTAATTATTTTTTAATTAGTTAACCCTTGAGCGGAGAAAAGAGAAGAGTGTTCTTGATGTAACTCAGAAATTTAAGTGACATAATTATTTTACCTACTAAGTTAATGAATCACGAAACTTCAATAAAGAAGAGTAGAACTTAGTAGTTTTATAAAAAACTATGAACTTTTATCTTTACGGGACTCTCCCCAGTCTATTAGTATAACTTATAAGAGTATGAAATAAAACAGGGGCACTTAAATAATAGTAAATTTAACAACAATCAAGTTGTGTAATTTTCTATCCTTAGTGAATACACTTGTCTGGCATTTAAGGTCTTGCGGCTATAAAATGGTTTCTAAATAGCGAGTTGAAAAATACCCTTTGACCAAGTAGCGTGAACTGGTTATAAATAGAGCATTTACAGCAGTACTACCCCGGATTTATGCCTCCAAATTGATACAAACAAAGGTGTAAAGGAAAACAAAGATTTTTGCATAAGTAATGCCCCGTTCCGTTCCAAATACGCAGTGGAACACCTCACGTTAGGCGGCATATCTTTACTGCTGCTTTATTGTACTAGCTGAGGTGCGAGCAGGTACGCCGCCCCCGTCCCGCTCCCTCTCGCATCAATCTATGTCGCGTGCAACACAGCCTGTATTATTTTTTACGATACTTTTTGTAACATAGCTTTTATTACCGCAGGGAGAAATTCATTTATTCAGTGTCCCAAAGCGAATTTAATACGGTTTTATTCGAAAAATCAATTTGTGAACAACATCGAACATTTGCGTGTTGAGTTTTGTTTGTGAGTACTTAAATCGCATTACAAACGTTTTAATCAAACAGTGCAATTTCAGAAGTTTTATTTTAAAGTGTTTTCAGTTTTACTTCGCATTGAAAGTATTGTAAATTATCATTATTTTTTAGAGTCTGTTGATACTAGTGATTGATGAGCGACAGGTTTGGTGACAGATATAAACTTATTTTAAATTAAGTATTTCAGTATAATCAAATAAATAAATATCAGGTGACAATCTTACAGAAACATTGACATCGTCCCAAACAAAGCTCTAGGCTTGTGCTATGTCTACCAGACAACGATATAGGACCTATAAAAATTAATACATCCTTAAATACATGCTAATATCACAAATATCTGACGCGCCGTCATTAAATAATAATTATTTTATAAAATGCAGTTTTAAGTAAGTACTAGATTTTGCCGCGACATCTTACGAAGTTTATCTACACTATCATAATCATATGCTAATTTTACACGATACTTTTAAATAAAGTATATTCGTAACCCACATTATATTTAAATCTTGCACGACACATGATTAATGAACAAAAAAAACAAAAACTAAATATGTTTACTACGTTTCATACGTAGATCATTTGAACCCACGAACAAACAGGGTTGTAACAAAAGCTAGGTACGAATCTGAGCGGCTCAGCCTGAGGCATGCTCGCCTCGCGCGGCGACATTTCGGACACGATGACAGCTGAGGCTGCGTTTATCATAATGCACAGAATTATTAGCAAAAAGATAAAGAAATTGCCTCGGTCGAACTGCTCAGCAACTTTATGAAATTTGTGCGCGCCTCGCCCACAAACAAGTTAGAACTTGTCGTTCTGCCCGCGATACGCTTGGATACACGTCCAAATTATGCGAGGCACGCACACTGAGGTGCCTTTGAGCACGTTCAAAAGACCGACTCTCAGCGGCTCGCCGCGCGCCGCTCGCACGCTGCTCGCGCACAGCGCGTGAGCGCGTACGAATTTGAGCAAAATAGGTGAGCCGTGCGTGCCTCAACCCTGCTGCTGCTGCTGCTCTAATTCGTCCCCACCTTAATAAGCACCGGCACAAAAGCCAAAACAGAGTACCGAGGTATAACTCCGTTCGTGATATTATAAAATCGGGCGAGGAGCGTAATGGGCCAAATTCATAGATTTCCGGAGTGCAGGCGTGCGTGACCGAGGGCATGGATCTGCACGTATTGCGACGATAGTAACTTTATGGATTATAATTGCTGAAAAGCCTGGATAACTGGTACCTACTTCTTAGGGTTCCGTAGTCAAACTAGGAACTCTTATAGTTTCGTCATGCCCGTCGGTCGTCCGTCCGTCCGTCCGCAGCCTAGCGCAGAGACTCTTAGTACTAAAAAGCTGTAATTTGGCATGAATATGCATATTAGTCACGCCAAAAAAGCGGTACGATAAAACATTTTTTTTTAGTGTATCTCCCCTACACGTAACGTGGGTAGGTATTTTTTTTCTCGTCTACCCTATAGTGTGGGGTTTTGTTGGATAGGTCTTTCAATAATGTTTGGGTTTGTCAAAACAGTTTTTCGATTAATTAATCCGTTTATGAAATATTAAGCTTTAAAGCGCCAATTTATAATATTACATAATTTATAATATAAGATATAATATTAGAGATTAATTTATAATTTATAATATTAGACTCAAAACAAAACTAAAAACTCAGTCTACAAATACTAAAAATCAGAAAAAAAGAACCTAAATGAAAGAACATATAACGAATTTTAAAGGAAAACTATCACGACTAAGTAGACATCATTGGTTCTTGAGATACAGGCGATTAAAGTGTTTATACCTACTAAAATCATCTAAGACGGCACCAATTGACTTTAAATAGAAAATTAGTTACTACTTGTTGATTTTTATGTTTGTAGTACTTAACGGCTTCGGAACCCTACACTGAGCATGGTCCGACATGCTCTTACCATCATCATAGATAAAACATCCTGTAGGTACTGTGTGAACTCTAAAAACGTTTCAATATATATGTGTACGCTGAATTGTGACCATTTCGTGACAAATTACGTTGGCATAACCTTTAAATTTTAAATTTTGGTAATTTTGGTTTGTCACGAATAAACAATTTCTTTATTTCTTTCTATATAAAAATATTGCTATCAAATCTTGAAGTTCTGTCCAAGTCTATCTTATGACACCAATGCCATCACTATAGGAATACTCAGTGTTCCTATTTAAAAAATCGGGCCATAGAGGCGACGTAAAGGTCTTCAACCTTCACAGTACTATAAATTCAGTAATTACGAACCACAATCAGATTGTATTTTAAATAGTCCTATATCCTTAATTTTTAGCACTATCAGTTCCATATACGCAATTATTATACAAGTAACGTGATGTAACTTCTAAGAAATAGATGTATTCCTGATAAAAAAATATAGGATTTCATGTGACTAACTCTTGTTTTTATTTTCGTGGTATGCTATTTTCTATCCTGCGATGTTGAATTCTCATGAAAGTAACAAAACTTCCACATAAGTTATAATAATATCGTTAGGTACGGTGTACGGGGCAAGGGGGATTTCTGTAAAAGTCCAAAGGACATTTCATTAACCCCTCGTCCATCAGAGATGAAAAAAATACCAATTTCTAGTTTCTTCGAATTATGATAAAGTCCGATAAAGTAACCAAAAAAAAAAACAAAAAGCTATCCAAATTATGGGCACAGGGACCCCCCTGTGCCCGAGCGTAAACAGAACTGCATTGTTATGTCATGATAACCCTATCATGACATAACAATGCAGTTCTGTTTACGCTCAGAGAAAAGGACATAGCTATGACAGTTATATAGTTCTGTCTCTGAGCGTAAACAGAACAGCATTGTTATGTCATGATAACCCCCCAGATCTATGACCAGACATTCGAGGGGTTAAGAGCTAGAGTCTGTGCGGAAAGAGAAAAGTTGTGACAGAAACGGGAACAAAAATTATAAAGCATAGCAAAAAACAATAAAATAGCACTGGCACGCCCTCAAATCCTACGATTCTTCTCTTTCCTCAGAGACTCTACCGTACTGTACCACAGTACAACCCCGTTACAATGAGGTGACGTATTATTAAACGACACATCACTTACGTTCGAGTGACATAATTTTGTTATTGCTATGGAATTAAACAAACAAAATCAGTAAAGAGACGCAACACTTACGTGACGTAACTTTTTAAGGTTATTTTTCTAGCTTCAATCTTTTGCTCTGCAATCTCCGTAGTGTATAAGTTTGTTGATGCGGGCCTTCCTATACTTTTTTTACTACCTACATACTTATTACGTTGGCGGCAAAGCTACTCCCAAAAATACCTTACGACCTTTTTATAGTTTGCTTAAACTCCTGCATGAAACAATTAATACCTTTGTACTGTTAACTGGTAATACAAACTTCGGTAACTAGGGTTGTCGAAAATCATAAAGTGATCCCAACTTTAGGCTCATTTTCATAGGAAATTATATTGGAGCCAATTTTGTTTTAATACGGCAGGGATGTTCCCGGGGGTTAATTGGGCAGCCGAGGAACTTCGGTATCCGTATGCGGTTTCTGGATTTGCGTGATCTCACCTGGATTCAGTGAGGTGTGGTAGTGTCTTAATTTCAGTGTTTTGACATCCTTATGGTTCGTTTTTGGGGTAATACGAGAAATTTTAAATCATGACTGACTGTATTCCAACATGTATACATTATGTATTGCAGTATATAGTATCGAGTATATTGAGTATTAATGTACGAATAGGAGAAATTGCCCTATTGTTCAACATTATCATGTTTGCCATGAACTTTACTTAACGTTAATAGAGTTGATAATCAAATAAACACTTTGTGTCAATACTTGATATATTGATGCCAATAATTTGGTGCTTTATCCTATATTACTAGGACTTTACGTTAACTTGGATCTTGTTAGTCATAATCAATAGACATTCGTTAATTGCTCGATTACTCTTAGGATTGTAATCATGAGATTGGAAATATGTACGGGTCTCATATCCCATTTACTACACAGGCCCCTGTGCTCATTTGCACCCTTATTTACCGTATCAAAACAAACACACAAAACGTCGCCAGCAGCACCATAAAACTCAAAATGGATAATGGCTTATCCAATCAGCGCTATTTTTGCAAAATAAATAATTATTTCTATATATCTTCGAGCTTTTACATCATCATTATTTACGTAACTTGAGAGTAAAAGCGGGTATCATAAACAAGATAAAACAATAATAATACTCTAATATTATTATGATTTCAACACATTCTAAGGCAAAGTAAAGATAAAATTCTTATTCTTATCAGCGCATTTGCGCCCACCGTCGTGCATACTCCTGTCCAATTTTCCTCCACTGGGCCCAATTCACAGTGGATCCCTAGATTGGGCCAGAGGCCGAGTTGATGTCATCCCATCATCTTGCTGGGGTCCTGACGACTCCTATCTGCACAAGGACATGCAAGAAAATTTTCCATGGAGCCCGAACTAGGCTGAGCATGTATCTTGGGGTCCAGTGGAGTTGTTGGAGTATAATTAGAGGTCCGTAGAAGTAATCTCTTTGTTAACCAAGCCTGTCAGTATCGAAAACACTCGCGACTAAGTAGACATCATTGGTTCATGAGATACAGGCGATTAAAGTGTTTATACTTACTAAAATCATCTAAGACGGCACCAATTGACTTTAAATAGAAAATTAGTTAAGTATTACTTGTTGGGTTTAATGTTTGTAGTACTTAACGGCTTCGGAACCCTACACTGAGCATGATCCGACATGCTCTTGTCCGGTTATGTTTGTAGTACTTAACGGCTTCGGAACCCTACACTGAGCATGGTCCGACATGCTCTTGTCCAGTTTTAAGTTTGTAGTACTTAACGGCTTCGGAAACCTACACTGAGCATGGTCCGACATGCTCTTGTCCAGTTTTAAGTTTGTAGTACTTAACGGCTTCGGAACCCTACACTGAGCATGGTCCGACATGCTCTTGTCCAGTTTTAAGTTTGTAGTACTTAACGGCTTCGGAAACCTACACTGAGCATGGTCCGACATGCTCTTGTCCAGTTTTAAGTTTGTAGTACTTAACGGCTTCGGAACCCTACACTGAGCATGGTCCGACATGCCCGTGTTTGTACAGGTTTGTTTATTATTTATCAGAAATTCTGAAGTGATAATGATAACTACAAATTCGTATTACGTTAAATAAAACGATGTCAGCTTTATTTACTCATATAATAAAAAAACAAGCGTTACAATTCTAATTTACTTCGAAATGTTTTTTTTAAACAACAATAAATAATCAAATCTAACGTGCCTAAGTCAATTTCTTATCAGGAATGATTATGGAAACTTGTTCAATAGTTAATTGTATATGAAACGAGAACTATATGAGTTATTATAACACATCACACCCATGTGAGTAAAACTTTATAGAATGGAATTGTATTTAACGCTAATACCCGGATACACGGTTACCGCAAACTTACGCCCCAGGGACGAAAGAAACCTTATTATTTCTGCTTGAACATAAAACTAGAGGATATTTTCTTGAATAACGAAAGACGAAAAGGAAAATATAATAAACGTTTTAGTTATTAATAGAACCGCGTTACTTTTTCCAAAGCGGAATTCAAGTTCCATCTTTGAAATAAGTCTTAGCAGCGAACAAAATAATGAAAACAAATAATTAAATAAATAAATATCACAACACAATCTCACATCAATTCACCTACTACTGTACTATGGGTACTAGACTACGATAAACTTACTTATATAGAGAAACATGTACTTAAAAACAAAGAAAACATCCAAGACTCAGGAATAAATACTCGCACTCATCACAAATATTTGCCCATAACGGGATCAAACCCGGGACAGAGGTAAGCAGAGCAAGTAGAGGGTAGCAGCGGGAGCTAGAGAGCTTCGTTGGCAGGCCTACCAACTAGGCCTTCGCGTATCAAATCAGAGCTTAAATGTCCTTACCTAACATTACAAGCTACTCTTATAAACTCTCAATGCGTAGGCAAAATAATAACAGACGAGCTTACGTTGTTCCGTCAGAATATAATTAACATTTTACGAGGGGCACACTGAAATGATCGGGAATAGAACATTTCGGATATAATTACAATAAAACCTTAATGACATCCAAAAGATTAAAAAAAATGTTTATAAACCAAAACTATGTTGGTTTACAGTTAACACGTCGTTAACAGAAATAGAGCTTATGCGTGAACATTTCCGTGCCATAATTTATCACAATTTTCGTCGCGGATTATCTCAAGACAAATGTCTCAGCGAACTTGTTTTGATTTATGATGTTTCAGTACCAAGTCAAACGACAATATACCGCTGGTATGCCGAGCTCCGACGCGGTCGTGTGTCGCTCAGCACTGTTCCTTCTGCAGGTCGACCAAGAACAGCGGTTACGCCTGAAAACATCGCAGCTGTGCCAACTATTATATTAGATGACCGTCATGTGACGTACGAGTTGATTCGGGCTGTTATTAATATCGGAATGACTGCAATTCAGTCGATATTACATAATGAGCTGTGTGTAAGAAAGCTAGTTTCCCGCTGTTTTCCCCACAATTTGTCCGAAAAGCAAAAGGCTTCAATGGAGGGAAGTCAAATACCTTTTATAATATCGTATCAGGTGACGAATCATGGATTTATTCATACGAACCTGAAAGAAATTAAACGTCAGTCGTCAGTCGTGGGTTTGGGTCTTCGAAGACGAGGTCAAACCAACGAGTGTGGCTCGCTCCCGCAGCGTGTCAAACAAAATGGTTGCTACGTTGGTCTCAAAAAAGAGGCATGTTGTTACAATTCCCTTACAGCTCGGACAGCCGTCATCATCATACGGCTTGGAAGACAAATGATTTTTTGAAGCAGGAAAACGCTGAGCTGATGAGCCATCCTCCGAACAATCCTGACCTGAGCCCTAACGATTTTCGTCTAAAGGTTCAGTTTTATTGGGATTTATACCTCATGCTTGCGAATACCTCCCGACGTGAATACCAACTCGTCACTGTATTGCTACTAGCATGCGGGTAGCATACGGGCTGACGACAAATGAAACTGAGCTTTAACGCTTTCACTCTCTCTCCCAGACAGATGCCAAAGAGAATATGACAGCGATAGATAGCCGAATACTATTAATACTCTCGTTTTACTAAAGGCGGGCGTGTGCGCGATTATTTTGCCCGTGTCGAATTGAAAAGAGAGTTGCTTAAGAAAATAATTAGTCCTGGCGGGTTACCGTGTCATGCCTAATCAGTTCAGTTTAGAATGAGGGTAAGGGACAGAGCTATAGCAGCTACACGGCTGTCTCTTTCACTCATCTTAAACTAAATTGCTTAACCATGTCATAGTGACCCCTATGTTACTAAGTATCTTAGCTAAGAAGAAAAACCTTTATTTAAATATCCACATTCGAATTAAAACAGGCGCTGAGAGTCTTACGAAATACAACCGTATCACGTGTCATGGTGTACTATTACCAAATTAAACTGGTTATTTACTTTTTATAGATGTTCTCGTTGAGTTTTTAGATATGTATACTCTTTTGTACGTTGTTGCAAAATTGTATACATATTTAAAAATTCGACTGTACAGTTCTACAATAGTGTGAGCAGAAGTTCTTATTAGGCAGCCCTAACTAACGAAAGTCTAACCATGTTACTATGCCCTAAAGATTTCCATAGTATGTTGTTAACTTTGTAATCTAGTTTCTCAGTTATATAATTTATTTAATTAATTTATTTAATTTATTTATTATTATTATTATGCATTTCTTTCGCCTTTGTTGACTACATAGACAGCATACGATTATGGACGTTTATGATAGAACACCTATATACTACTTACTTTTGGACGGCAGATTTTATGATCGATATAAAATACGGTCATGTCATGAATGCTCGTTTTATGAATACGGTTTAAAACGTGACTTCTATAGCCTAAAAATTGCCGTATGTATCTATTAAAGTGTAAACAGGTCGGTTTACACTTCCTCCAGCTCCGACTCGCTCGACTTAGCAAGTTACCCGTCAACTTGAACAAGGCTTTTGAATAAAGACTTGGCATTTGCTGCTACTTGGTACAAGGGTGCAAGTTTTAAACGGCCTACATATTTTCACGGTTTATTCGAGTAGGATACTCGTTCTACTTAATGGAAAGTTATTGTTGAGGTGTTTGGTAGCTTGATGAGGCGGAAAAGGTTGTTAGTGCTTTTGTGCTTTTGTTAAGGACTGTTAGTGGGTAGGTTTTTATGATTGGGAGTAATGGTCGTAACGGTTTTTATGCGTAAGTAGCAAATAATTGGTGTATTTTATCAACGAAATGATTGTATATTGTTCGGAAAAGGATAAAGGGGTATTTGGTATACAGTGAGTATCATTATTTTTGTAATTGTCCACGCCTACAGATAATGCTAATAACAAATTTATACCGTCGTAAAAATAACATCAACAACATCATCACTAGCCCACACCGCCTCTACCCACTGCAAGGTAAATGCCTTTTTATTGTCTCCACTCTACCAGTCCTAGGTATGCTATGGTACCCGACCGTCTACTAACATCATCAGACCAACGCGCTACCAACTGATCCAAAATTGAATCTTGCGCACCATTTTATAACCAATATTAACCACCGTCCGTCATTTTATAACATTCATTAAATTACTAGGCTTACAATAGAGAAGATGACCCATTGTATCATACACGACCAACGATTATCCAGTTACGCCAACAAAAATGGCAGCTACGGTAACATTCATACCGCAAATGACCCTGTGCAAACACCCAAAATAATTCGTAACACAATTATTTACCCGGCGGAAGCACGCGTGACTGAAGTATTATTAGGCTCTGCAGCGACCCCGACCTGTCACGTATGATCGTATGCGCCACACGCCCTCTTGTCGTCTGCCCTTAAACAAATTAGGACTTAATCCAACATCACGCGTGTTTAACACACGGATTATTTCATTACACACTCCATTTCTGTCAGCGTAACATAATGGAGAGTTTTGTTACCTTCCGTTTTGTTGTTTCATTGCGCTTTAATTCTTCCTTGATTTGAACGCAAACAGATTTCACAGCACGAAGCGTAATTGCAATTTAGAGACTTGATTTGAACAACTCAAAAGTATTATAATAAAATTAGTAGGTAAAGCGTGAAAACGTAAAATATAGATCATCATCATCATCATCATCATATCAATCGAAAGATGTCCACTGCTGGACATAGGCCTCCCCAAGGCTCTCCACTAAAATATAGATACTGTTGTGTTTTTAATATCATACCTACATATTAAAGACTGATAGTAATATTCTAATGACTCTTCGAACCACACCGCTTCTTAATTCGATACTTAATCAAGACTAAAAGGTGTTAAAACTTTTAAGCTTATAATCAAAGCCATTACTGTCACTTCTAATCAAAATTAGAAAGCAGTTGAACAAAATTACGTCGTCTGGTGTAGGTGAGGTAATGTGGCGTATCGTTCAAGATCGATGTGCTCGCGATCGGGCTAACGAACCGTGCCTCGCCCTGCCTTGTCGCTTCTTAACGAGTCTGTTGCATATACTAAGGCGCTGTGTAACTATTTATAAGAGATGCTGTTTACATTCAAGATAAGAAATATTGTATAGAATGTAATCGCAAATGAATATTGCCCATTAGGAAGGTTAAAAATTATCATTTCTAAAACCAATTGATATTTTGAAAAATTAAATTAAATTAGGTAAGATTTGCAGAGTGAACGATAGTTAAATTAAAAGTGTTAATTGTTATACTTATTATCTGAAAGGAAAAGTTAATATTTGGAGACTAAAGCGATTACCCGATCCTAATAAATTTAAGTAAAATGATCACACTTAGCAACAATTAAAGCAACAAGAACCTTGTTCACGTTAGCCATTAAAGAGTATGTACAGATCAACATCTAAAATTCTCAATGTACCAACCCAAAAACGGATAAAAACGAGAGCATGTTAAAAAAAATATAGATGTGATTTAAAAATGCTGCCTCCGCGAGATAACCATAGCGCGTTATCCCACGCACACATGGAAAACTTGCGAGACCTCACACAAGGACAAGTTGCTTACGCGAAGCCATATTCGAGTTTTGTCAACTCTGCATATTATTTTCAACCCAAACGTGAGCTTATAGATTAAGCTGGGTCCGCATCAAAACAAAATTTCGTTGTGTTTGGGGAAAAACGCACGCACGCTCGAATTAGCCTTAGTTAGGCGTGAGAATATAGGTCAAATTCACAATAATAGTACAAGTGTTTTGAATTACTTACACATTTATTTTACCTTTGTTGGTGGAGACCGCATGAAACTTGCAAAACATATGTCGAGTTGGTCTTTAACGATTTCGGATAGATGATAAAAATGAAGTTTTTTTTCTGTTTGATCTTAGTTTCAAACGAAGTTACGCCTACGTAAAGCATAATAGTAAATTGTGTTAAATAAATAATGTGTTTAAATATGACTTGAAAATAGTCGGTTTATACACAGCATTGTTTTGGTCTCTTTTTACCTTTCCCTGACTAAAAAGGGGGTAGACAAAACTGTAAACCTTGGGAAAAGTTAGGAAAGTGTTTCAATGCCTCAAAAAAGCGTCTCATCAATTGAAGTACCATAATTCTCCTTAAATTAAAAAGTGAGCATTTGGATTGGAAATACATTGTAATAATGTATACCGTAGTAATGCAGTATAGTTAGTGTTTAAAATAGGTCTTATTACTAAATGATTTATTTCCCACTGAAATTCCCATCTTGGGCCAGTCCTTTAAGTTTTTTGCCGTTGCACTTTGCCGCAGATTTAAAAGGGGGTTTAGAAGCAGTGCGACAACTGAATTTAATTAAAATTATGTAAATAACGTTCTCTGAGAAAAGGGACATTTATGAGGTTTGTTAGAGGAGGGCATTGTATTCTAAAGAGGACTTTGTACTTAAAAGACTGCGATTTCTTTGCCTTTTACTCTTTCGTTCGTTGTTCGAACAAAAAGTTAACTTTTTACAATGTATAATAAACATTATTATGTACTTTTGTTATACAGTATTATATAAATAAGTTCCAGTTTCAGTAGAAGTTAGTATTCAATTATTTTTACTTACCCAATTGTTTTTCAATATGAAATTTGCCTTTTTACACAACTAAGTTTCGTTTCTCCAAGAATCTGAAATCTCCATCCCAGACACTAAAGTCCCACATTTGTCAGCAGAGGGTGGAGCTAGTTAACTTTGCAAGCACGTCTGCAAACCTCGAGATCTGATGTTGTTTATTTTTAAAACAAAACATAGTCGCCTAGACAAAAGACGGCACTGATAAACCCGAAGTTTTTCCAAGAGGTTTGCTAGCAATCGTAAAGTTAGCTTTTAGCACCCAAATTCTGCTGCGTTTAGTTTTAACGGCGCTAAATAAAAATGCTAAGAGCTCTCTGACGAAGTTTTACCAAAACACTACACGTGGATCCTTAAAAAGGACATGAAAAGATTTTTACGGTGCTAGCAACGCGTAAGTAGTTTCTCTGGTTTATAACCCTAGTATCACTTGCATTGCATACTATTCATAGGACACCTCAGGTTCTTCCTCTTCAGGTGGATTTAAAAGCGTTATGCTATGATTCTGACCTAGTAAAATACAGCCAAGTGAAGTAGTGCAACTATACGTAATAGTTTTCGTTGGGTTTCAAATAGCATTTCAAACGCCGGGTTTGTTTGTTGCTTTAGGTATCATTTGAAAATAAAAATGGATGAGAGGGGTATGTCTGACCATGCTTAATGTAGGGTTCCAAAGCCGTTACAATAAACCCAAAAATCTACCTCTAAAAACAACAAGTTTTATCAAACTTTCTATTTCTTAGATGATTTTTAGGGTTCCTCGGCAAAGGCGCTCGGCAAAAAGGCACTCGAGCACTCAGGCCACCTGATGGTAAGTGGAATCTGAGACCCATAGACATTTTAATTCTCAAGATTATAATCCTAAGACCTCAAATGCGTTGCCAACCCTGAGGACTAAGATGGAATGCCTCTGTGCTAGTAATTTCACCGGTTGTCTTATCCCCACACCGGAACACAACAATGCGAACACTGTTGATTGGCAGGTGGTTAATGGAAAAAAATGAATGGTGGTTATATAGCGGAATATTAAGCTTTAAAGCGCTAATTTTTGTTAGACTCAAGTGACGTTAAATTTAACGAGACTATTGAATATAGGAACTCGGAGTAAGTAAACCTACTAAAATCATCTTCGACGGCACCAATTGACTTTAAATAGAAAATTAGTATTAGTTACTTGTTGATTTTTATGTTTGTAGCACTTAACGGCTTCGGAACCCTTCACTGAGCATGGTCCGACATGCTCTTGCCCGGTTTTTTTAGTAGGTACAAACACTTTAGCCGCCTGTATCTCATTTCGTTATAATACATACTCATACTCATACTCATACTCATTTATTTATAATATTATAAAATATTACATGTCAAAATAATTACAAAACTTTGGTATTATTACATGCTATCGTTTTAAATTTTTATTAAAAGTATTTTTTTCATGATTTTATGCGCGGTCGGCGTAACTTAAATGTATAAAGCCAATTAAGAGTTTCTGAGTAAAACCGCAGAGAGACAGACTGACATGGTGAAACTTTAAGGGTTCTTTGTTGACTGTGGAACCTTCAAAACTGAGTGCTAATATCTATCTTTATATTTTATTTATGTACAGTCAAAAATTTACTCAAATTATCTCGACCTAGTTTCAAAACCTAGTAGTGATCAAACATGTATAGTAACATTGCGCAAAACAATAAAGAAAGACTTCATTATCTTTAACTGCCTGGGTCCATGGCACGGTACAATGCCATCCTTGTCCTTAGCAAATCGAATAATTTGATACCTTACTAAAATTTAATATGCCGCACTAGAAATCCCAGGTAGCGGACTCAATAAAACTGCCATAAACATAATGGTACTATTTCAGTACCCACATCCGAGGGTAAAGTACGCGGAGTCACGCCATCGCCGTCTGGAGTGAGGGTCGAGGCTGACGAGTGATTTTAAAGTGATGGAGGTGCGGTAGAGTATTTGTTTTATGTCAATTGTTAAGGCTTCTTTGACATCATACCTAAGCTTTTTTTCTTGCGTGTCAGTAAAGCGGCTTGGATTTATCACAAAAAGTATGAATAAATTTCTTATAATTTGTCAGATTTATTTATTTATTTCAAAAACAACTCAGGTGGTGTAGGTGTAGAAAAATGTTTGCGAAACTAGGGTCAGTTTGTTGGCGAATAGTGAGCTCATGAATAAACTATTTTAATGTTATACCTACTTATACAAACTAATAGAGTAGGTACTATGAATTTATTACGTAAATTTATAGTTTTGTTTGCAACTGTTTTTAGTATTTTTATCCACCAACACATTTTAATGATTCTAATCTGGACGTTATATATTCTATCAAGGTAAGTTTTAAATGTATGTTTTGTATGTATTTATTCTGCCCTATCTTGTAGCTCATAATGTTTTTTGATAAGATAATTAGAAAAGTTCCTGTTTATTTAAAATAGTTCTGGTTGTTTAATTACAAAAGAAAGGTGATTGATAAATGTGTTGGATATATGGAGTCACGCGAGTTTTATGGGAACAGGGATTGGTTTCCGAATAATTTCAATTTCATAAATTAGTATGGTGATTATATATGTGCTTTAAAATGCTTAGGGTAAATTATAGTTATTGTTTTATAAATGCAAGGCGCTACTACTATTATGACTTATACGTATTAAAACTTACTAGTCAGTTGTAGCTCATTTAGCAATTAACTTTTTTGCGTACCTATTTTTACTTTTAAACTTAAAATTAATCTGTCCCTAATACACATCTTAGCCTGTTTGTGCAAAATGTGGTTAATTATCGTTATCAAGAAGTCTTTTTAGAGTTGTTGGTATTTCTGTAGCTCTACCTACCCCACTCTGGAAAAGAAGGTGTAATGTTATGAATGTATGTATGTAAACTTATAATTTGTACATTTGTAACTACAGCGGATTAAAGTACTTTTTGTTATAGTATTCATAATAAATACTAATACAAAATCTAGAAGGTCAAACCCCACGATAGTTGATTAACATTGTGTAAATAGACTCGATAAAATTTGGAAAGATTGACAGAACTAATGTTGTCTTTGAGAACCTAAGTTTCGAAAGGTCTAGTTTGTATTTATTTAAAATTAAATAATCTCTCTCTCATTCCGCGATTTTAATCTAAATTGTTTTTTTTTCATGTCGAATACGACGACGAAGGGAATAAAAATACCCTTAAAGTTAACCAAATGATTTCGAAAAAATGCATGACAGGCTTAAATCTTGCTTTGTTTTCAAAATCATTTCATTGACTTAAAGGGTATTTTTATTCCCTTGCTCGTAGATTTGTACATAATAAACTAGATGAACCGATAAATGGCTGTACAGGAAAGATTGTTTTTTCTCAAATATGTTTGGAAAATATAGCTTTTATTAAAAAAAAACACGCGAGGATTTTATACGTATGAGTAAACGTATAAAAATCCACAATTACAATACAATACAATACAATACAAAACACTTTATTGTCCACCAAAAAAAAAATACAAAGAAATAGTACAAAAGCAAAGCAAATTACCCGCTGCAAAGTTTTTTTTTAAATTGCTATCATTTGCATGACAAAATCGAAAGGGTCATGAAGAAACGGGGTCAAGAATTCTATACAGCCATCATCAACTCATCAGGAAATCCGGTATTTCCGAGCCTTTACAATAATGTTCCTTATTTAAAGTAAGCATAATATAACATACATATATATATATATTGCATTAAATTGTTATATATTTAAAATCACTAACTTATCCATTCAAACCACCTTAAAAGAAGTCAACATGTGGGTATTGTGTTCAGTGAAAATATAGTATAATAATAATTTAATTTATAAAAGAAGGCTTGCAATCTTTTTTTAAGTTACTATTTCCTCAGGAAATGTCCTTTGAGACTCAAACTATCTCCATACCAAATTTCATCTAAATCGGTTCAGTAGATCCAGAGATTACCCCCTACAACCTCACAAAGGCACAAACTTTACCTCATTATAATATTAGTATATTAGATAAACTTACATATTTCTCTCTATGAAATTATAAAAAAAATTTCATAAAACATATTGTTAGTATACAAGGCGCGGCGAATGTTCAAAGTTGTTAAAATGAAGACAATTTAAGAAGGTCAGCAATAAGACGCGAAAAATATGGGATGAAAAGTTTCAACAAGTTTCAACACCCTGAGGATAGGCGCGAGAAGTCAGTCGTACTAAATTACGCAAAATAACTTGCAAAGTCCCTAATACTGAATATTTACGAATCTTTGTACCTGTGCGAACAAGCAATTTAAATGTTTCAAGATAGTGCAAATCAGATTATTGCTGTTCATTAAACAACAAAAAAATTGATTATTTTACCGACGGACATAATTTTACGACCAATATGTATGTTTGTATGTAAACAGGTAGCCAAAAGCAAGTCCAAAAAAAAGGTTAGTCTGCCCAAATAATTTTAAAAATACATTGACTTAAAGCTTTGCACCTAGCGACCAAAAATGACAATGACATATTAAATATTAAAATAAATAAATTCAATGACACCTTGATTTTCGAAATCGGCCATTCGCATCTACGAGGGAAAACCAACTAAAAAAACCATACATACAGGTCAATACATTTCCCTCCTGATTCGACAGTCTGGTAAAAATAAATATTAACAATGCATTAAATTAAGGGGAACTTTCGGAAATGATTGCATTGCAAATTCCGAGCATTATGCCAACTTCAAGCTTATTTGGACAGTAATGATGCGACGTGTATAAATATTTTGCTACATTTAATAATTTGATTGCTTTTGATTTTTTACTTTATTGAAACATTATAAAAGTTATGGTAGCGCCACAGTATTGCTTTTATGAGTATAACTCTACAAACTGAACCTATTCCAACAATCATAGTTATTTGACGATTGCTTCCTTCACCGTCGTATTCTTGTTTTTAACCCATTTTTGTTTCGTCGCATTCCGTTTTCATATTCTTGTTTCGACAGATTTTTACTACCAATTTTATACAATCCCTATGACTGCTTGGATAATAAAAACAGATTATAAAAATAAAATGATTGTTTCACTGAAACTTAAGTATAAGTGTCTAAACAACAATACGACGAAACAAAATTGTGTCAAATCAAGAATACGACGAAAAATGGAGCAATCTCTTTGACGGACATGTAAGATCAGGTGGGGCAAATGCGTCTACGGGGCAAGTGCGTCAAACACAATATCTCCTAAAACATATATGGTTGGCCCCACTTGCCCCGTTGACGCACGTGTCCCACATGTCCTTAATCTATGTATAATTATTAATTATATTCAACTACTGACTGACTGATTGACAGGCAGGTGACGCATAGTAAACTACGGAACTAATTGTGCGTTATTTGACAACCACTCAGTTACGGAATAGTTTTATAAGTATAGATTATGTTAGCGTGCTTTGTTTAGTTCTAATGTTCGGTATGCATTAATATTAAGCCAAAAGTTTAAATATATTTTTAAGTTTCTAATATTGCTTTATAAATGACTTTTGCGATAGGTCTTCAGAATTACGAGTATACCAAATCCGCTAGTCAAGTGGCCTTGAAACGGGGATCCTATCATTTTATGACCAACGTTTCTCAAATGATTCATTTCATAAACATAATCATTTGAAAACCCGCGTTTTTTCCGAAACAGTAAATAATTCTGGATTTATTTCAAGGCCATCGTATAGAAGCTTATAGCTTAGGTTACGTTAGGTTAGTTTTATTAAAATCCTGAAATATTTGTAGTTACAGAAAAAAAAAGCGGGTTGCCAAATGGATAGGTTGCGAAACGATGCATTTACCAAAGATTTGTCGGTGAAAAGGCAGAGAACCCTAGAAACGTTCTAAAAGTCATTGGACTTCTGAAACTGTACCGAACATTCCTCGTATATGTCAAAATTTTCAAAATTGTCGTGTATGCGACAACATTGGACCACAAAACTACACAATACTATAATTGATTCAGCGCAGTATTCGGGTTTTATCAAAAATGTGACTGTATTGCGTGACACTGAATGGGAGTCGAGTCACGTTTGTCATACCGCCGGGACCGCGCGCCCACTGACCGATTTCGGATCTTCACGTGAGATGGATTCGAATACAATAATCGATTTACTGTTATATCACATCGGTGTTCAAGTTCGTTTGATGTTTCAGAGCGAATCCAAATTATTTTTTGATTTGTTCGCAAGAGGTTTTCCGAGCAAATACGTAATATAAGGAAGAACGTACTGGTATTCGGCAAAACTATAATGTTATTTATAAAAAAAAAAAAAGTTTCATTGAATGTCTATGGCATAACAAGCTTTGTCTGATTACGGTATCACCAAAATGTTTGCAGGTATATTGTAATTTTATTCAGGCAAACAGGTAAATTTCATTTAATTATTATATTAGTTTCAAGATATTTTAGTCAATATTAGTTAGATTTTTAATGTCAAGGTTCGTATAAAATTATATATTATATACTTGTAATATTTTGATTATAAAACTTTTCAGACTAAATATGTTTATGAAATATACTTCTTGCAAAGTTACTACTATAACTAAAATTAAGTAAATAAAACTATTGTTTGTGTGTAGGAAATTAACGGTTTACGGTAAAAATATAAATTAGGGTGTAGTTAAGTGAAAATCGCTTACATTACATTAATATGCATAGAGGTACCTATTAAAGTCAGTTATAATTGTATAATAAATAAATTCGCGACGCGTTGCGTGGACAGTGCACGGTCAATCTACCTTCATTAGGTGCGGTGACATATTATCAAAAATTAAAGTGCAACCCGGTCACGGTCAAGTTCGGGTAGTTTTGTTGATAATTAGGTATTTACTTTAAGGTGGAGGGCCTATTCTTTTCTGCCAACAAACTGTTACGCAGTTTGGCAGATCATTGTATCGATTTTAGTACATTTTTATATCACTACATAGTATAAAACAAAGTCCCTATATCCCTATGTATGCTTAAATATTTAAAACTACGCAACGGATTTTGATGCGGATTTTTTAAATAGATAGAGTGATTGAAGAGGAAGGTTTATACGTATAATACTTTAATCCGGAGCGAAGCGAGGGCGGGTCGCTAGTGATAAATAAAATAAAAGCGCATCATGAAAAACGAAACGATCCTTAAACCCCGTCTCGCCACGTCCTACGGCAAATTTGGAAATCTTCACACAATTTCGTATAGATATCCGCGAAGCGTCAGTCAATACGTCTTACTTGCAAATCGCGTTACGTCGCGTAATCGGTGTTGCGTATAACGCTGAGACCGTCGAGACGAGGCATGCATTATGATAATTCCTCCCCTAACCGCCGGAAGAGGCAGCCGCCGCAAAATTTTACCGCTCGATCGCACGTGGGTCTCGGCACTTATTAAAAAAGTCGATTCGTATATTTTTAATCCTACAAAAACACTCCCGAAAAAGCATCCCTAATTCGGCCGGGGATTTTAAATATAAATAGACACGTGCTGCGCGTCACAAAGAGGTAGTAACGATACAGAGGGTGGCTCACTTTAGAGGTCTAATTGTCTCACTCAATTCGGGAATGTTCTGTTTTATTTTTACTTATTATGTTAAAATATTGTTAACACTGGTGATGTTTTCACTGCTCTGGAAATTTTCTTAGGTAAAAAGTAGTTTGTAAAAGTAACTATTCTATTTATCTGCTTCGAAGTGATAGCGAATAAAATCCAGGCCTTGCCTAGCATGATAATTATTCCCCCACTTTTACGTCTGTACTCCGCCGGCATATTCCACATAAAGTTGGCAAGCTATAACACTTCAAAGATCGCTGGCACAGTCTTCAAACAGACTATCAAGTCTCCAATTTCATTGTAGCCCAAGTAAATGCACCGCTAAGGTCGCTATTAGCCAGCAGGTTATGAACGAACGTGCACACGGTACATAAGGACGCGGGAACGGAACGACCCGCCGCACGCGATCACATCCGCGCCCAAAACACAATCTGTTATAGGAAATATTACGGCAATAGTGGATGCATTAGTGATTGACTGTTTAATAGGTCTTATAATAATGTTTTTCGTCGTCCTTATATACTTAATTCGTTACCCAGCATTGTCTTATGGATCTGAGACCCTGGTCATGGTATATAATGCTAAGTTAGCGATTATCAAAAATTTACAATATGTAAGCATGACGGATAACGTGAAACGCATATAAATTTCAACTCGATAGAAAACAGAAACGTTAGCAGGTTGTGTTTGTGACACTAACCGTAAATACAATCTGGTATACTGGTGACTTCCAAATCTAATGTAAGAAACATATTACATATTAAGTATACATACACAAAATCACGCCTTCATTCTCAGAGTTGGGATCTAAAAAGACGTCTTTATAATTCTGTAACCACATTTTGCAAAAACGGGGCAAGAAGTTTACTAGAGTATCAGTGACCGGTTGCAAGCCAATCGCCTAGCAGTACTACGAGCCTTTATTTCCCTTAGTCGCCTCTTACGACATCCACGGGACGACATGGAGTGGCTATACCCGACAACCGTACGAGGAATTTATATTCAGTTTTAAATGAAGTAATGTTCCGATTTTGGAATCATAACACAAAGTTACCACTGTCTGCAAAAACACGTTAATTTTTCACAATCAACAACAATCTGCCTTCCCGGCGCGCCGCATTTTCTGATCGAATCCAAAGACAACATTTTTTCCTTTTACAACGCTTCCGATTACAGACAATGGCAACACCTTAAATTTGTTCTCGAATTCTCGCCTTGTTAACAGGCGTGTTTCTCGCAAAACGCGACAATGAGTTTCGTGCCAGTCGATATTATATTCACTAGACGCTCGGAAATCAAAATGAACACATCACAATAGCATTCCTACTGAATGCTGATGCTTAGGGTGCTCCTTTGTTGCCGAAAATTGAGTTTTGACTTGGTTTATTCGATTTCCCACAGTTCCGTATGACGTTTAGAATGAAGCGAGGAATATTTTTGTTTAAGTAGGTATAAAATTGTGAGCGTTTATATAGAAGAATGTTTCCTTCATTTCATTGTGGCGTTTGTGAGCCCGCCTGTCTATCAGGAAATGGTTGTTTATCATGCTAGCGTTTACGTTACATGCTCGGCAGATTATATTTAGGTTATCCATAGCATATGTTGTAATTAAAAAATATATGTGTTTTATGTGTAAGGTTGTTGTTTCCGCAAAGTGAAACAGTAAAACATTTTGAGCAAAACCATGCGATAAGTAGGTCAGTTAACAGGTCTCATAGACATTTTATTAATACGCATTGAGGGAAAACACAGGGCCCCAATTAACTCTGTCGAGATAAATGTCGGCCCTAAAACTGTAGGCAGTTGAGCCAAGAGCTTCATCCGACGTCATGGTCCTTTTTTATTAAATTACTTTCGTAATGAATAAATGTATTACACCGGGGATCCCTTTCCTCACTTTTTTCTCCCCTGCTTTATTATTATAAGCCGTAGAAAACTGTCTTATGCTTCAATGTTACGAGTACCTACTTTTTTATCTAGGACGTTATAAATTTTGTTTTAACGTTCCCTTTTTTAATTTATTCTAAAATGCAAATGGTTGACCCCGTACTGTCATCCGTCTTTAAATCGTATAATGAACTGGATACAGTCGGAATGAAGGAATATTTAAATGTTTTTTGTACAAGATGTCTTTGTTTGTAAAATTAAGATATTTGATTCGGAAACACTTTTGTAAACGTTGCGTTGCATTTAAGGAAATATTTTCTGCTTCAAATGTAATGATTGATAATGTTATATTGGTACCTTTTACATTCTTTGGAAATGTTAGAAATTAAATGAATAATTCAGAAACGCGGCAATAAAAACCAGTGCACTAACTGTGTGCAAATTTACACGAACCGTTTCGTTAAACATTTAATTTCAGAGTTTACATGGCAAATATACTTAAAATAAGATGGTTCAGACAAACAGCCTTAAACGAGCCAGGCAAGATCCAGTTAGATATACCTGCACTGGGCGTGCCTGGCTTAATTCGTGTAGGTACTGTGGCTTTGGCCACATGTGACAGTACCTTTCTAATGAGTCATCATATTATGTAAGTACGTACATGAAGATTAATACTTTGGATTTTTTTCCGGTGTATTGCTTTTTTGTTTCACATTATTCTATTATAAATTTGATCAGTTTATTCAATTATAAATATTGGGCTTATTAATATATTTCCGAAAACATAATTCAGACTGCCGCCAGATTCACGTTTATGGCTCAGAAGAGACCCTCTTCTGGATAAGACCATATTGCTTTTGAAAGGTTTTCGTAGTTTTTTTAAATTGGCCGCCATTACTGTTACGTAGATAAGAGCTATCATAACGTAGACAATACAATAACATGTCGACAATCATGTGTTTTTGACGACACGTTGGCCTAGTTGGTCGTGACCCTGCCTTCGAAGCTAGCGGTCCCGGGATCATATCCTGTAAGGGCAGATATTTGTGTGATGAGCACGAGCACGATGAGATTCGGGAACAAATGTTCCCGAGTCTTGGATGTTTTTTTTTATATACAGGGTAATTTTTTAATAGGTGCTCAAATTTTAATATTTGCTTCGCTATTGTTAATCAATAACACATGTTGTGTTATTTTTACTCTAGCTTAAAAAAATATTAGAGATATTGCCGATTCAATGATTCCACTAACTTAACGATGTTCATGGACCCTCTAATGCAGGGGTGCGAGGAGAGAGTTAATAAATGAAATTTCAAATTTCGAATATCAATACACCTACAGCTTGACAACCCATGTCATCATTTCTAGTGTGACTTTGTGTAAAAGAGAGATAATTTGCAACAAAAAAATTATTATTGACTGTATATGTGACTGTCGTAATAAATTATTTTAACGATACGAAATCATATGTTAAAATTTGTGCAAAAAGATAAAAAAATACCCTGTATTTAAGTATATATTTCTCTATGTATGTAAGTTTATCGTTGTGTAGTACACATAGCAAAAACCTAGAGCTTAGTTTGGGATTAGGTCCATTTGTGAAGCAGTTGCAGTGTCCCGTGATATTTATTTGTTTTTTATTTTATGTCAAGAGCAATATAGAGGGATTAATAAGTGACAACAACTTGTGCTAGCCATCCAGTAAAACAAGCAAAGAGTGTCTCTTATAGAATAGAATAACTTTATTTCAGACAGCAAAAACATTACAGACTAGCAAAAAAAACAATACAAAACTTAAAATTAACATAACTATTAAAACCCTTTCGAGACGTCAGCACTGTCAGCTGGCGGCCACGAAATTACCTAAACATGACACCTCTCGGCCAGAATCCTCATTTAAAAAGGTCAACACATCTTTGGTCACTACTCTCACCACAAAGGACTTAAAATTAAACTTGTGGCGGGTGTTTATGTAATGTATTCTTGTTCCAGTGTCGACGGTGGACGTGGACGCGGTGCTGGGCCGCACGGCGGCGCTGCCGTGCGACGTGGCGCCCGACGCCGCCGAGGACCGCGTCTACATGGTGCTGTGGTTCCGAAAGAGTGGAGGGAAGCCGATCTACAGGTATTTTTTTTTATGGCAAGGAAAAAGAGCCTGAGCGCGCAGGCCACCTGATGGTATGTGGGACCTGACACCCATAGACATTTTCATTATCATCACTACAATGCTGCAATGACTAGGTACAGTCAATGACTTTAATTGTTATGCCACTATGGAACCCTGTCATAATGACAGCGTCAAGCCACATGAAAGAAAGCTAAAATTATTGCATTGGCAGGGTTCCATAGTGGCACAACAATTAAAGTCCTTGACTGTACACTAATGCGTTGCCAACTCTGAAGACTAAGGTTAAATGCCTCTAGGCTAGTTTTTTATGATAAGGAAAAGGCACTCGAGCGCTCAGGCCATCTGATGGTAAGTGGAATCTGAGACCCATTAACATGTGAATTCTCAAGACTATAATCATAAGATTGCAATCCTAATAGACCCCAAATACGTTGCCAACCCTGAGGACTAAGATGGAATGCCTCTATGCTAGTAAATTCACCGGTTGTCTTATACCCACACTAGAACACAGCAATGCGAACATTGTTGCTTCATGGTTGGTTAATAGATAAGATGGTGGTGGCGATCCGGACGGACCCTGCACAGGGTCCTACCACCACTAGAAAAAATGTAGCATATTTTTATTGGATACAAATATAAAAGTCAAGTAAAGACATAAATTTAATGCCTTATTTTGCATTCTTCAACACTTGGCCAAAGCAGATTGTCATGGGCGGTGGTTAGAGAACTCAAAAATAGTAAGGTTATTAAAACTGCGTGAATCCAAACTTTATTAAATATAATTTTTTTTCGAAAAAAACATCGTTTAAAACATAGTATTAAAACCCTCGGCTCCATTCTACCCAATAAAGCCATATATGCTTTTGACATAATTATGGAATTGTCAAGGTCAATAGGTAAAGAGGTATAGGGTTGTTTATAACTCTTAAATACTTGACTGTAATGGCGGCCAAGTGAAAAATATTACGAGAACATGGTATACAATAAATAAGTATAACTAAAAACACGCCGCCGCCTTAAAAATAAATTAAAAAGCGGCTAAGTGCGAGTTGGACTCGTCCATAAAGGGTTCCGTAGCAGCAAGATGATTTGTGACGTATTAAATAAAAATAATTACTAGATCTCGTTCAAACCAATTTCCGGTGGAAGTTTGCATGGTAATGTAAATCATATTTTTTGCAGTTTTATCATTCTCTTATTTTAGAAGTATCAGGGGGTGGACACACATTTTACCACTTTGGAAGTGTCTCTCGCGCAAACTATTTAGTTTAGATTTTTTTTTATTAGAAACCGTCATTCACATCAATATCATTTTTGAAGACCTATCCATGGATATCCCACACTGATAGGTTTGATGAAAAAAAAAATTTAGTTTCAGGTCAAAGCATGGGGAACCGCCAAAATTTATTGTTGTTTTTCTATTTTTGTGTGAAAATCTCAATGCGGTTTACATAATACATCTACTTATCAAGTTTCAACAGTATAACTATACTGTTGAAACTTTATTTTCGGAAAATAGTGGTTGTGACACACGGACGGACAGACAGACAGACAGACATGACGAATCCATAAGAGTCCTGTTTTTTGCCATTTGGCTACGGAACCCTAAAAAAGCAGTAACAAGCATTGCAATCAATGAGACAATGTTTTTTTATTATTATTATTTAATTATTTTCAGTGATAACTGATAATTATTTATGAGACGATGATTGAAAAACAAAACAGGCAAGTTTGGTTTTATATTAAATACATACAAATATAGTAATGACGCTATCGCTATCTATTTTCGAATAGCGGAACTATGCAACATAAAGTTTTAATGAGTGAATTCGTATAGGACTCAAAATAAGACCCTAGAGTGATATGTTTTTGGGGCCTACTCTTCACTTTCTAGACGATGATTGAAAAAATAATCAGATTCGCTTACTTTTTAAAGTTTTGGAGTTTGTTATTTTGATACCATTGCCATCACATGTTTTTTTTTTGACAAAACATAGCCTATGTTACTCGCGGTAATTTTACAGTTCCAATAATATTTGTATGGTTCAGGCATTGGGAAGTTATCTTGGAATAAAGAATCTCTTAAATATACATACATTAATCCTGAAAATATTACCCTCCTTTTTTGGGCAGTCGTGTAAAAACTCTCAAATATTCATACATGAATCCTCAAATCATTACACTTCTGTTTGGGAATTATTATTGATGTGTTTTATAATAATAATTATTCGGTTTTATATTTCATAATAGTATCAAGTCCTTTTTATATTCGCGGGCGTTATGTAGTCGCCAATTTACATACATAGGTACTTAGATACAAACTCGTTATACATTTTGTAAGTTATTAAAAATATATAGAATTCTAATTTATTAATTACATTAGGCATGGCGGTGGTTGAGACACAAATACCTGGAACATTAAATCTAAACTTTCCTTTCCATCCTTAAAACGTAAATTAATACCAGTAGCGTTAAAAAACATGTCCTAGACGTTAAATGTAGAAATTGACAGATAAGAAGGTAATTATAGTGTAAATACGTCGCGAGAGTGTATTTAAATATCGTTAAATCGGAACTAATGAACCGTTCCGAGCTACGGCAGCACGGAATTCAAAACCAAAGCTAGTTTTACCCTGTATTTATAGGTTCATCCTGTATTGAACACTATCACCGAGACGATACAGAGCTTAAGAGACTGGAGGCTACATCGGCTTGTCGTATATAGAAAATAAAGTGTGAGTTGGATTTGCGCACCAAGAATTTCATACTTACAATTTTTTACTGTGAAGACAAAAAACTTTAATTTTATTTTGCTTGTAAACACTACTACTCGTAATTGTAAATTATTTCCCTCAACCAACCAAGTTTGGAGACCATTAGCCTTTAAGGTTGCAAAGTTAAAAAGAAATACTGAAATCTGGCCTTATTTTTTTTTGGTGTTCCCATAATTTTAATAAATACCTAAAAATTATGAAAAGTTCACCACTAATGTATAGTTTACTATACAAAGTAACTTTAAGGGTTTGTCTTGTTTTAAATTTAAATTTGGAGTCACCCCATTTCAGATCCCATTTTCAGTTTCTGTAATTTAATAGTAAAGTACTGATTTGATATTTTAAATCGATGCGAGCGAATAAAACAAACATGTTGATAATATGTATACTGGACGAGAATAGCAGTTGTGGTGTATTTATTTATTACTTTATTGCACAGAAACAAGTATAAATGGCGGACCTAATGCCTAACGGCATTCTCTACCAATTGAGCAAATAAACAATCAGAACTGTACATATTTAGTGGGTGCACAGAAAAAGAAGACAGACTGATAAAAACTAAAAAATAACATAATCATCCAAATAGATGCATAAAACAAACTCGGCAAGATTGAGCATGTCGGACCATGCTCAGTGTAGGGTTTCGAAGCCGTTAAGTACAAACACAAAAATCAACAAGTAATAATTAATTTTCTATTTAAAGTCAATTGGTGCCGTCTTAGACGATTATAGTAGGTATAAACACTTTAATCGCCTGTATCTCAAGAACCAATGATGTCTTCTAAGTCGTGATAGTTTTCCTTTAAAATTCGTTATATGCGCTTTCGTTTAAGATGTTTTTCAGATTTTTTGTATTTGTAGTATTGACACTTAAATAGTCTAACAAAAATTAGCGCTTTAAAGCTTAATATTTCACAAACGGATTACTTAATCAAAATCTGTTTCCACAAACCCGTAATAATTTTGAAAGAAATATCCAACGATAACCCACACTATACGGTAGACGACAAAAAACACATCCCCAAGTGACGTGAAGGGGAGGTACCCTACAAAACTTTTTTTTTATGGTATTTGGACTACTTTGTTGGCGTGACTAATATGCATATTCATGCCAAATTACAGCTTTCTGGTACTAATAGTCTCTGAGCTAGGCTGCGGACGGACGGACGAACGGACATAGTTTGACTACGGAGCTCTAATAGTTTGACTACGGAACCCTAAAAAGCAGAGACTGAAACGTGATGATATAAGGTAAGCCGTACATAGGCTAGGCTACGCTTCAACGTCTTGTTCAAGAAAATGCTTCCGGAGTATTCCCTTGAAAGAAAGCTTGTTAGGGGCTCGTCTAATATGAAGTAGGAGCGCATTCCGGAGATGAATTGCCTGAAGGGCGAAAGAATTAGACATGAAACTAGTACGGTGAAAAGGAATAGTGACAATAAGAGAGCGGGAGAAACTCAGTTCACACCCTGGACGGAGAGTACGAGTATCGGAAGTAAATTTAGGTTTAAGATAAAGGAGGTTGAGGGCTCAAAAAGGATCGAAAAAAGAGTAAGTAGATGGAATTCTAAAAGGCCTTGGATGCCGAATAGGAAGCTAGTTGAGCTGTTGAGTTGTATGGAACTTATGGAAAATAAGATTTCACAAAAAACCCTGTAACCGTTGTCGACTGGTACTTCTTACACTGATAATAAACTTGCTATCAAAGACCAGGTAGTGCACCGAAACTCGCGGATCTGCTATGAGCCACTAAGGAGTCCTATGGCCACCATCCGTTTCTATTATTATACCAGCACGATGATACCGTATTATTGTATGGTCTTCGGAATTGCATAATTACGACGACAATTAGAAGTAGGTTATCTAAAATCGATTGTCAATATCATATTTTCGCATGTTGTGAGACGTGAAAAGCTGTGCTCAAACATCTCAAAGCCTCGATAAAAAAATCTCATCATATTATATTCATTCATTTATTCATAATGTGTTGCAAAATATTACATGTGACATTATCGTATTCACAGAAATAGTTCAATTAATAAATTAAATTTCAATAATACTAATCGTTGTCATTTTTCTAACCGGTAGGAATGATTTTACAAAGTAATTACAATGTACTACTAGGCATTTTATCCAAAAACTCTGATATGTCATAAACTGCGTTATTAATAAGTATTTATATACATTTGTTTTTAAAACAAATGTTCGTTTGCCAATTTTTTGATGCTGTCACGGCTGAACGTGGATGGTTTTAGTAGACTTAGCTAGTTTACGTATCACCATGGTATGTATATAAAGTAGATACGATTCGTATGTTTCCTTGGATGTGTAGGTACTCTAAAGAAAAAAGGCCAAGATATACTTGACATACCTAGATCATACCTTTTCGTAGTATCGCATCGCAGTCGCGCGCGTTTGTCGCACCGGCCCCGACCCACCTAAGTCAATATTTAATTTAAAGGCAAGACACCTTTTATATGCTCCACTGTGTGAATCCAATGGCAGAGCCTATCCAATTAGCGTAAAGAAACATCTACATTAAAATACACTCAAGACGTCGCACAAAGTCATTAGACGCTTCGAGATTTGTCCAAAAGTCCTGTCGTGAAATGTTTTTTAAATTGGAATATCCTTAGAACCGTCAAACCGGATCTTAAGTACGGCGTTGGTAATTGACATTTCATTCGGACAAAAGAATTGTGTTTAATCTGTATAAAATGTACGGGTGCCGTCAAATATGTGTTTATTCCTTATCCCACTGAAATAAGGCGCAAAAATGTAAACATGGTCTTTGACGTCGTATGATTTGAAGCATTTATTTATTGCCTATGTTTTGTATATTTTTTCTGTTAATAACGAATATACGAATACATATATTATTCTAGTCAGTCATTTGGATTTCGTTTTCGCTAATGGCATTTATTTACCATTAAAAATGAGAAGAGATTAAAAGACCTTCAATTGTTATGAATCGCTAAACGTCGAGAAAAAAAAAGCGCTGCGCTGCTATTTTTGATTAACTGGCTGTTACAACAATGTATTACGTCCAGTTGTGTCTCAAAATGTTCTTATACTTGCCAAAATAAACTAAGCGTATAGCCCAGTTAAAGAGCAAAATATAAATTACATACATACATACATAACGTCACGCCTTTATTCCCAGAGTGGGGTAGGCAGAGCAACAGAATACCAACAACTCTAAACTTGTTGATAATTCTGTAACCACATTTTGCATAGTCAGGCTAAGATGTTTACCAGTGTATTAGTGACAGGTTGCAAGCCCATGGCCTAACAGTACTACAAGCCTTTATTC
Source organism: Acleris holmiana (assembly GCA_949316455.1). Lineage (NCBI taxonomy): Eukaryota > Metazoa > Arthropoda > Insecta > Lepidoptera > Tortricidae > Acleris > Acleris holmiana. The sequence continues at coordinate 10,800,937 of OX438778.1, forward strand.
CCTTTGTCGCCTCTCACGACATCCACGGGAAGACATGGAGTGGCACTATTCTAACCCGGCAACCACACGGGGGAAAATTAACTCAATATAAATTAACTCAATTAAATCATAGAACTTCGATGTTCACCGGTAAGATGCACCCATCCTGGGCTTCTATTCTACTGCGTTATAACGATATCGCGTTTGACGTGTTTTAGAATCGTTTATGTCACACTCGCCATTATTGTTAATGACATAAGAGTTATCAAAACGGTGACAATACGGAAACACGTCATAGACGATATCGTTATTAGCCTGTAGAATCCCAGCCCAGTCTTTACTCGCTTCTTTGGTTGGCTGTGTGGCGTTTTAAAGAGGCCGTATACGAAATGTTACCGGGTTTGCTTCTTTTCGGGATTATACAGTTAAAATACTGCTTTGCTATAAGTTTTAATGCACATCATGAAATGTCATTTTAGTTATAATCGAATAAATGAGTTACAAATGAATGTGCTACTTTTTTATTTTTGTCGAGTATTATAATGCGTGATTTAGGTTTAAAACGTTGTATCTTGCTATTATTTTTTGCACTTTTTGGATCATTTTTTAAGTTAATGGATTGATTTTGAACTGAAGTTTAAATACTGTTGTTTTAATATTATAAAAGAATGTTTTAAGTAGCCGAAATAAAAAAAATGTTTGCCTATTTTCTATGAAATTTGACCAAGTTAAATATATTTGTACTCAAAAGAAATATATAAAGGAAGTATAAAGTTAGCCGTAATTTTGTTGACGACTTTTACGGTAGTAAATTGTAATTTTTTCATACCTTTTCGACGTCAAAACGATTCGTGAATATGCGATATTCTAAAACTCAAAACAAACAGTCGCCGGTTTCAGTCAATAAATCAAAATAAAATAATAAAAACAAAAAAGATGATCATACATTCGTTGAAAATTTAAATTATCTTTCGTGTTCCTCATTAAAATTTGTAGAAGTAAAGTATTTCAACTGTAAAATCACGTCCGGAAAATCACGTAAATCAGCGAAATCGGAAAAATTCGTATACGGTCTCTTAACGAGTTACATATTATTTGCTATGGTATACATAATAATTATACTTATACCATTTAATTACGCTTGAAGTTGGTCAATCCTTATTGACTGAGCGTTTATTAATAACGTTACATTACGTAACTGAACGGAACCCTTAGTGTGCGAGCCATAATATCACTTACCAGTTTTTCTTTCAATATAAAATTTATCGAACGGTACACCTGAACCGTCCAACTGAGCAGAGGCTGTTTCATGAAATATTTGGATCTACGATTGATAGGAATAGTCACAAAAGGAGTTTATTTTAAGTATATAAGTATGAAACTAAATTTATTTATTTACCTATAGAAACGTTGAAAAAACATATCAAAGAAGATTTAAGGGTATTAGCTCTTTTTTAAACCGATCTTTTATAAAGAAGATGAGATGTTATCTTTAGTAAGAAGTTCAAGTAGCAGTTTATTTTGAGCTCCAAATAATTCGTTAAACAGACAAATTGCAAATTGCACCCATAATAAGTACAAACTGGAGACCCTAATCTACTTAGTTACAGTATCGTCTAATGAAGCTGGAGGCAATTCATATAACCTGCGAATTATAAAGGGAAAATACTTACCTTTATCCCCTCAAAGGAATCCGTCCATATCTTGAAACATACCGGCATGAAATGAAACCTTTTTGAAATGTTTTATTCTTTTTATGAAAAGGTGTAAGTGTAGAGACGTTCTATTCTGTTTCAGAAGTAGGCTTTCAGTTCAAGGTTGAATAAGATTTAAGTGAATATTCTTGGAACACGTGTAGCAAATTTTGAGCATTATTTAGTAATAAGTTTGTATTTGTTACTAGGCGTTATAAAATAAATAATTGGAACATTTTTCACTTACCTATTTTATTTACCAAGTTCATGGTTAATGGCTACTAAATAAATTTGAGTGATTAATCAAATGGCGCCACCATATTTAATTGAAAAGGTACTTACTCCAACTGAATTTAACTTTTTCTGGTATTTCACCCTTGATTTTGGTTTCAACAAATATTCATATTTATATATGAAGGTAGTTCAAGAAAATATTTTGCTACAAATAATTTCACTTTTTCAGACGGTAAACCTTAAATCTTGTAAGACGTACGTCTGTTTTGATGAACGCGGTAAGCGCAGGGCTCCACACAGCGCGGGCGAAAGTAATTTTATACGGTGTGCACCCGTGGAAAATTTAAATCATCGACTGTGCGCCTGTTTACCGAGGCAACGATTACGTGAAATTGCAATTATAAGTATCTCGAAGGCAATAACCGGCAGAGGAACGAACGCTTTGCGGGGATAATACCGCCATAAAAAGCGTGCTTAAATTGTTAAATTTACCTGCGAACAGCAGGGGTGTACAATCAAATCATCTCTCTCAAAGCTTCTTGCTGTATAAATTAGGATGGAGGTCGGAAAATTGAGAAAAATGTTGCCTGTCCGGAAATTGAAAAACTTCACGGGGTTCGGGCGTTCTTTTATTCTAGAATTTGACAGTTTTTTTTCGAGGGAAAATGAATTTTTGGAGCGGTCCATGTGACAATTTACGCGCTTTTATTAAACCCGGCTGGGCGCTGATTCTATTAGTTACGTTGTAAATAGAAGAGGGGCTTTGTTGACGTGACTTGGCAATTTTAAGAATACTCGCCCTTTTAGGAAGCATTATTTTTGTGAGAAGATAATCCAAAGTGGGATGATGTGGCTCGATTTTGTGGATGGTCATCGCTTTTGCGTTGTTTATTTAATTATTGTGTTTTCTTTTATATCACGGTGGAGTTTATTATAGGAAAAGACTTAAGTTTTTATTCTTCTGGAAATGCGGGCGAAATTTTAGGTTTGATTCCTTTTTAAAAGTTACACGAAATACGACGAAAGTAAACATAGGTATTTTATTTATACACAATTATAGTTAAAAACATTACTTTTTATGGTGTTGCCTTACAACATCGAATAGTAGAGTTTTTTTTAGGTACCAAAGTTATGAAAAACTGTCGCTATAAGGTCACTTCGGATTTGAACTCGAAACCAAAGAACAACAAATTAATGCAACAACAAATCAACGTCCATGCTTTTGGTCGTTGTACATAGTCAACTGTTGTGGCATATAAACCTACTACAATTATTCATGTTTATCATTACATCTTTTTACATTTATTTTCGTTTTAGTTACGTATGCAATAATTGTTCTGCGGACGCCATCCTTCAGATTATTTTTTACATAACTGTTTACAGGGTTTTGGCCTTCTATTTCCATTTATTTAACCCCTTTTTAATGTTATATTATTATCGCGGATATATTTTTAATCTCTTTAATTAGTGCATCTACTTGATTTTAGATTTTAATGCTATTTTCATTTCATTTTTAAAAAAAGTACCATCAAATTAGGTTAACGCACTAATGTAACCAAAAATAAACATATATATTTCTCGTCTACCCTAGTGTGGATGTCGTTGGATAGGACTTTCAAAAATATTATGGGTTTGTAAAAACAGTTTTTCGATTAAGTAATCCGTTTTGAAATATTAAGCTTTAAAGCGTTAATTTTTGTAAGATTCGAGTTCCCTCTCCGCCCCCCTACAGCCAAAACTACAAACACTAATAATCTGAAAAAAAAAAATAATGAAAGAGCATACAACGTTTTTTAAAAGAAAACTATCACGACTAAGAAGACATCATTGGTTCTTGAGCTACAGGTGACTTTAAATAGAAAATTAGTTATTACTTCTAGATTTTTATGTTTGTAGTACTTAACGGCTTCAGAATCCTACACTGAGCATGGTCCGACATGCTTTTGCCCGGTTTATTTGTAAAAGTGTCATTAGAAAAATGTCAGCACAATGTTAGTATGGAAAAACGCACATCTAAATAAAGTAGTAACTATGCATTACGATACAATGAAATCACTTCATGGTTCACCCCGTTTAGATTACATTATATATTTCTGGTTCTTTGCTCCCCCAATTTAAAACAAAAACGCACGCAATTGAGTTTTAAAACTTGTTTTTTCTATTTTGTTTCAGCTTCGATGTCCGCGGGCGATCGTTCAACAAAGCGCTGCAGTGGTCGGACCCCGGCAACTTCGGTCCTCGGGCATACTTCGCCACGGTCGCGCGGCCCGCGGCACTCACCCTCAGTTCCGTACAGCTGGACGACGAGGGCACTTACCGATGCAGGGTCGACTTCAAGAATTCACCCACCAGAAACTTCCAGATCAAGCTCACGGTTATTGGTGAGTCAAATTCACAATCGTTTCGTACAAAACTTTTATGTGACTGATTGATACACACAACAGCCCAAACCACTGAACCGAGTAGCGGGAAACTTGTTCTACGCGTTTGAGGTCCATCTAGTGATGAAAAGATACAGGTCCATTTCCCATCAGCGGCACTCACTTTTTGCTCTTTGCAACTGGATGACAAAGACACTTACTGATGCAGGGTTGACTTCAAAACCCCACTGGGAACACCTGATAAAACTTACGGTTATAAGTGATTCAGCGTGTGCTAGAACTGACTTGCAATGTTTAACCTTTATTGGTCACATATAATCATACAAACATAACATCACGCCTTTATTCCCAGAGTGGGGTAGGCAAAGCTACAGAAATACTAACAACTCTAAAAAGACTTGTATATGATTCTGTACACAATCAGGCCAAAAAGTTTACTAGTGTATTAGTGACATCTATATAGTCGTACATCGATCTCAACTTTTTTAGACAAACTCTGAGCATTTTGGAATAAGTGAGAAATTTTGTCAAAATAAGGTGGTTTAAAAAAAGCGGCCAAAATTTTATTTTTGGATTTTTTTTATTTATTCTGAATTTTTATTCACTGCGAAAACTTTTGAGGCAACATGCCATTGCTCTAGGGCAAATTTATTTCAGGATCAACGTTGTTAAATAAAAATCGAGAAATGATTTGGCTTAGTTAGTAAAGATTTATTTCAAATGCATTGATAATTTAGACTTATGGTGTAATTCAACAAACTGCTACGCTATAGAGGATTAGACATCAAATTTTGGAATAACAATTAAGAGCTTTTTTTAGCCAAGAGAGCCAAAGGTGTCCCGCAAGGAAGCGTTCTTTGCCAGTTTTATTAACACCTTAATAACTCCTAAACTGATTAACATAATATTCGAAAATTAAAACTAAATTCTGGGCCGGTATAGGAGGGGTTTTCTTGTCGTAATATTCAAGTCCTGGGACACCCTGTATACGAACAGTGACAGGAAGTCTGGGTCCATTTGTGGCCAGTGGCGCTCACTCTCAGCTCCATTCAACTGGACGACGAAGGCACCTACGGATACTGGATCGACTTCAAGAACTCTCCCATGAGGAAGTTCCAGATAAAACTCAATGTAATCCGTAGGTTAGGTTAGTATTCACATTCAACGATGTGAAGTTTTGGAACCTAAGTGCCAAGTGAACCTAAGCGAGAGCTGAGAGTGGGAACTCTCAACTGAACGAATGAGTTTTTCAAGTCAACCCCTTCAAAGATAGGTTTGCAGGGTTGTCTTTAAAATTTCACTTACTAGAAGCTTCCAGATTAAGCTGGTATAAGTTAAGTCCAAAGATATGAATCATTTGATAATTAATCTTGGTAAGTTAATAATTACTGTAAACCAATTTCAACCGGTTCAAACTTAAGGATTGGTCTTTAGGAGGTAATAATATCTCGTTAATAGCTTTTGAACTGACCGAAGGCGGGTCACACAAGAACTACGCACCTACACGAGAGAACTAACTTACCGGTGATTGCTCTATTTCAACTCGCAATTAGCTGTCTTAGTCTCGACTAGACTGTTGGGTATGCGGGAAAGTTTTCCTATTAATTTAGGTCGATCACTTGGGTAACTACTTAATTTTGTCGTATAATGATTTATTCGTGTGTAATCCAAGAAAACGTTTTTGCGATACCTATAAATTGCAAAAACGTGCAAAAGCTTTTGTATGAGACTCAGCCGCGTAGAAGTCGCTGGTTTATCGGACCTATTTAATTTAAAAACAAAAAAACCCTATTTTACACATTATAGATATCGATTCATTCTTTTTGTCTGTTTCGCTCTGTATTTTGTATTTGATGTTGTACATATGTTATATATTTTTTGTAAAAAAAAACTATAACCGTCTTTTTCTAAAAAATAATCCTGTACCAAATTGACCGTCTATTGGTTCAGGCGGTCAGTCGTGAAGACAGAACAGACAAAATCATTTTCGTATTTTTAATATAAGTAAAGATTGATTAAATACATACATGCGTCACATCACGCCTTTATTCCCAGAGTGGGGTTGGCAGAGCTACAGAAATACCAACTCAAAAAATATTTGTTGGTAATTCTTTAACCACATTTTGCACAATTGAGCTTTATGTATGTATGGTTCATTGTTCCCTCGTAGAGGCTGGATGGATGGGCCAATTTCAAGAAGCGCGTCATTAGATTCATCTTAACGTTGTGTCACTAGGTGCTTAAATTAAACAAAACAAATTATGGCGAAATAAAAAATATATCAATGGTAGGTAACTAACATTTTAACACGTGGTTCAATAAGTCCCGAGACTTAGTACTAAAAACTAAAACCAGCCGCTTTCTGAGTCTTTGGCTGCTTCGGGCGGCTTTTACATCTTTTATTGATATTTAAAATTCAAAAGTTTCTTTAACATAATTATGCGCCATTTCCAAGTTAGTCTCGGGACTTATTGAACGATCTAGTATATAGACGACATAATCAAAACATGGAGTTGGGTTTTTAAAAGTTGCTTTTTCTTAGACTTGTTTTAATGTACCGTATCACCATGGACTCTAATTTAGCCACAACGGAACCCCTGTCAAAAACACGTTACAGTAACATGAAACAAATTTCCTCAAACTGTAACATTGAATTTTTGCAAAACAATCGTCGGTACACTCTCGTCCACATACAAATGTGTTTTTTTTGTTTATTAGATGCCGCATATTATCTAAATGAGTTGCAGTTCGCTAGATACGAGATTATATTTTTATTGACAAAAGTAACTTATTTTTACAACAACGAATTTCGGATATAGATTCGGTGCATATTTTTTAATTGCTTACTTTTTATTTACCTAGACCGCCTGTTGTTTACCTGGGTCTTCTAAATTGTGCCAATTCTTTGTAATGTTTTTGTTTGGTGGACAATATAGTATTTATATAAGTATGGAACGCTCGCTTCCTTAGGCCTTAGCCAAGATGCAAAAGCTCAAATGATCACTGTTAATGTACGGGATGACATTCTCAAGCGTTACGATAAACCACGTGGTCAGAACTGTCATCCCATGCATTTTGAGCGATAGAATAGAAAAACGTTAGTAGCGTTTGCATCTTCGCTATGGTGTGACTATTATGTGGTGTAATTTACAATATTACCAAAGATGATAATACGAGTGTGAACTATATCTGTCACATTTGCTGGTCTTTACTTTATTCTAAATTTATTCACATCTGTTGATATCTGGTGAAAATCTAATTGGAACTATTTGAAAACCTAACATCTAAGTAAAATTCTGTCAAGTTTCCAACTGAAATAAATAAAGGAGACGTCAAATAAAGCGCGGAACTTTTTATCTTGATGAAAATTTTATGAGGCGACGACGAGGAATCAATTTAGTCATTACGAGTGAAATGCGGCATCGCGGCTAATGACGCCGCGGACAGTTTAATTATGAACTGTCGAGCCGAGGTCCTCGCGGAAGAAGCATGCAGTAGGCCGGTTATTTCTTTTTTTTAACAAATGAAGGCAAGTAATTTATTTTTTAACATCGGCGACAAAAAAGCTTAAAGACGCTTGAAATACTATACGAATACGCTTGTTGACAGCCGAGAGGTATATTGGAATGATGGGGCAAATGAGATGCCATCTGCGCCTACAAAAACTAGCCAAATGAAACTCGTACTAATACTAATTCTTTATGTCAAAGTTTTTTGCACGGGTGTGTGTTAGTGTGCTGTTTGTCGAAGATGCACACCGATGTGACACTGGCTAATTGCTCAAGCGCTTTTTCTCTTGCTTGCGTCTTAAAGATCACAGTAGAGCTGGCTTTATGAAAGTCAAGTCCTGGTCGAGTTCTTTAGTTTATTAGCCTTCAAACTCACATTCATACATACATACTATCACGCCTTCATTCCCAGAGTGGGGTAGGCAGTACTACAGAAATACCAACAACTACAAAAAGAGTTGTTGGTAATTCTGTAACCACATTTTGCACAAACAGGCTAAGATGTTTACCAATGTATTAGTGACAGGTTGCAAGCCCATTGCCTAACAGTACTAGAAGCCCTTATTCCCTTAGTCGCCTCTTACAACATCCACGGAAAGACATGGAGTGGAACTATTCTAACCCGGCAATCACACGGGCAAAACAGACCCTTCAAACAGACTTAAACAAATCGGATTTAAATTAAAAAAAAACGCATGATGTATATACCTAGTCCCAAATTCCGTTAACCTACTTTGAAGTTTTGGAGTCGTTGGTGCAAAAAAACATTATTTTATTACACGAACTTTTCGGTGTAATTTGAATGTATAATCAATTAATAGTTATGCCAAATTACTCCTTTATAGTACCCCTATTTAAAAAGTGGACAGATGGACTCGGACACAAGGTTATGGCGAAACTATTCCTTATTGACTACGGAACCCTAAAAAAGTAGATTGTTTACTTATCGTATTCATTCTAGCACCTATAGTTACGAGACACAAAACCTCCTGCTGTATACTTCTGTGCTGTGTCGTCAGCTCCGGCCGCTGATAAAAACGTTGCCCCCACGAACATAGATAAAATCTGCAGGAGGCAGGTTAAATGGAAAAGAAAATTAGTTTTGAAAAGATCAAAAATGTTTGAGCCTTATCAGTGGCGCCCGATAAATCAAACATTGTAAGTCGCCTTTATTATCTGCTATTACCTTAATGACAGTCTTCTTTGGTGTAAAATAATCTCTTTCTAACATTAGACAATAACAATGTTTTAAATTGACTTTTTTAAAATACCATGCTGTTACTTATAATGTTACAAATACTTATTTGCTACTAATAGTGACTCATAAGTTTTTCATAGATTAAGTACATTATACTCGTATCTACACTTTTTCATACGTAGACAAATTTATAGGAAACAAAATTAACTTAAGCATGTATTTCTTTTATGTAAGTAAAATCAGTCAATCGAAAATGAGACGGTATCCGTAAGATTTACTTTTTCCTACTTCAATGAAAAATAACTTAGCATATAGGTAGCATAAAAAAGTCTAGTCAGGTAGACAATATTTTAAAAGTTTTGCCCCGAAGCAATTGTCAGTTTATTATCGTTGCACTTAATACGAGTAAAATACAGTGTTTAAAGTACCAAAACGTCACTACTTTCCGAGTGTAAAATTTACGGCGACCAATGTAAATAAACCATTGTTTTTATTTTCCATTGGCTCACCAATAAAATTTATATTGATAATTTTCGTTGCTCGGACGCGACTTTTATATTCAAATAATTGCTATTATAAAAGTGTTACGAAGCAATAATAATTCAAGCGAAAAACATAAAAACGTAAACGACGCTTGTAAAACGGGCCAACTATGGTCGGGCTTTGATAGAAATTTCCCCGTTCCAGGCGATGAAAGTAAGCTAAGGAGATGCGGAAAGTAAATTTCTTTTTCGTAGAACAAAGCATTTAAAGTAAGCCTACATCGCGCATATGCAACTCCATTCAAACCCATTAGGTCGCCCCAGACGAGAGGTAATTTCCAAGGAAGCTTTTGTTAGCAAAGGGACCGAGCCACAAAGAACGCTCACTTGCGAACATAATCATGCGTTTTCATAAAACCATAAATTTCCAATTATAATCATTATGAAGGGAAAACGTGTGGTAAATTAATTGCTTTGGATATTAATCAAGTAATACAGCGTACAATATTGGCGCATTGTGAATGTTAGCCTTGCGAGGAGCAATTACTCGTACTTCTGACGCGCTATTAATTGTAATCAAAATGTTAAACACATAATTAGGAATTAAGATTTGCTACTCGATTTTTCAAGATGAAAATTAAAACAATCCACGAGTTTTGTTTGTTTTCGTTTTCGTAGGTTCCTAGCCACATGTGTAAGTTGTGGTTACCTATAAGTAGATAAACATCAACCTGGGGTATGCATGAAATAGAATTAAGAATTAGTATGATGTATTATCTGTTGGTAATCCTAAATAAATAAATAAATAAATAAAATTTGATTGCGTATTAGTTTTGGATTTTATCCTCTGTATAACTTTAGTACCCATTCATTTGTAAAGTTTTTAACTTTTCTCATCTCAGATAAAATAGTAATCAAAAATTTTGTCACGCGCCATAATGTCGAACCTTCATGCTCGGAAAAAATACTGTCCGCTTATTTTTGAATACCATTAAGCGACACGTAAAAACAACGTTTCGTTTGGCATTTGTTATTTTATACCCAATTATTTAGTATTTAATTTGCCCTTCGCTTGTTAGGTTTTTGCTTAGCTTTTTAAAGAGTTACGTAACAACGAGTTCTATTATATAAAATACTAGAGAATGGTTTCATTTTGTGGATATGTTAATAACCTTGGAATCAATCGCCACATGAAACAATTGCATATAGATAGGTGAGAAAAGTCTAATAAAAACCAAGAAAGTAAATGGATTGCCTGGACGGATTTACCTAGAAAATTGTTGTAGTTCCTTGTTGCGAATCAATCACTTTATTTATTAGAGTGTAACAAATCGTAAATTTATCATAGTATTAAACCAATACCAATCTACTTTTTTAAATGTTTTCATCAATAGTTGTAATTGTATGTATTTAATAAAACAATACAATAAATTAAACTTTGTTCCAGTGCCGTCACATCAAATGTTGCTGTATGACAAGTCAGGGGCCGACGTGTCGGGCGTTGTGGGCCCTTTAGAAGAGGGTTCCGCTCTAGTGCTGGTGTGCGAAGTGAGAGGTGGTAAGTAAATTTTTTTTTCGATCCGAAAGCTATAAAAATCTAGTTGTATTTAGGAAATTTCGATAATTAATTGAAGGCTACATGAAATGAAGAAATTCAGTTTTTTAAGTGCGATTTTAATCTTAAAATTTAGAGTTCACTTGGAAAATATAACTTATTTTTTACATTTAAAAAAAACTCTAAACTCTCTCCTTTGAAAAGTTACACTTTTCCTTACATTCCAATCCCGATATCTCAAAAAGTTACTAAGGTGACTAGACAGTCAAATTCTATTCGTGCACCCTTTAAATACGGATTTTACGTTAGGTTAAGTTAGGTTAGAATTTTGACTACCGCGAAATATTTACATTTGTGGTTGAAAACTGTTAGCATGGTATATCAAAACTGATTAAGTATAAGTTTGCAATCTACCTTCATGATTTGTTATCTAACATTGTCATTCCCGAATAAAGTTATAGTTTATTGCAAATATCCAACGTGTTTCAATAGGTTATGGGCCCAGTACGCTTCCACTATCCTGTCGATAAAAATGAAATTGTACAAACTGATATATGGTAGTTTCTACGAAATGTGACTCGCTGTAACAAAGGCACACTTACTTGAAATAAATTAATAACGATAGTAATTTTATAAATTTTGCGTAACTTATATTTAGTAGTTGCATGATAAAATTTATAGAAGCTGTAATGTGGCTACTGAGAATTGGTCATGTCTCAACAAACTAAATTTAATCTTGTTTTACGTTTAATTCTACGAGGATGATAAAAGAGAAGGCGTATTTAACTTAGGAAATCACCAATTTCTCTCTAAAATATTCACTAATATAATAAGGGGAAAGGATTTGTATTTTTGTTTGTGTTCTTAAAAACTACTGGTCTGAATTTGAAAATTCTTTACCTGTAGAATGCTATTTTATCACTCAGTAACAAAGGCTATAACTTTTATGCGAAATTTAGTCTTTTTAAAATAAGTAGAAAAATATTAAAATCGGACATACTTTTGGTGGCAGTTATTGGCGACATTAGTTCGGTGCACGGTTCACTTTTGCACCGAGACAAATTAGCCACACAAACTGGTTGTTAGTTCACTATGGTAGCGAATTAAAACTCTGCAATAGGTAACTAGAAAACTACGTCCCTAATTTAAGCAGTTGATTCTCATGCTCAATTTAAAAAGAATGGAATTCTCTATTTTAAACAGTTTTCTTATTTGGGGTTGCCATAGAGAAAACTAAATTACTAGTATAAAACATAAATTGAATTTTTACAGTTTTTGGGTAAAATCTTTAAAAAAATATAAATGACAAATAAATTATTTATACAGCAGTTAAGAAGCTAACTTCAAGGATAACTATTCTGTACTAAGCATTTGAAAATTGCTTTGATTGTCATCGACTTATTAACATTCTACTAAGGTACTAATATTGTCTCAGTTTTGCACCTAACTGGTAGATGTTTAATAAAAAATTGAGTCACCGAGTCTTCATGTCTTTACTTCTCAAGTTTTGCAATCTTTCTTTTCGTATGTCACTCAAACCTGGCTAATTTAACGTTTGAAATTGTTTTAAGCCCTCATTCCAACGAAATAAAATCAAAAAACGTTAATGAGCTTCAAATCATTTCCATTTTTGTCCCTTGCTTGTTCCCGGTACCGTAAAACGGGGTGAATAACGACTAAGACGTGAATACGGATACAACCTAGGCATAACTTGTTACAAATAAGAACAAGTCTGACTAGTATTCAATGAAAATAGCGTTACGTTCAATTGGAAATTATTTCAGTCTAAAAATAAGTAGCATATGCTTCATTTTACGGTATTGCCTTCAAAATGTTTTCAGACCATTGTTGCTCATATATATACGAGGCTTTTGTAAGACGACGGCCACGCAACATCAAATCACACGTGGTGCTAACGCTTATATTCAGACTAGTTACATAACCGTTAGTAATAGCTTTTGTAAGGTCTCTTTTAATTTGAACAGCAATATGCAATTTTAACCCAAGACTAACATAAAAAAGTATTGAATAATATACAAAAAAATACGGAAAAAAATATACAACGAACACAGAACGGACCGACATGAAACAGAAGCTTTTTGCGCCTTAAATCTAACTATTCTGTTTCAGTTTATTTATACCTATTTTTTAAGCTTTGAAAAGATGTAAACTAGATTTTATATCGAGGTTATTGTGTTAGATTCAGGCCAACGCTCGAAATTTTCAATATTCAGTTCGGCACAAAAAAACCTATGGCGCAATATTTTTTTTTATCTGCTAACTAAAATTTGATGAAATTGGACTAGCTTGATAACTATATCCGAAAAACACTAGCTGAGTAAATGAAAAGTTTAGTTGAATAGTGGTTTCGAAGTAAAAGGAACACATCAATATGATTTTATTAAAAAGTTAAAACCTCTATGTGCGAGGCCAAAATTAAAGTTAAAAACAATGAAATGGAATGGAAAGCCTAATCTTTTTTAACAATAAAGTTTAATTTACAGTTAAAAAAAACATAGTTTAGTGGAATATCAGGAGAAATTTAATAAGCATATTTCAAAATATACCCTGAAATGGTACTTAGATGAAAGTTTTCTAAAATCATTATATTTTTTATTTCTATTCTTGGCCGTTATTGTTAAGGTTTAGCTGGTTATTATCTATAGATATCATGTATTTTTATTTTGTTTCATACTTTTTAGTGTTTACATACTTTGCAGCTATGCTGTTATGTAAATGTCATAACACTCCTAAAATACTAAACAACTCTAAGAGATTTCAAGCTCGCTGCAAGAAACGCCGTGAAAAAGTCATAGTGTATAAAATATTTAAACCGTTTTTAAGTATAATGATGTTATTTTCGAAAGATTTATTCAAATCCATAGTTAATTGTAGGTTTTTAATATCTATCTCGAATTGATAATTTACCTATATCTAGCAAGGCTCCGCCCAAACAAATGAATAATGCTTAAATCCTATTGTTGAATCAAAATGATATATTGTTTCATAAAAAAATTGAACAACTTGCTAAAAATAACTAAACATAAATTTGATAAATTATATCAGTCACGTACCACTTGCGCTATTTTTAAACAAGCTGCCCTGGCACGTGTTGCATTATAGCTGCCACTCAAACAACTTTTCCGACGCGTTATCCAATAAACTTGCTTTTATTTCGTTCAATTCTAAAACATATCGTATCATCAATGACAACCCATAAAATGCGTCGTTAAAATATCCAGAATAAACGGAATAATGAACAATTCAGTTCAATTTTTCTACTGCTTGATTTCCTTTATGGCAACATTGGAAGAGATATTCCATTCGAATGGGTTCATTGAAAAGTCCGCAGCACGGCCGCCTGGCGCCCCGCCAGTCCTCCGACCGGATTATCTTTGCCTGTGTGCCCACCAATTGTGATGATGCAGCCGGGCGGACACTGGGGATTTTGAGTTCGATTCTCATATCGGATTCATATTTAATTAATGTTCTAGATCATGTGGCTTAACTCTGATCCTTGATTAACAAGAGATACTGCCTTAGCTTGCAAAAGGACGCTGTTTTGCTAGTCCACAAATTTCAGGTCGCCTTTTTAAGCAACATTTTTAAAATCCGCCTTTGGATGTGGTAATAAGTGACTAAAGGACTAAAGGATTTGTAATACTGTTAGGCGACGGGCTTGCAACCTATCACTAATACACTGGTAAACAGGTAACCTACTGCAAAATATAATTACAGACATACCAACAAGTCTTTTTAGAGATGTTAGTATTTCTGTAGCTTTGCCTACCCAACTCTGGCAATGAAGGCGTGATGTTAAATAAGTATGAATGTATGTATTTTTAAAATCATTGTTAACATATCTCAGTACCTATTTTTATGATACGCATAGAGAGAAAAACCCTCCAGTCTTTTCCATGTTATTTAAATTTAGTTCGATGATATCCAGTAGAAACCATTTCTTATTGGTCATGCCGACTTATTAGTTATTAGCACTTTTAGTACTCCAACTAAGTGGAACAAACGAGGAAATTGGACAGATAGCAAACTAGCTTATTTAAAAATTGTGTCGGCGTATACTAACGGGCTATCAACATTATTTGCTCAAAATAATGTTTTATACAATTCTACAGAAACAGGAACAACTAAAGATCTTGCAGACAAACACAATTAATTATCAATTGAAACACGAAAGAAGTGATTTTTACTTCTGCAGGTTTTTTAAGTCTTTTTAAAATAAATATAAGGGTATAAAAGTTAAATAAAAATACTTATAAAAAACACATTATAAAAACCAAACCTTCGAGTGCAACTGGCAGCGAGGGTAGGGCTCTGGCTACCGGTTGGTAGCTGCAGAGAGAGGAGCCTTCTCACAATACGTGCCGTGTAGAGGAAGTACACTGCTTTCTGGATCTGGTCTTTGATCCAGCCGTCTAGTGAGATTCTTCAGGTGTTGGTCGAGACTCTTCGCTATGACACCGTTCGCCAAAACAACTAGCGGGATATATCGTTGAGCGACATGACGGTCACCTCGTGAGCCAATTAAGTCAAGGTACTTGCTGAGCTTGTCCTTCTCAGCCTTTACGAGGTTTTTGTAATAAGGGATGGTGACGTCGACGAGCACTGCCCGGCGTTGAGATTGATCTGTCAACAAGATATCAGGCTTATTGGCGACAGTGTCCTATCCGTGATGACAGATCAATCCTAATGGACCGTAACATGCGTATTATTATTTCTCTACGGTACTGAAATAATCTGTATTTATTTATTAAATCTTTATTGCACAGAAATAAGTACAAATGGCGGATCTAATGTCTCATGGCATTCTCTACCAATCGACCAAATAACCAATCCGAAATGTACATAGTGGGATCACAGAAAATGAAGGCACACAGATAAAAACTTAACATAATTGTCCTATTTATTGCTAATACTTAAATACAGACAAGTACATACAATTAATCCTATAGTTCCCATGTCTGATTTGTTGCCATTTAACCTTTATTATCATTTTTATTTGACTATTATTATTGTATTCAATGACTTTTTATTTTATTTAAATTTAAGTACATTATTTTAAAATTGCAATGACGATTCTTATTGATTAAAATGATTCGAATTATTTGTGTTTGAGAATCGTGATGAGATTAATATTAATTTCGACATGTAATGCAAACTTATACTGTGAGTTTTTTGTTTTAATATATTATTGAATCGACTGGCATTTGTGCGAGTGCGCGGTGATAATGTTGACTCGACAGTTTCACGCCAGGTCTAGACTCCACGCGCTTGCTCGGCGCGGTCATAGAATTTTATGGAGGAGATAAACCGTTTAGTTCTACATTAGGGTTCAATATTGGAATTATCTTGTTATTAAGTTCAGTATTTACGAATTATTGAATAAAATTACTTCTCCAAGTAAAGGGACGAAGCACGAGCTTAATATAAAGTTGCCAAGATCGGTTTGTTAAATGCAATTCTCATTTTATAACTATTAAACATAATAAACAATACATGAGTTGCTGAAAAGTACACAGAGTAACAAACGATAGGTAGTATATATTTAAACAGTCGATACCTATATTATATATGTATGTATGTAGATTTTGGTTAAAGTTTCAATCGCGTAAACTCATTCAGTCCAGCTGAACATCAGCGCTGTGACTATCGGTCACAGCATCTTGCTCAGCTGCTCGCTTTCAAAGTGCTTGCATGTTCGTTTTTATGCTATTTTGAAGTATATTAATTACGTTTATTAGGTAGGAAGTTATTCAGTAATAAAACGACTGTGTTAATTTGACATTTCAAATTCAGTAAAGTACTTGTAGGTAGTTGAGGAGCTGTCCACGTTGGAGCCACTTTGTCTTAAGAAGTTTCCTCAAAGAAAGTTGATTAAAGGACAAACTGTTGTAATTGCAGAGCCTTTAAAATTACGCAATTCAAGACCTGTAGTCTTTACTTCGCTATTAACTAATTTACAACTTTGGCTCAGGACGTCATTAATAGAAATCATTTATTTTTTCTAACTTACATTTTAAAGTATCCGCTGAGTTCTTCGATACCCTGTTTTTTCAATTTCTAATGTGACGTGGGCAACTTATAGCTTCGGTTATTTTGGCCTCATTGCTTTGAACTGATAGATTTTTAAATAAAACTATTCTTTCTGATACGTAGATATAATAGTTGTATTTTTCATAATCATATTAATAAGTTCGTAGTTTCGCATCGGTCCTCTAAGTGCCTGCACCACGCTGTCCAAATACTAAACGATATCATGCCGTCGACACATTCGGCGGTCTCTTTGGGACGATTCCAACTCCCTAGTGCTGCACTATTTGAACATTATACAATTTTGCAGAAGTTATATCAGTTTTATTCCTTTTGGGTGTTCCTTGCCGAAGAATACAAAGAAGGAACGCAGCCCTGTTTTCTGCAATGCCTGTCCTATTTTCTTGTCTGACTGTATATTACAAATAGTTGAGAATGATATAACGACGAGAAAAACAATGGTCTAATTTAGAATATGTATCTCAATGTTGGTCACAAACCTCCTACATGATAAGGTTAAAACCTACCTATTATTTATTACCAAAACAGGCGTATTTAGGAACCTTTGCTGCATGAAATTATGAAGGCTTTGTTACTTACGACCTAGTCTAGCCTTCATAATATTTAGTCATGTTTTTATAGTAAAACTCTTAATTTATGTTTTTTTAATTATCCCAAAACAGGTGACGTTTATTTTACTCCTGGTCCGCTTGTGCGGAATTCCGCCTCCGATGGCCTCGCAAGGGATAAGCCCATGATATTTCGTTGAAAGGATAAAACTCTAGTGATGTCGGAAGGATTTTGGGATAAAGGGGATATCTACCACACTAATATTTTTACAAAGTGGTACTTAATCTGTAATTTTGCAAGATGCTTTCTCTCATACATTTTATGTGAATTTAACAAACTCACAGGCTATTGAGGTTCATTAACGTTAGCGTTTTCGGTTACCAACTAGTGAGAACGGTTTTTTTACAGTAAATAATAAATCTGGTTGAACCAAATGCGGCCGACCCGTAATTATATAGTCTTACAAGAACTTTTTTGTATTATTACATTTTTTGTTTTCTAATAATAACTACGACTACGGGAAAAGGGGACTTGTAACTGTTAGGCGATGGGCTTGTAAGCTGTCACTATTACACACTAGTCAACTGCATGGCCTGATTGTGCAAAATGTGGTTATAGAATTATAAACAAGATTTTTAAATTTGTTGGTATTTCTGTAGCTCTGCCTACCCCACTCTGGAAATGAAGGCGTGATGTTATGTATGTATGTAAACTACGGCCAAGCAGTCATGTTTGCATTGTGTGTTCGGGTGTGAGGATAAGACCACCGGTAAAATACTCGCATAAAGGCATTATACCTTAATCCAAAGGTCAGCAACACATTTGCACTTTTTGGATTTCAGTCTTAAGATTGAATGTCTTGAGAATAAATTATCTAAGGATTTTAAGGGGCTACCATAACATGCCTAAATAATTCAGTGAAGGATGAGCGTAAACGACAGGGCTATATAGCAGTTATATAGCTCTGTCTCTCTCTCACCGTAAACTGAATTGCTTAGCCATGTCACGGTAACCCACTAGATCCCACATACCATTAGGCACACAGGCCTGTGTGCTCATTTGCCTTCTCTATGCCATTTTTTTTTGTCTCTAGGCCGTCCAGAGCCGGTGGTGTCTTGGCTGATTGACGGTATGCCGGCGCCTCAGTATATTGGTGTGAAAACTGACACCCATGTGGTGGTCAATCGACTCGAGCTGCAGCATCTGAAGAGGGAAGACCTGAACACCACGTTCCGCTGTCGATCTGCTAACACACATCTAGTGCCACCTCAGGAGAAAACTGTCAGGCTGGAGATGAACTGTGAGTATGATTGGTATAAGGAATTTTGCTTAGGAACTAATAACTTTTTTAGAAATACAGTCAGCCCTTTAAGTAGCCTAGGCTACCTAGCCTACCAGTCTTACAGTACCTTGTCGCGCAGATCAAACATGACATTAAGCCGTCAAAGCACTAAAGTATGCTATGTATGAACGTACTAAGTATTAAATTGTGTTGACTGCTGTTGACTTACTGTTGTAGTCAATACATAAATAACCCTACTTAAGTAATTACTAATTATATCTAGAAAAGTATCCAGTAAACAATACTAAATGAATTATTTTGTTTAACTAAAAGTTTGTAAACAAAATGCTTTTCGGATTCGCTTTTGCTTTGTTCGACTAAAGCTTTGTAACGTGCTTAATAAATAAAATAAAATAAATAAATACCAGCGGACAGTGTCACACAAATTGGCCTAGTCCCAAACTAAAGTCTAGGCTTGTACTATGGGAACTAGACAACGATAAACATACTGGCTGGCTTCGTAGGCAGTGACCCTGCAAACACCAACTGCCCTTCCAACTAGGCCAACATTTGGCGCATTTGGTCCTACTGCGCCAGATTTGTACCTCCTTCTAAAAAGTTTTTTGTGGTATTTAAGTCTTCTTGATGGTCCATAGATGGCCTATGGTCGGCCTTATAAGTAACTACATACTTAAGTGCTTTGTCACTTTAACGTCATGTTTAAACTGTTGCACTAACCTGTCATGCGTTAGAGAGACAAGGCACAAAAGTGTGCAGCTATCTTATAAGGCCGACTGTACCTAATGTTTTAAAACGTAAATTTTAAGTTATTTTGTAGATATCTAAACCTAACATTTAATTACTTGCAGCAGGTGAAAAGTATAAACAAGTCTAACAAAAAGCAAGTATGAAATAACCGATTGCAAGTTTTTTCATGTTAAATACGTATGTATACTTTGAAATCCGCCATAAAATGACACCTCATTTGTCGTAATCTGACTATGTACGAAGCATATAAAATACATACATACAACACAAAAAAAATACGCTTTATTAAGAAAAAAATAATGAAAGACAAAAACATGACATTCTTACACGGTAGGACAATAGGCGGTCTTAAGACGCAGCAACATATACATTGAAAGAAAGTAGGCGGTGCAAACAAGGATATTATAATGAATAAAATATGAAATGTAGAAATTAACTGGATAAAAAACACTTTATAGGTACAAACTATAATCATAAACATACATTCCGTACATAAGCAAAAAAAAAACATTTATTTTCGGCAGTTTTATTCTTTCATTAATAGTAGTAAGCAAAATAATACTTTATAATGTGATAATTTTCTTTTGCTTAATTCAATTTATTCACGGCAAAAAGCAGTACCTAAGTCTTTACAGCATTTTGAATGTCGCTTGTAAAACGTCAGACTCAACGATAAATATTAAATTTCAAAGCATACTTGATACATAACACTAACCGTAAAAATTATAATTTAATGTGAAACACTAAAAGGTGAAACTGAAGGCGGAGTGATTCAAAACTAGTCTAAATGTAAACATGTATTTTATGAACGCTCGGAGGGCATAATTTGGATTTAGTGCTGCGGCAACCTATTACGCAATTCTGCGCCACAGGCTACTCCGCTACCAAATATTTCTAACATTTTAAGTCGACCCGTAAAGTTAAATTCCGGAACAGTAACCTAAATTTCTCATATATTTACTTTTCATCGACGATCTGGGGTTGGATTTTTTAATCTCACCGACGACAAATAATCAATTTATGCGGCGATTTTGTCTACGAGCGGCGCCCCCTTTTTTGATATCCCACCCCACCACAAAATAACCGCGTTAGTCTATTTTTAAATTTCTAATTTATTGATTTAAATAAGTAATTCAAAAATTGATCAAGATTCAAAAAGCGAACCCCTGAATCGGTAACTTGACCACCAGCTCTCTGACTTACAAAGTCAATTGGTAATCGCTTCACTTTAATAATTGTACTCGTACCTACCTATAGAGCATTCCGGAATATTTATAAAAATACAAATAGAAAAACGAGCCACAATTATTATTACAAATATATTGATAAAAATCCTAAATGGTGACTTCCACTTTAAAAAAAACACGGCTAAATCGGTCCACCCATTTGGGAGCTACGATGCTATAAAAATACTCGCACTGGGTGTCTTACACAATTTATTTTTTAGACAAATGTCTAATTTTTAACACCTTTTACGTTGGGGGTTTTGAAACTGGAAAAATGCGTCAGGGGATTCTTAATGACCCATGTGTTTTTCCAAAGTTTCAATCTTAATGAAAAACAAGCGATAACATGACCAAGTTTGAACATGTTTATATTGGTGACAAAGAGCTCAAGCTATGAGAAAAATGCACTTTAACTCGTACAAGGACACTGCTCAGGCATTCCAAAGGTGCTGAGGACCAACCCGAAATCATGTTCTGAATAATTCCATCAAATAGCTCTCCGATAGAAGCACCTCAATTTCGACTCCTGCGTCCAGTCACGTCCGTCACCACAATTCGTTTAACTCCTACTCGTCACTGCTATCTAGCAGTCCTAACACCCTACTATGCAAAATGATAGCTAACAAGGAAAGGTAGCCAACTCCGATTTGTTTAATTTTTATACACGTTAGTGAGTAGTCTAAAATAACGGACACGTATTTTTTTTACCTGCCCAACCAACTCAATCAATCCTTTTTTTTTTTTATGCTCTAACAATGCGAACACTGTTGCTTGGCGGGTGGTTAATGGATAAGATGATACCACCACCTTGTAAATTGTTTTTATTAGACACAAGCGATGTCTGCCCCGCCCCGAAATCATTCAGGTAGTAACTAGTAGGTAAGAGTACCTATGACGTGGCGGCCTAAACAAGTTGCTTAACGCTAATGCTAGCGGTTTTTGAAAACTGACATAATGTATAGAATTGATGTATGCTGATGACTGTCAGGCGCTTCAATGAATATCACAGGACTATATCACACAAATAAACCTAGCCCAAAACTAATCTTTAGACTTGTACTTTGGGTACTAGATAAACAAAAATAAGTACATAGAAAATATCCAAATCAATCCAAACACTGTCAATTTATGAAAATCGCTAACTTTAGCGATATGCATCGTCTAAGCCCGGTTTTGTGCTTAAAATCGCATTTTTTCCATTTTGTTTCTCTTGCTCGGTATCATAACATGACCCATGTGCTCGTAAGGTTTATACGTTAATAATAGGTTAGAAAACGATGAGCCAAGTTAAAACTATAAAATTATGACGGATTTCTGAAACTGTAGTTTACTTACATTATTATGATCTTTGTATCCTAGTGGCTCCACTGTCGGTTTCTTTGGTGAACCGGCCTCAGCAGCTGATCGCCGGAGCAGCGTCCGCGCTGCGCTGTATTGCCGAAGGCAGCCGGCCTCCAGCCCAGATAACGTGGTTTAAAGACAACAGGAGCCTTGAAAGAGAAAAGGTAAAGTGTCATGCAATAATTTGAAAATAAAACGTATATAGTTTATTAGCCTTTCCAACGTCACTGACGGATATTTCTGTCATGGTTGACAGTGCAAAATAGACCTGGGGGGTTATCATGACATAACAATGCAGTTTTGTTTACGCTCAGAGAAAAGGATAGAGCTATGACAGTTATATAGCTCTGTCCTTTTCTCTGAGCGTAAACAGAACTGCAAAGCTAGCTCATGATAACCCCCCTGAGATTTGTGCGGTAAGGTTGATATTAGGTCTGGCGTTTAGCTGTAATTAGCCTTTGAGGGACGCCTTTTGTTTTTGACATAGTGTTGAAAAGGTTAAATTAGAGGTTACCTTCTCGTCAGCCAATCAGCCGACATTAACTGCAAAGCATAATGAACCCTCTCTCACGCGCCAAGGTTTTTATTTTACTCCATCGTTCGATGATTAACCGTTAAGTTAAAGTTGTCCTAACAGAGCGTACAAACAATACTTAAGGCCATGTATGCTTAATTGGGTAGTTAAAAGCTCGCTCTTCGTTTTACCTCAGCTAACAGCTACGTTTGGCAAGGGAAACGGTTAGTTAGAAGCAAAATAATCTTTTATATTGGGTGGGTGACCACCTGCCCAATCGTTTTCTTCTAGTTATCCAATCAGCCCTCATTAGTCTCATTACATGCAAAACATAATGCGTCCTCTCTCACGCGCAAGCCTCTCTTAAGGCCTATTTAAACTTGATGGATGAATGATTAACCGGCAACTTAAAGTTGTCCTAACAGAGTGTACAAACAACACTTTAGGGCATGCGTTCTCAATTAGGTTCGATCTTCGTTTGACCTCAGCTAACAACTGCGATTGGCAAGGAAAGCGATCAGTTGGCCAAACCTTATATTTTATGGCATGGAAAAGGCGATCGACCACAGAAGCCACCTGGGAACTGTTTTATAAATAGACCCCGTTGTCGGAGGTGTCATTTGGTATTTGGACGTTCTTAGGTATGGGTAAAAATATTTACGATGTCGATATCGATACTCTAAGTTTTTCTTTACAATTAGTTTTATATACAATTTTTTAGACAAAAATGTCCAATTTTATTACGTATTCCATGACAATCAATATCATCAGAAGCAGAATCCGCTATCAGTAGAACAAAAACACGACATGGTTGCTATTACACACTTGCAATTTCACTTTTTTAATGTTTTGAGGCCAGTGCACGGAATAAACAAAATAAACACGTTTATTCCTTGTCTAAGAAAATCATTATGGTGGAAAAAAAGTATCGACATATTATTATCTACACTCATGGACATAATTAGGGGAACGCAAAAAAAAGGTTTAAGAACTACTTTCATAATTATCTTAGGTACTGGCCACTAATATCAGAGGATGCCATTAAATTAAATGTTCTTTTGGAATGTTTTTAATGTTTGATTTTCATTTGTTTTTTTCGCGATTTTGTCGTATTGTGTCATCTCAGTAATAAAAAAGTCTTCGTAATTTTAAGTTTTTGATGAAAATTTATGTTTTCTTCGAGTTTATGTGTTGAGTTTATTATCAGTTGTGTTTAACGTGATTGATTGAAGGATATTAAGTAAAAATGCCAGATCTAAATGAATTTCAAGTGGTTAAAGCTGTCACTTTAATTGAAAATGGCTATACTTACAAAGATGTGGCCCAAACATTAAGAGTTTTGAAATCGGTGGTACATCGAGTGGTCAAGAGGTATCGTCAGACCGGCCAGTATAGCAGACGAGCAGGTCAGGGGCGAAAACGAAAAACAACAGCAAGGGACGACCGGTTCTTTGTGAACAACGTGCTCAGAAACCGAACCATGACTTCTTCCGAGGTGCGTACGAAGCTGCAAGAAGTCAGACAAGTCTCAATAAGCACAAAAACGGTAAGAAGGAGACTGAATTCAGCTGGGCTGTCATCCCGTTTGCCTGCTAGAGGCCCTCTTCTTGCCACAGGGCATAGAGTAGCTCGACTTGAATTTGCCCGATATCACGCAAATTGGGACGAGGAACACTGGAGCGAAGTCTTGTTTACCGACGAGTCAAGATTTTGCCTGATGCCAGATGACGGAAGGGTTAAAGTGTGGAGACGACCAGAAGAAAGGTACGCTTAGTGTAACATCATTGGAAAAGAGGCATATGGTGGAGGGTCTGTAATGGTATGGGGAGGCATTTGTATGGGGGCACGTACAGAGCTTCGGGTCATAGAAAATGGGTCATTAACAGCTGCACGATACGTAACTGAGGTTTTGGAAGAAATTGTTGTGCCTTTTGCCCCATTCATAGGAGAAAATTTTCTTTTGATGCATGATAATGCACGCCCCCATACCGCAGCTGTGGTTACCGATTATCTTCGAGACGTTCAGATCAATGTTATGAGGTGGCCAGCACGTTCGC
Organism: Acleris holmiana; assembly: GCA_949316455.1. NCBI lineage: Eukaryota > Metazoa > Arthropoda > Insecta > Lepidoptera > Tortricidae > Acleris > Acleris holmiana. The sequence goes on from OX438778.1 coordinate 10,825,775, forward strand.
CGGATTTAAATCCGATAGAACATGTCTGGGACAAGTTGGGCAGACAAATTAAAAAAAGAAATCCTGCCCCCACTAACTTGAGGGACCTAAAAAACGCATTAATGGAAGAATGGGAAGAAATTCCCCAAGATTTCATTGATAATCTGATCAGAAGTTTAGTATGCCGCGGAGAATGGAAGCAGCTCGAAGAGCTAGAGGGGGCAACACTAAATACTGATGGATAACTCACAAAACAGCGATCAAGAAAAAGATAAGAAAAAAAAGGAAAATTTAATTAAATTCTTAAATGTTAATTTCATTTACAATTTCTTTAGACGGGTTGTTTTCTAAAACTGGTATTAATTTTACATTTGATTTTGTGTTTTTGATTTTAAACTGATCAGTTACAGCTACTAATAATATTATTAAAGTTAGTTGTTAAGAATTTTTCATGATAGTTTCATTTTATTGAATCTTTTTCTTGCGTTCCCCTAATTTTTTCCATGAGTGTATATTCCAAAATTATCTTTACTTATGCCTAAGAACGTCCTGCTACCAAATTGCACCTCCAATAACGGGGTCTATTTTATAAAGCTACAAATTACAAATTACAAGAGGAAGTCTCTTTCCAACTCCTTTTGCTGCTTTTGAGTGCCGCTTGTAATTCGTAGCTTGTAGCTTCATAAAACAGTGCCATGATGGTAAGTGATACTTGTGACCGATAGACATTAGCAGTTTCAAGCAGTACCTATCTATTATTTTATCGAAACACCTTTCAACAGACGCATCTTTACGCAGAAGTTTAATTTCATGGAAAGGAATTTCTCAGCGCATGAAGTGTTCGTTTTGATTGGTAGTCACAAGTTTCACTTAACCTAACCTACGTAAATAAAGTTTAAGATATCCTGAAAACGTCATGGATTCAGCAGAAAATAGCGTTCAATAAAAAAAGTACGATAAAATTATGGGTTACCATTTCATTTCAAGAATATAATCTTCAGATATCGCTCTTAATAACGCCATTGAGTTGCAAAATCAAGATGGAATGCTATGCTAGTCATTTCACCGGATGTCTTACACCGGAACACAGCAATGCGAACACTGCTGCCCGTCGGTGCATTAATTACTTTACCACACACACAACTTCTGACTTGTTGATTCTGTAACCACATTTTGCACAAGTAGGCTATGATGTTTACCAGTATATTAGTGACAGGTTGCAAGCCCATCGCCTAACAGTACTACAAGCCCTTATTCCCTTAGTCGCCTCTTACGACATCCACGGCAATACATTGAGTGGCACTATTCTAAACCGGCAACCACACAGGGTAGGTGACCTTACCAATTAACATATTATAACTACTTACCATTTCGTGACTCAAGTAAATGCTTTTTACACTCGCCTTGTTTTGTGGCAGTCACTAACTCGGCTTTAAGTAGACATTTATAATATTTATAATCATTTGTAATTGCTACTTCCATAAGCAAAAGAGGCCACTTACTATGTAAAATGGCCTGTGCGCTCGTTTACATAGAAATACATCAAAACCATGAAAGAGCATGCACAGTGGTGTAGGGTTCCGAAGTCATTACAAAAACACAAAAAAAGGAATTATCAATTAACAACAAGTAGATATGAACTAAAGTTAATGCTATTTTGTACCGTCTATGATGATTTTAAGTAGGTATTAACACTTTAGTCACCAGTATCTCAGGAACCCATCAATGCAACTTAGTGATGATGGTTTCCTGTAAAGCCCGTTACGGTTGTACATTGTTCTACAGAAACTCATATCATAGAATGTACTTTCTGATACATCAGTTCACAGAATTTTCATAGAAAGCTACTTGTAATTTCTGCTGTAACCTTACTGTTTTCAGATTATATTTTGGTGGTCACAGGGCTAACCTACGTAACTCATGCTTAAGATAATCTGAAAACATTAAGGTTTCAGCAGAAATTAGCCTTCTATGAAATGAAATTTCTGCGAAGTGATACATTCTATGAAATGAGTTTCTGTAAAACAAGGGAACACCGTCCGTTACACGTGCTTTCATTAAAAATATTATTGAGATTTTTATTACTAGTTATTTTGGCTATAGTGTACACGGGGAGTCACACTTTTCCTAGACTATTTATCCAATTGATTAAATATACAAAATGATAATAACGTGATCTACATAGTGATTTTTAAGAGCAATCCAATGATACCTCACTCGATGTCATAATGTAAAAAAAATATCTTTACCGTTTACTTGTATGAAAGATCATAAAAAAATAGAAATATTACCAAATTATTATTTTACAACTTTGTCGGCGTAACTTTAATGTCAATGTCAATTTACATCTGTGTAGTAACAATAGTCTCTGAGCAAAACCGCGGACTGACAGACAGACAGACGGACTTGGCAAAATTAAATAAGGGTTTTTCTTTTTTACTCCACAACCCTAAAAATTAAGGATTATTAAATTTTACAAGGTAAAAAATATTTTTTTCCTCTTAGTCTTCCTTTACTGTCTTGATATACATATATACAGGGTATTTTTTTATGAGTGCACAAATTTTAACGTATGATTTTGTATCGTTAATATAATATATAACGACAGTAAAACGAATTAAAAAAAAAAAAATGTTGCAAATTTTCTCTCTTTTACCTTCTCGTGTGGACACAAAGTCACACTAGAAAATAATGATGACATGGGTTGTCAAGCTGTAGGTATGCGATACACTGTATTGATATTTGAAATTTGAAATTTCATGTACAGCTTATCAGACAACAAGCCCCTCTCCTACTAATATTCCAAATTTGAAATTTCATTTATTAACTTACTTAACAACACTCCCCCTCCTCGCACCCCTGCATTAGAGGGTCCATGAATATCGTTAAGTTCGTGGAATCACTGAATCGGCAATATCTCTAATATTTTTAAAGCTAGAGTAATAATAACATAACATGTGTTATTGATTAACAATAGCGAAGCAAATATTAAAATTTGTGCACCTATTAAAAAATACCCTGTATATTATTTTTGTAAATTCAAAACCTTAGTTTTTATAACTATGCATATACAAACATTTTTTTACTAGATCTAGTTTGTTTTGTTAAAACATTATTGTTTTAAAGCTTCTATTACTTAGAAATAAAAAAAGCTCAGATATTTGTATAATTTTGTAAATAATTTCATTATGGGTTCGAGAGTAAAAGTAGTTAGGTAATAATGTCCTGTCAATATTACATACGAGTATATTTTTTTGTTTTCACCAAAAGCAAACAGAATAGGTATCGTGTTACAAAAATTCGCTGTCATTAAAATATTATCTAGACAAAACAAATCTGGTTGCTTGCTAACCAGGTCAGCCGTCTATCTATCTAACCGTGGCCACAAAATGACTCGGCACAATTCGCTGTAACATAACGCATCGTCATTGCACGCAGATTCGTTAACAAAATTAATTAAATATATGTTATGAGACATAGTTCTACTACTAAATACGAATTATCTTTTAATATGTTTCCTTAATGAGTTAAATGTATATATATCATCACTATCACCATCTTATCCTTTAACTTCAAGCAGCAGTGTTCGCATTGCAGTGTTACGGTGTGGCGATAAGTCAATGGGCAAAATTATTAGCATAGAAGCATTCTATCACAGTCGTAGGATTGCAGTCTTGAGGTTGTAGAATTGAGAATTCAAATGTCTACAGATTTTAAACCCATTTACCAACAGGTGGCCTTTGCGTTCTTGACACGGTTACACATGTCATTTAATAATAAATGGGTTCTAAGGCCCGTAGACGTACCAATTAATAATAAATATGTTTTAAATGTCTACTTAAAGCAGAGTTAGTGACCGCCACGAAACAAGGTAAGTGTAAAATACATTTATTTTGGTCATGATATCATATTATTAAGTTAAAGTTAGTTAAGTTGTTTAATGCACCACCGCCATGTGAAGGTATTCCCAACAGTGGGCAACGGAACTGCGGTCTTAGGATTGCAGTCTTAAGATTGAAGTCTTGAGGTTGCGAATTTCTAAGGTTCATAGATCCTACTTACCACTGCCCCCTATCTCACCATCTGGACAATGACACGTGACTGGTGACAAAACACACTGATATTTTTGAATTTTTCTGTAATAGGCTTAGAATATCGCATATTCACGAATCGTTTTGACGTCAAAACTTATGAAAAGATCACCATTTATTTCTATAAAAGTAGTCAAAAATGTATGAATCACTTTTTACCACTATTTTAATAACACAAAATATAACTTGGTAAATTTTTATATAAAATTGGCAAAAAAGTGTTTTTGATTTCGGCTGCTTAAAACTCTTATTCATAAAGTTAAAACAACAGTAATAAACTTCAGTTCAAAATCAATCCAAAACATTAAAAAACATCAAAAAAAAATTAGCAATTATATAACGTTTTAAAACAACCTATATAAAATAAAAAAGTAGCTCGGTCATTTGTAACCCATTTATCCGATCATAACTGAAATGATATTTCATGATGTGCATTAGAACTTATAGAAAAGCAGTATTTTAACTGTAAAATCACGAAAAGAAGTAAAACTGGCAAAATTTCGTATACGGCCTCTTAACTCCCGCACGCTAAAAGAACAGAACAGTGGGAGCAGTGGGAATACTGCTGTTTAGCTAAAGATAAGATTGTGGCAGTGATACGGATGGATTCTATACATTGTTGTATCACCCGAAAAACCGATTCCATATAACACACCCCCTAAATAGAGCCGACATATTGCAAAAATCTCCTCTTTAAAAAAAACATGAATATTTTACAGGGGACATATATACAAACATAATATCACGCCTTCATTCCCAGAGTGGGGTAGGCAGAGCTACAGAAAAACTAACAACTACAAAAAGAGTTGTTTTACAGTGGAATAATCTAGAAATACATACACGCATATATAGTGTGTGTCTTCTATACGAACACACTTTTTCCCCAACCATAGCACCAATATAATATAAAGTTTTATTTGACACTTCTGAGAAACAGACTTAGTTCATTAAATTTTAATATTAATCTTATTCAGCGGTCGTCGTATCCTTTGTTACAGTTGCGTGCCGAATTAGTTTGTATTTTTTTAGAGATAGTTATCACATTATGTTGATTAGAGCTTATACTTTCAGCCCTTAAAATATATGTTCGCATGGATGACACAAACTTTAGATATGACTTACCGCCGTGTTCAGAGACACTCTAGAGAGAATAACTCGTACTTCGTTCCTTTTTAGGGTTCCGTAGTCAAACTAGAAACCCTTATAGTTTCGCCATGTCCATCCGTCCGTCCGTCCGTCCGTCCGCAGCCTAGTGCAAAGACTATTAGTACTAGAAAACAGCAATTTGGCATGAATATTAAAAAAAAAAAAAATAGTTTACATACCTACCTCTTCCACACGTAACGTGGGGGTGTATTTTTTATCGTCACTAAGGAACGACTTAAATCATCACTAACCGATTCTGATCGCGGCCGTACTGTTAATATTTCTCATTTTACCTTCATATTTTCAGTAAATATAGCGGAGCCCTAACAAATATATGAAAAAGATCTTGTTTCCCTTTCGCAGCCTGATTAGAAAGGATTAACCAACCGTACCACGTGACTCGGTAAACAAGCCAACCCACACAATCTTTCCCACGTTTACTGTCTCGCACTCTTCATGTCCGTAGACTTCCTTCTTTACTCCTTCTATGTGTATAAACCCTTTTACAAAGAAAACGGGCATTTACTATTATTTCAAGTAGTTTAAATATAGTGTAAGAAAAAGAGCGGTAATAGCCGATCGGGTTGAAAACGATTTTTACCGAATATGACAACTTGACAGCAGTTATAGACCCGTATATCTATCGCAAGTTTCATCGAAACCTTTAAAGCCGTTTTCAAGAATGAGATTACAATAGTTATTTCTGCAATAAGAAAGCAAAGTTGTTTTTTGCTGCGAGTGTGGATTTTGGATCCCGAGCAAGCGAAGGATTCTAGAATTAAATCACGAGCGTAGCGAGGGACTGTAGGTTAGAATCCTGAGTGCAGCGAGGAACTCAAAGACACGAGATGCAAATAACTTTGGTCTCGTGTTGCACATACAACTTTTCACCTCAACAGCGAGAAAATATATATAACCATAAGGTAAAAAAGACAACATGGCAAACATTTTTAACATCCTAAGGCGCCCCCTGTGGCGCCGCACCCCGACCACCATTGTAATGTAAACTAAAATTAAAAAGTTACTTTGTCTCACGCTCGCAGCAAAATAAAATTTTGCTCACTGTCTTTAAACAGCAAAACAACCCTTTTTGAGGTGTTAATTTACATGTGTACACATATTGCTCGTTAAAAAGAATAGGATAGTATTATTAATTTTTCATCGTAAGTTATAACTTTTTATCATTTTGTACCATAAAATCTCATTTTCTTACAGTATATTTAAAATTCATGAATAATTCAATAGTACCCGTTTTCTTTCCAAGTAGGTGTATTTATTTACTTGACTACGCCTACGTTAACGCAAGGACCAAAAGTAAAAATAACGTAAGTGAGGCACAGGACAGATAGTTAAAAGATTACCACTGTATTTTATTTATTTATTTGTTTTCTTACTAAATCTATTGTATACCTGCATAGAGTAACAGACAGAATAAAGCACAAAAGCTATGTTAGTACCGAGGAATGTGTCAAAGTAACTTTTAAGAGGGGATTATTCTTGCAAAATTTTGAGTATAATATAATGCGGCCAATTCGAAAAAATGTTCTATAGTTTGAAACATATGAAAATCTGACTGGAATTGAGATTGATGTTGAAATTTTGAATTTGATTCGATTATTTAATTCTCAAATTCTTACCATGGTTAGAACTACCTATTTGGCGGGTTTTTATTATTTTGACGATCAGTGTCATGAAAAATAATCGTAAGTGAACCTTTTTATTGCGTTTTTTTTTTAATTTGATTTCAAAAGTTATTTCATACAAGTGTTTGTTTGTACCCGACTAAATATTGATTCTGTTTATATGCGAGTAATTAAGAACATACGTATTGTTTATTCTATCTTAACTTGGCTAATTAAATCCACAAAAAGCTAATTCAATTTACGTTTACTGTATGAGTTGAACGTGAAAGTCAATTATGTTAATCCAACATAATATTTTGGAAACAAACTCTTGTTGTTAAATTAATTAATTGATTATTAGAAACACACATATAACTGAAATTTGTTTTTTATAGAGAAAAAATATGATCTAGTTTTAAGTAAAAGTACTAAAGTACTTTTTAGTGCTGTCGTCGTAATATGTATCAAATTTTAATGCGAGTCCATAACAGGTATTTCATAGAGTAAATAATGTTCATAACAGTATGTCTTGGAAAGCGATTACACATCAATCTAATCTCAAACTAGGGGCTTCCGTACTGTGTTTACTAGACAACCATACAAATACAGTTTATATACATATTGTGCTTTTATGTAAGTATAGATAGAAAAAAAACCATTTCAAAAAAAAAGGTTGGTGAAATTGCATCTAGTTTATTCCATATTCGTTTGTATCCAGCGACACACTGTATAATATATAATAAATATCAATACAATTAAATTAATATCACAGGATACGTAATACATGGATTACCAGCGGCGTTCGGATGGCGATGAGAAGGAGGGATCGGGCGTTCAAATTGTACAAACGCGACCGTACTGAAGTCAATTGGCAGTTGTTTAAGACTGCTCGGAACCGATGTAATCAGATGGTGCGGGCAGCCAAGCGACGCTATATACACGATAATGTGACCTCCAGTTCCATGGCAGATGTCTGGAAATTTCTAAAAACTCTGGGCCTAGGGAAACCTGCTAATCACTTCAGCTCTTCATCGATTTCTCTTAATGATCTTAATAGACATTTTTCTTCTGCTCTCTCTGTTGACTTAAATGCTAAAGCTATCACCCTTGTAGAATTATCTTCTCTTCCTCCTTCTTTAAATAAGACCTTTTCTTTTTCTACCGTTTCCCAAACTGACGTAAGGAAGGTTATCTCTGCCATTAAATCCAGGGCTGTAGGGTGTGATGATGTGAGTCGTGTCATGATCGTGATGGTACTTGACTGTGTGCTTCCGATAATTACTCACATCATTAATTTTTCCCTTCTCAGCGGAGAATTTCCCTTGCTATGGCGTAAAGCCTTTGTACTTCCCCTACCCAAAATTAGTAATCCCGCGTGCCCTAATAACTTCAGGCCTATTTCTATAATGCCCTTTGTATCCAAAATTGCTGAAGCGGTTGCACATAAACAGCTGTCTAGTTTTATTCATTCCCAGAATATCCTTAGTGCGTATCAATCTGGTTTTCGTCCTAGCCACAGCACATGCACAGCGTTGCTCAAGGTCACGGAGGATATTAGACGGGGCATGGAGGACGGTATGGTTACAGTTCTTATTCTTATTGACTTCTCAAATGCATTCAACACAGTTGACCATGACATCCTCCTAGCACTTCTTAAGCATCTTAATGTTTCACATCTTGCTCTCAACTGGTTGTCTTCATATCTCCGGGGGCGTCAGCAAGCGGTTCGCGTTGATCGGTCCTTTTCCGATTGGTGTGACTTAGAGGCTGGCGTTCCACAAGGAGGTATTCTCTCCCCCTTATTATTCTCCACCTTCATCAACTTCATTACACCTGGGCTTGGCTGCTCCTACCATCTGTATGCTGATGACCTTCAGCTGTACGACCACTGTAAGGCGACTGACCTTAAATGCATTACCGACAAGCTTAATGACGATCTCCGACACATATTACAGTGGTCCGAAAAATTTGGCTTGGTCGTGAACCCAGCCAAGTGTCAGGCTATTATCATTGGTAGTTCTGGCCAGCTCAATAAAATTAACCTTGATGCTGTTCAGCCACCAAATTTTAATGGTATTAATATCCCATTTAGCTGCAGCGTCAAGGATCTTGGTATTTATATGGATAACTCTCTCAATTGGAGAACACATGTCACTGAAATAAGCCGCAAGGTCATGGGCTCTCTTCATTCTCTTAATAAACTAAAGCACTTTTTGCCTATTAAGACCAAGGTATCCCTTGTGCAGTCTCTAATCTTTCCCATCATTGATTATGGTGACGTGTGTTATCCGGATCTGAGCGAAGGACAACTCGATAAGTTGGATCGCCTTCTCAATAATTGCATTCGCTTTGTTTTCTGTCTTCGTAAATATGATCACGTTTCTTCCTTCCACTCTCAACTTGGATGGCTTCCTATTCGCCAACGTCGCAAAAGTAGATTACTCTGTTTCCTTTATAATATTCTGTACGATCCGCAATCTCCTGAATACTTAAAATCTCTTTTTAAATTTCTGGGTTCTACCCACATCCGTCAGCTACGATCCACTGAAAACCTCACACTTTCCATCCCTCCTCACCGCACAGGTTTCATGTCCAACTCCTTCGCCCTTCAGGCAGCACGACTTTGGAACGACCTTCCCCTTAAAACGAAGAAAGCTCCGAACAAGTTTGCCTTTAAAAAGAAAGTTCGCGAATTTCTTTGCAGGTAGAATTGACATCATCTTGGTTTTCTGATTGCTTTATCTGTTTTGTTTTTTTTGCTTATATGTACATACATATTATGTATGTATTTATTTATTAGTGTATTTCATGTATTTATATTTATGTAGCATATTGATATTATGTAAGTGTATATGTTTATGTAAGTATATAGTATATAGTTAAGTCAGAATCTATGTTGCACCGCCACTACAATCTCTGCTTTGCCTAAAGGTTAACTGGTAGAGAATGCCTTACGGCATTAAGTTCGCCTTTTGCATATTAAGTGTATTCTTTTTTTGTGCAATAAAGATTAAATAAATAAAAAAAAAAATACATATTAACCTAGTCCCAAACTAAGCTCTAGGCTTATACTATGGGTACTAGACAACGATAAACTTACTTGTGTAGAGAAATATTATACTTAAAAACATAGAAAACATCCACGACTCAGGAACAAATACTCATGCTCATTACACAAATATCTGCCCTTACCGGGATTTGAACCCAGGAGCGCTAGCGTCGAAGGCAAGGTTACTACTAACTAGGCCAGCGAGTCGTCAAAGATATGAAACGTCTATGTCTTGGGTACAAACAATCAAACTGACTGTCGCAATACTGAACCTCAAATAGCATGGGTTTTTTTATGGCATAGAGAAGGCAACCAATAGATATTTGCATTTTATTTTTCACTTTTGTCGGATGCAATTTCGCTAGCTCTATGACAGGCAAGTATTTTATATTTCAATTAAATCCTGTACCTTGGCAATCTGTTCAGACAACAATAAGCCAATATTTTGTCAGGTTTAACCATTAGTAGAATTTTCATGTACGCATGTGTCCAATGACACTGCCCTTATTTTCTCTTTAATCTTCTACTGAGATTTGGCACACTATTGTCTCCTTAGTGTTTTGAGTCTGGTACTGCCTTTTCCTTCAAGGATGGCGGCTAGTTCATTTGCGTGTTGTCAAAGTAGGTCTTGGAATTATTTACTGACAACTGATATTTCCTTACGTACAGTGTTCATTTGACTTATGTCCTGGTAGATATATTTGGGAATGGGAAATTCAAAAAGGTTAAGACAGGTTTAACGACCGCTGACCATCGAGCCAGTAGTACTCGATTACTATAAGTTTGCACCGCGCCTCCGGTACATGACGTCGTCAATGCAAATAGCTATCTTTCAGTAACTAGAAGACTAGATTACATTGATTCTCATGCACAGCTTCCCTTTTATTTATTTTCTTAACATAGGTTTGATAAAAAATGTCTTAATGAAAGCTGATAGCAACAACAATTCATTTGTAATTTAGCTTACAATGGTTAAAAGACGGTTGTTTACAACAATCGCAATCTTCAACAAGTTATGTTACCCGTTTTATGTGCGTTTTACTCTTCTTATTTTACTTTTAATAAATTTATTGCCTTCGTATTTTTCTATTTTTAGGATTCCCTACCTCAATACGAAAATAAGAACCCTTATGGGATCACTTCTTTATACTTACGTCTTCCTGGCTGGTTTTTATGTTTTTAATATAATTATCTTGTGAATGAAGAGTTATTATTCTTATGTGTTATCATTAAGTATTATGTATTTCTTTTTTCTTGTGACAAGGTGGTAACCTTCTAGAGTTTCATAATTTGGATCTTTTAACCCATAATCGTCTTATCCAAAGCGCGGAGAGCGCGTAGATTAATGAAGATGATAATAATTTAACTTTAAGACAATTTACAAGTAATTTGATTATACTAATTATTCAAAAAGGTAATTATGTCTAAAAAAACTTTTCCTACTAAATTATAACGTGTACCTAATGTATACCTAATGTATATGTAAGTGCTCTGTGCCTATTTGCTAAAAACACCCGACGACGCGCTTAGCCTAACTGTGTGGTAAATATTCGAGACAAGCGCGATTAACTGTTTCAGTCTTGGTTGTTTTCTAAATAAAAAGTAATAAAATAATTAAACTAAACTAAACTAAGCTCCCGTCTTGTACTATGGGTACTTAAATGCATATAAAATATCCAAGACTCAGAAACAAATACTCGTGCTCATCACACAAATATCTGCCCGTACCAGGTTTCGAACCCAGGACCGCTAGCTTCGTAGGCAGGGTCACTACCGACTTAGGCAAACGTGTTGTTATTATGTATACTAAAATAAATTACCTAAGCCTAGAACTTAGTTTCGGATTAGATAAATTTGAGTGAAATTGTCATTTGTATTTCTTATTTTTTTATGTAGATCAGCGACCACTCCAACGAGACCTGGTCAGTCAGCACTCTGGTGTTCACGCCGACTCCCCTGGACAACGGCGCTGTCATCAAATGTATTGCAGCCAACCCCTCGCTGCCAAGGAAGGCTATTGATGACACCGTCCATCTTAACATCGTATGTTAGTATCAGTTTCATATAAACAGGTTACAAAATCTAAGATGCTGGTATTTTAAGCAAGTTATTGTTTTACGGTTTTGAATGAATTTTGAGGGCAGTTTTTTACAGTCTATTACTATATTTAAAATAAAAAGTTTTTCCTTTGCTTCGTTACACCCTTCTATTTTTCGATTACGTCTGAGTGAAAAGCATCTAACCCATTCCTACCGCTCATTCAGTAAAGTAAACCAACCCATGTCTGACAAGTGCCAATTAATTATTTGAGTTAAGTGGCTCGGTCTTGAAGTACTTAAATTATTACGAAATTTTAATGTCAAATATATTAAATTTAACGTTTCCTCCCCAGATAGCCCGCTGGTCAGCCTGACACTCGGCAGCACGCTCAACCCCCACGACATAAAGGAGGGGGACGACGTTTACTTCGAATGCAACGTGCGCGCCAACCCCAGGGAGCACAGGATTTCATGGTTCCATAATGTAATGCTCAGTCCACTGTTGCTTGATTGGCAAGCGCAAGTGTCGCTTCTGCTTGGGTAGCTATCGCACTTTAACGTGTAATTGCACTCTTTGTGCCTTGCAGTGGCTTTGATTTATAGACTCAGTATGTACGACAAATAAGTAAAATAATTAAGAGTCACTGTTAAATACGGCTCTTGTTTTTTAAAATCTGGCCTTGAGCTTCGCTCTTTAAAATTAAAGAGGTAGTAACTACTAATACCTACTTATTCCTTTTTAAACTATTATACTTCAAAAATAGCAAAGTCATGAAAATATAAGTTATGCTTACCAACCCTTTCCGTCTCTCTTTTTTTAATGTTGGTCCTTGCAGTAGAACAGATAACTGCTGGTTATTTGTAGTCATCAGAACGGGAATGCAGTAGGCTATATTTGCTTTTCAAGTTTATACTACGCAAAATAGAAGATTTATGATATAAATCTACAAGATAAAGAAAGGATGCTAGAAAGTTAAGCAAAAAAGGTTGGTTTTAACAAAATGCATTTTTTTCTTTTGTTTTAACCAACGAGCCTGGTGTAAAGTGGAGGTCTAAATTAAAGCATTATGATATCCGTAGACGGGTATAGTATTTTTTTTCTAAAGTATAACAATTGTTTTTGATTCAATTTTGAATTTTTTTAACACAAATACAACGCTACTGACAGTCAAAAATATAAAATAAAATTAAAAATATCAAAAAAACCTTCACAGTCGGATCAGCTCGGGTGTAAAGGGTGCTAGATTTTAAAAATGTTCTTCAAAAGTGGAAAACATTCTGCGTTAAAATACGAATTGTTTTATGAATGTGATAGTACATCTAAATATAGTGGTATGTACGAGCAAAGTGTTAGACCGACTAAATAAAGAAAAAAAAACAACTCGCTCATAGAAAACATGCTCTCTGCTAGTTTTAGGAACACACGGGAGACTGAAATAGCAGTGTAAGCAAATAATGGTGCCGAAATTTCACGAGATTTGTACACACTTAGCAAATTAACATAACAATTATTACATTGTTTTTGGGAAGCGTTGGTTTAATATTAAACTTGGTCTTTTGCTTTGTAATCCTGTCTAAGCTGGTTTAGTTTCTGAAATTATTTTATTAATAAAGAAATTAACGTCATAAAAAGCTTTAAGCAGCCGTACTAGTATGTTGCGATCTTTTGTTGCGTAATGTCTATTGTAGGTTTTATAAGATAAGAGCAAACAGAAACGGTTTCTATTACAGACTCAATAAAAACTATTTATCTGCCTCTAATTTCAATGTTGAGGTAAATTTTTCGCTGCTTATTACTAAGAATAAATGTTTAAATTTGTATGTCCTACAACTTTAATTTTGGTAAACAAGAGTGAGTTTAGAAAACGTTTTTTTTTACTTTCGTCAACTTTGTTACTTTTAGGTTAGCCGAAAAATATAACAATGGCTCTATTTGGTTATAACATGGTCATTGGTATGATCTTACAAAATTGAAGACGGTAAAATTACCCATAAAGGCCTTTAAAACTTAGGTTTACAATTAAAATGTAACTATAGAACCATAATATAAGTAAAATAGAAACTGGTACCTTACAATTGCCATTTTTTGTTTTATTTTTTTTAAAGGCTCTGAATGAAAAGTAAAAGGGCGACTATAATTTAGTTATTCTTTATGACAAACCAACAACGTCGTTGTTAAAGATAACGCGAAATCCTGTTGACATCATATAGCAAACAAGGTAGTAAACAGTGAAGACTATGTAGGATAACCACAAAGTCATGGGCTCGGTCAGAGGGGAGCGGATTGATTGAATTACCTTTATAACACTTCCCTTGCACTTTTTATGAGCGCCACGCCTCGCGCGGATGAAGCATGATACCCGCAACGCTTATCTGCCTCCTCTATCTAATTGTACAATTTAATTGAAAGAGAACAAAATAAATGCGTTTACCAATGAATTAGTGAAAACCATATCGATTAGTTATTCGACTAAGGCATAAATTGCAATCGGTAAACTGATTTATAGCTCGCCATGTTTCAGGGTAGTTATTGTGGTACTAATTTCTTTTACTAGAAACGGTTACACTTTATATCACACATCAAAAGCCATGCACACGAGTAAACCAGTCTGCGTGTTTTGTTATTTTGTATGATTTTTAGCCAGATAATGCCAAAGAAATCTTACAACATAATGATATTGAATTGCAATTCTTTAAAAAGGTTGACATTATAATTATATTTATATTGCGGTCGCGTTGAATTGGTTTATTTGTTGTTTACTTTTATTTTTATTTATGGATATTGTTGAAAGATGATTGCAGGAAAAAACACGTTCTTTAATTAAATTGTAGTCCAAAAGATTATAATTTTAATTAAGTTCTGTAGTCCTACATGAGTCTAGTGCAGAATAAAATATTATTTATTTGGATTTTTGATGAATAGATATTGATGTTGTGGTTTTATTGCCATGTGTAAGCTGCTTTTAGCGTTTCTTTTCCCAGGGTCCGTATACAACCGTTTAGGCTTTACAAATATGTCACCACCCTTGTATACTGTTTAAATATTATTTTGAATCATAATAGCATCCCGTTAAATGTAACCTGTAAACTTTGCTACATTTTCAATTGCGTACGAAATTCCCTTTTGCCTTTGATATAGGTACATGTAGCACCTACCGGTGCACAATCAAAGGCCATTTCAATTGACTAAACGTGCTCGGTCCTTTGTTCTGTCTGATTGACAGTCGCCCTAGCTTTTCATAACGAGGTCGCACTGTTGTTGTTGGCGGTGTCAGATTTTGTAAATGGTGCTTCCTAGTGTTTCACATTAACATTTTCAATAAAAATAATCAGCTGCAAATTTAACGAATTAATCTATATTTATATATAAAACTCTTCCGTGACTGACTAACTGATAGACTACGCGCAGCCTTAACAGTCTC
Organism: Acleris holmiana; assembly: GCA_949316455.1. Classification (NCBI taxonomy): domain Eukaryota; kingdom Metazoa; phylum Arthropoda; class Insecta; order Lepidoptera; family Tortricidae; genus Acleris; species Acleris holmiana. The sequence continues at coordinate 10,841,123 of OX438778.1, forward strand.
GGGCTTAGCGTCTCGGGACCTTAAGGAATTATTCCTTGCCTACTACTAATGGAGTTCACTAAAAACCATTTTTTTTTTAAATGAGCCCTCTAAGGAAGAAAGGGTGACTAATGGGATAATATTCTACGCGTGCGAAGTTGCGGGCGTCCTCTATAATTATTTTGCGTTGAGTTTTTTCTCTGCCATTTCATTATCTTACCTGCATCGTTAACCAAAACGCGAATTTATTTTAAAATCATAAATGATCTCATCTTAGTGTATATTTTATATTCTTGGTTAATTAATATCCATCGTTACCTCTTTGGTTAATTAATAAACGTCCAAGATTATCTGGAAGAGATCACTATTTAGCGGAACGTTTGTATACCAGGGCTGGGATTCGGCACGGTAAAAACTATATTGCATTCGACGTGTTTTCATATTCGTGGCCAAGTTAAGAACACGTCAAACGCAATATCGTTTATATCCAGTATAAAGAGGCCTGTTATTAAAATGTACTGACCTGTGTTTTGTTTGGGGGTGTCAATAAAGAGTCTAACTATCTTGACAGTAAAATGAGGGTAGTTACAAACCAAGTACAATAGGCGCCCTTGTGTACCTAGTTATAATAGTAGTTTATGCAACTGGTGGTTTTATGAAACGACCGACAGCGAGTTTCATAATAGGATCATACGAGTGTTTTAAGGCGTAATTATTTACAGTTGCATTCACTAATTTATCTACACACATATCATACGTTTAGAATTATCCTTACTTTGGGGGATATTACATAATCATTTATCTTGGATCATAGATCTATGTTTCAATGATATTGGATAATGTAATACAGACATATGATTCATTTTCTCCTTGATCATAGATTTTTGACATTTGCTGACAGATTGGATCCAATACGGTCATAGAAACAGGTGTTGCCAGTTATTTATATAAAAAAAGAGTTTTTAATTACTTGTTCGTTAATATGTTTCAAATAATGTAGTTTTTTTTTCTTATTATATACTTGCATAATCTTGCTGAAATAACAAAAAACAAGCCATACTAAAAATGACGATGTCTTTTGGCAAATCGAATTCTCTGAGATCTGGTAACCCTAACGTTTCTTCTTTTTCTTTTTTAATAGTATAATAACGGACACCCCCGACGCGTTTTCCACTGCAACCACATATGACGTAAAATAGGATCAAAGATCTTTGATAGTGTAATACACAGATATGACTCAAATAGTCAATTATATTGGATCAAATATATGATCATTTAGATGATCAGAGATATTAGACAATGTAATATGCCCCTTTGTAACAGCAAGAAACTAACAAACAAATGACAACAATAATGACGGCAATTCGATCCTCCGTCAAGACGAATGTTCTTTTTAAATCGTAGACAAACTAATGAAGTCCCTATTCTCAAGTCACTCGAGATCAAACGTCATGCGGTGTATATTAAAAACATACTGAATTGACGTTTCAAGTCGATAACTGTTTTAATATCTATGAATACTAGAATAGAAACCCTCTTGAGTTTCAACAGCTGTTCCAAATTTAAACTCATAATCTTACCAAAATCTATTACTGTAATAAGTAATAACATTACAGTACAGATTTTACCTACTACCACAGACAAAAAAGTTCTCATGGTAAAATTGGTTGTAATAATGCTGGTCATTTCCTAAGGGTTTTGAACGCGTAATAGAGGACTTATGATATGTGTGTAGATACTGTTTACCCCACCATATCATCTGAAGATAATCCATCTACTAGGATAGACCCGTGACGCAGAATATGACGTCGGGCATCATCGTCAGCACCCGGTCGCTGGTGCTGCAGAGGGTCACGCGGCAAGAGGCGGGCGGGTACGCCTGCAAAGCCGCCAACTCCAGGGGCGAAACTTCGAGCGAGATCGTCCGGTTACGGGTGCAATGTGAGTTTATTTCTAACGATACATAACTTTTATGTTTAATATGTATTTATTGTTAGATATAGGTATATACACACACACCACGCCTTCATTCCCAGAGTGGGTTGGACAGAGCTACAGAAAACCCAATAACTCCAAAAAGACTTGTCTTGTTTATAATTCTGTAACCGAAAAATGGGGTTAGTTTGAATTTTAATAATAATTCATCTGTAACTCTTGCATTAAGTCGTAAAATAAATTGTAAAAAATATTCATTGGCAACTACTCATTTGGATTAACTTAAAGCAACTAGCGCTAAACAAAGGCTTGGCATTTTTTTAAATGGGGCTGTTTGTGGGCTACTTTCATTATCCCTGTGTTTGCATCATAATAACAAAGTCACCCCTAAAATATATCAAAATTTAGTGGTTTATTGTTTTGACATTTTTGCATCCTATTTATCTGAAAATACTTGTACTACTGATAGTTTACGCTCACATATGAAACAGAAAAAGTAAGAGTCGCGAAATATCTGAAAAATAAATGAACTGAAACAAAATCGATGATTCAAAACGTTATCAAAGTCACTTCGTGTTTCTAAAGACATCCCATTTTACGGAACCACATTTTACACAATCAGGCCAAAAAGTTTATTATTATTGAAATGCAATGCATATACAACTAAATAATCTGTGATTATTGCAAGTGTCTACCTGTTGCCGTTATTAATATCAAGCAACAAAACGCCAAAAAAACAGGTTTGTTGTATGGGAGCCCCACTTAACTTTTTTGTTTGTTTGTAATATTTGTTGTTATAGCGGCCACAGAAATACATTATCTGTCAAAATTTCATCTGTCTAGCTATCACTTTTCATGAGATACAGCCTGGGGACAGACATATAGATAGATGGACAACGGAGTCCTAGTAATAGGGTCCCGTTTTTACCCTATGGGTACGGAACCCTAAATAATACCGCGTCCAAATTAGTTCATCCGTTTGGGAACAACGATACCATAGATATATACACAGATACACAGCACACATGTATACAAAGACACAGATATATCCACTAGACTGGCAAAACGCAGAATAAGCAAGTGACGTAAGCTACAAATTGCGAGCTTACGTCGATTCTGTAAAAAAAATCCATTTCTGCAACTGGTTTGAAAAGATTCAGCATGCCAATATGTGACGGGGTAAATCTTCCAATAAAAACTAACTACTGATACGTCACATTCCAATAGATATGGTATAATTGGCCGCTTATCACAGCCACATAACTTGTGCTTTTTTTATTAAAACTTGTGCTCGTGAGTTGACAGTTCCCTTAACTCTAATTTTTAAAAAGTCACTGTGCTCTGGTTATTTCCCCGATACGTGGAAAAAAGCTCTCATAACACCTATCTACAAAACTGGTGATGCCCACTCAGTGACTAATTATAGACCTATTAGTAAGCTTAACATTTTTGGTAAGATATTTGAGAAGATTGTCTGTAATAAGATTTTTGCTTCTATTCACCAGCATATATCGCCGAATCAACATGGTTTCTGTCGGGGTCGGAGTGTTGACACAAATCTCCTCACCTTTACTGATTTTGTCATCAATAGGATTGCTTCTGGTTGCCAGGTGGATGCCGTGTATACCGATTTCTCGAAATGTTTTGATAAAATTAACCACAATACCTTAATAATGAAACTTCTTAAACTCGGTATACACGGTGACCTCCTCAGATGGATAAAATCGTATCTAACCAACCGAAGCCAGGCTGTTGCTCTGAAGGGTTATACTTCCCGTTTTCTTCCCGTTCCATCTGGAGTACCACAAGGGTCACACCTTGGCCCACTTCTTTTTATCTTGTATGTGAACGACATGGCAACTTGCTTCCGATCCTCAGAGCACCTCATTTACGCAGATGACACAAAAATTTATAAATCTATAGCTTCGCAAGCAGACTGCCAATTATTGCAACAAGACTTGGATAATTTCTACCAATACTGTTCTAATAACCATCTTTTCCTAAATACTGACAAATGTTTTGTTATTAGCTTCACTCGTAAACATGATCCAATTCTTTTTAATTATACCATATCAAGTAATAATTTAGAACGTGTTTCTTCCATTAGGGATTTAGGCGTCACCTTGGACTCACAATTAAACTTTAATACTCATATAGATAATATTTGTAAGCGTGCTTATAAAAAATTAGGAATGCTGCTTCGGGTGGGTCAGCCTTTTAAGCGACCTGAAACCTATAAGTTGCTATTTACATCTTTTGTTAGAAGTGTCCTTGAGTTTGGTTCTGTAATATGGACGCCGCAGTACCAAGTCCACGTTGACCGATTAGAGAGAATCCAAAATATTTTCTTAAAATCACTTGGTTATAGAACAGGTATTTATTCCGGAAACTCCGCGTTAGCTGCAAAGCATTTTGATATTTCTTCCCTTAATGATCGCCGTATTTATTTAGACGTTATGTTTATGTTTAAGCTTTTCAAAGGTGTTATTCAGTGTCCAAATCTTTTGGAAAAAGTTAACTTCAGTGTTCCGCACCACCCTTTGCGTCCTAGACCTTTATTTCATGTGCGCTTTGCCCGCACAAATTACTCTCGACATACCTTTTTCAGACGAGTTCCTAGATATTATAATAAACATCTGTGTTACATTGATCCTTTCCATGTTTCTCTTACTAGCCTTAAAAGGTTATTAAAATGTAAGTTGTGTTAGTATCCTAATATATTTTTTGTTCACCAGTATCTTATATTGTCATCTTTAGTGTTTCTTCACTTCATTTCACTTCTATTGTAAATTTAAACATGCGCATTTTTTATTATGTGTATTCATTAATGAACCTCCAGGTCTTTTTGATACTTATATTGTTTAGTACAAAGTACTTCTATATCGCATTCGTATATGACTGTATGTGTTCTAAATAAATTAAAAAAAAAAAACATCGTATCGTCGTTTGGTTCTTTGACATTTATTTACATACATAAACAACCTTTCTATATATATGTTATATAAAAATTGGTTTAATTATTATAATCCGATTGAGATACAATCCAGGCCAGAGAGTATCAGTTTCATAAACATTTTACGAGTGTTTTATACATTACTAGAAGTTAGGTATTTAGTTATAAGCGACATTCTAACCTTTATGCTAAAGTTGGAATTTAAATTTTAAATTTAAATTCTAAACTCTACAGCCACAGTTTGAGACAGAACCATTTAAAGCGGAATGATTGTGGTCGGCGTGCGAGTTTCTGCTGCTCATAAAATGTCTTTTCAGCTTTATCTTGTTGACTAAAGTTGTGGCAATATAAACAATAGTTTTTTTTAAATTAATAATTTAATATTATATCCATAAATATTCAACTCCAAAAATATAATTGTTAATAAATTAAGAGCAATATTGAACAAAAATCTTAAGTATTTAATAAACAAATTAAACTCATTAAGCTACTTAAATAACAACTATAAAAATAACACTCCTAGGCCATGGGCGGACCGGACCTGCTAGACGGGGTGTATTTTATAGTTATCAATAAATTGTCTAGATCCTATTTTAATTAGAAAAATTTCCATGTCTGAATCATAAGTCAAATCAAATGTTTGATGATACTATACTAGTGTCATCTAACTTTTTTTTCAGCGAACTTTATTTGTATTCTTTCAAAATACAATTTTCTTGTTTTGATAATGAAACAAATAAAAACCCATTCATTTTTCTTGACGCCAGGGAAACTTCACCCGATTACTCATGTCCTTCCGACATATTTTTTTCAGCAAATATAATGATTAAAAATGACTTAAACAGCGGACAAAACTAGACAAGATTATCTGCCACTGTGTTAACTCGTGATATACAAGTGATAGATATATTTTACATACAACCAAGGCAACCTCGCTACCTCCCTAACTAAAAACCTCAGTCACGCCCTATTGGGCGGCGTCATAATGTCGTTTTCCTTATAGGTAATAATAATAACCATCAAATTTATTCGGATCGCTATGACATGTATCGTTACCATAAAATGTCACTGCGCATATGAATTACTGCGCTATAAATACCGAGGTGTCCGCAGTAGGTATTCAAATGATTGCGGTCGGATCGATGTATCTACCGCTTCCTTCCGCCGGCCGTCCGCATAGTAATTGCCGAGGAAAGTCGGTAAGGCCAGTAAATCATCGAAATTATACCCTAATATTGCGGCGATTCGCAGTCGCGCAATCTGTTGTTCCGTGGCTTCACTTTAAATCATAGAGCTTTGCTTTAGTTAACGCTCGCCCTAAATAAATTTCACGAACACCCGAAACATTCGCACGGCCATTGTTCTTTTTATTTGTTTTGTCTATGAACATACCAGCGCAACATTTTTTATTTTGAGTAATAAAAACTTGAATTGTGTACAAACTTGAAACTCCGATTTGCTGTGTAGTTTGCCAATTCTAGTTTGTTTTACCTATTAGCGACAGCATTCGCAAAACCTGTAATAAATTTAAAGAACTTTTGCGTCTTACAATTAGCGAAAACGAAGTAGATTAACATAATGTTCTACAGGATGGTTACAAGAAAACATTTGTTTAGAGTCAGCAAGTCCCTTGAAGACAAAAACGCCTTGGAATAATTTAAATTCACATTGTTGTACACGGATCCCGCACCTTCACACCGGGAACAATGTAAATCAACAACGGCGTCCGGGGTAAGATTAATTATACAATTCTATATTGGCGTATCGAATAGCTTCCTTCCGCGACCGATGACCGACCTTAATTGCTAGCCAGCCACGTGAGAGAAAACGAAATAATTACGACTAGGAAAATAAATTCTACGTTTGATTTACATCCTTTTTACGAGGGGAAAATTGGTGTTTGGTTGTTATTCAATTTATAGGTTCTTCGAAATATAAGGGGTGTTAAAGAATTGAGGCCATTTTTTATGCTTTGTTTTTTTTGCAGGTGCCACAACTTGGAAATATTTAAACTGGTAGATTGTTGACGAGTGAAAATGCCTGTATAGTTTATTATTTAAGCGGTACTACAGGTTTAAGGATTAATTTAATATAAGGGCACGTGTACTTGTAATTGATGGGCAGGCTATTGAAACCAAAATTATAATTAGTTACGAACTCTTAACAGTACCTAAGGATTAATCTCCATGCGAGTTCAACGACTTCATAACAATATGTTCTTCAAAGTTAAAGACTGTAACTTAAAGACGTAACAAACAAACTTCGCTCTCAGTGTTGACTTGATCAACTTAAGAATTATTATTTCTCTTGATTTCGACAGTTATTTTAATAGGTTAGATATACGGAGCGTTTGGCTTTTTATTTTAATTTATTTATTAATCACAAAAATACAGTACCTAACTTATAAATAATGTCCCGCAAAACCGCTTGCACGGTTTGACTGCGGAAAAAAACCTTATTTATTTCTATAATATAAACTATTTTATATTTTTTACTTTATGTCGGCTGATAGGCAATACCCCGCAAGCAGTGTTGGGATCAGTCGTGAGATTGCAAAAGTGCATGGGCTCACTTATTATAAGATACTGTGGATTTGCTTTTTAATTAAATTTAAAATGTGTGGCGTCTTACATTTTTAACTTGGTAATCAAATCAGTGATAGGAGGATTTTTTGTTATAAGGAAAAGGCAAACTGTGTGTACTTGACACATGGCACGGCCACACACACACACAAACCGACACACATAAACAAACACACAACAGTGGTCACAGGATAAGAGTTGTTTAGTATAGATAATATCTTGTTTGTTCTTGTTAACCAGACGCCCCAGTGTGTGCCGAGTCGTCTCCCCAAGTGGTGGGCGCGGCGCTGGACGAGGCACTCCACGTGCGCTGCGCTGTCCATGCTGACCCCCCGCAGGTTGCCTTCCTCTGGGAGTTCAACAACAGCGGCGAGAGCTTCAACGTATCTCCTGCTAGATACGGTAGGTGATCTTCTTATGTAGCTGCTTCTGTCCCAATGGGTGAAGGCCTCCCTCAGGCCTCTACAATTTCCTATCCAGTGACTGCTCAGCCCAGCATTTACAGAAGTGTTCCAGTTTGCCATAGATGGGACCAACAGAAACTCATTTTAGCCAAAAGACGTCCACTGCTAGACATAGGCCTCATCCAATGTTTGCACCGCTTGCGGTCATCGTGTTCTCGCAACTTTAGCCACGTTGTCGATCCACGCTGCGTTCTATGGTACGCGGATGTCACCCGATAGATCTTTGAAACCATGGGCCATCCGCTATGCAAGCAACCCTAATGAGAAATTACATAGCAGTGACAACGTGCGGGATAACTATAATACCGGTTGTGGCCTGTAATAGGAGCAATAAATTGAGCGATCGTTTCCACACCATAAACGTAACAACATTTATTCTGCAACTTTTGAAAATAACTTATTGTTAACCAAATTCATTAGAATTTAGATTTTCCAAGCAAGCAATGTATTGCGAAAACTACGTAGTTTGTCGGCTGACAGTAGATGTCAACTAGACTATTGGATGGAGTACATTGAAAATGCTATTAAGTTTGTTCGAAAAAATCCCAAATATTAAATTACATAATTTTTTAAAGTTGTAGAACAAATGTTGCTACGTTTATAGAGTAGAAAGGATCCCTAAATTTATTGCTCCTATTACAGGCCACACCCGTTATAATCAACATTTAAAAGAAAACAACACTTTGATGTCTTGACTTTACATTAAAAGCGAGTGATGGGTGCCGCATGTCAAATACATGCTTCAGAAGTAGCTTGCCTCCTCTTTAGTGTATTCTATTCTATATTGTTCCGCTTCTCGCGTTTTTGTAAACCTTAAATCTTTATTTTTGTGTCTTAAGAACGATTTTGACATACCAAAGGACCGAAATAAACGGGAACGAGCTGATGACGCTGAGTACACACGCGTTATTAAATAGAAGTTAGAAAGCGCTCGTTCTTAATTCACGATTCATCTTAATAACTGATCGTTAATCGTCGAGTTGCGCAGTAAATTAAACCATCCAATTTGCTACTTTATTTATAAAATCTGTACAAAATGAATGTTTTGACTACAACAGAAGAATTAACCGTTATGATGTCTATGAGTAACATTTTATAAAAGAAAAGGTGGGATGTTATAATACCGTTATAGTTACCAAGGATTTACCTAATTTTAGTGTAGTATTTCAATCCACGCCGAGACCGCTTGTCAAATAAACGTTGCACGGTGACGTCAGTGTATAAAATATAAAACAGTGGGGCGGTGACGTCGTGAATTCATTCCTCCCGTCATTGTTGTCTTCAATATATTGTCAAAAATAATGATGAATACGAGCAAATTTTGATGTAAATGGAAGCAGTACCAGGGATAGTTTCTATTTCTTGCAAATTTATGAAAAACGTGTTAATTATGTCTGGAATAATATGAAAAGACACAATGACTATTGTTAAAACGCCGAAGAATCACCCACCTAAGTAAGTTATACACTAACTGTAAGATTGGAAATACTATACCTGTATTGAGTATGAACATATTTATTTTACAAGTAGGCGCAACAGGCACCTTTACATGTCTTTGAGTCTACCAGAATTTCCTAATAGCAGACCTTGCAGACCACTGTTGAGAAACATCGCAGGTTCATTATCCGTCGTTTATCCATATATGTAAATTAAAACTAATATTGTACTGACACAGGAACAGTGAACAGCAGTATCAGTGAGCTGCGATATACGCCAGCGAGCGAGCGCGACTACGGCGCCCTCACTTGTCGTGGAACCAACAATGTTGGCATCCAAGCCAAGCCTTGTGTCTTCCAAATTGTGCCAGCAGGTTTGTTCTAGAAAAGTTCTATTTTATTAAGTTAGCAATCAAACTTAAGCCCTGTGTTGGTAAGGTCATGTATTGAATATATCTTAAGTAATGTAACAGTCAGCGTCAAGAGTAACTGATCACTTTAGTACCTGGATATTTTAAAGAAATTGTACCTAATTAAGGACTGAAATTAAGTTACGGTAACTTTTACATGTGAGTAATGAAAATTAGTCGCCCATTTATATAGTTAATTCACAATACATGCATATTTTGTATGGCTACAATCATCTCGCCTTCATTTCGTAATCGAGCTTAATTATCTAATTTAAAGGAAAAATGTTTGAATATGCAAAAATAGTAGAGGTTAAACCAACACAAAAACGAAAATTTAACGTCATGATGCTGCTAGGATTGTATTGGTTGTAACTGTCAGCGATTTTGACTTACACACTAACTATAAAGTTATTCGATATTTTTAACTCCTGAATATTTTTAGCGCGACCGTCGCCTCCTCGCAACTGCACTGTGTCTGCTGGCAACGGGTCCAACTGGATCGAGGACTCGAGCACCCAGGACGCAGGGGACTCTCTGCTGATCCGCTGCGTCGCTGGGTACGACGGCGGTCTGCCGCAGATCGTAGTGTTAGAGGCTTTAGACTCTGACAGCGGACTGCCGCGGTTTAATGTTACAACTAATGAAACAGGTGAATGGTTTAATTGTTGCCATGTATAATATATTTAAGTTATCGAGGACTTGAGCAGTCGGGATCCGGGGGACTCTCTGGTCATCTGCTGCGTCCGTCAGATATGACGGGAGACAGGTTATGTTGTTGCATATTTAAGTTTACACATCAAGTACTTAGCCTCCCTGAATTTGTATTATCTGTTTGACGTAGACAATATGATTTCTCTCGGATATTAAAGTAAATGTTCTAATTTTCTCATTTTATCAGCACTTTGCCAAACAGTTTCAACTTACCGTTTAATAACGCATGCATAAATTCACACTATTTCTAAAAATACATTTATTTTCAAGCATTCTAGCATTGTTTTTTGTTAAGGAAAATGACTCCAAAACGAGCTTTGAATAATTTAACACACATACACACATATTGAGCAAACACTGCTTGGTGCTTATGAAAGATTGAGTACCAATATACTTACTATCATCTATGAGTACATGGTATAAGTTACAATTGGAAGATTAAGTCTTCTTAAATAAAACAATAGTTTATTTGCGTAGTCAAATTGCAAATTTTAATGAATTGTTGTTTACGCAGATGGCGTTGCAATATTTTTGGTGCCTATTGGAGCACTATGGTCGGTCGCCGGCAGCCTACAGCTGTCGGTTCACGCGAGAAACGAAAAGGGGAACTCCGACCGGATTAGCCTGCATTCACTTGCATACCGGGGCCCTGAAAGGAGAACTGGTAAGATTGATAACATTTCCGTATTTCATATTCACACGAATGATATCCTTTACAACTTCAGCAGTAATTATCCCAGCAAACTGCTTCACAGTCGCGCGTATGTTACATAAAACTGACTTGAATCAATTTAGTTTTATTGTGTAAAAATAAACGAAAATCCTCTCATTTTTGTCCTCGATATCCATCATTAAATTAAACAGAAAGTATTGGTTAAACACTAGACTAATCTGTTAAAATATCTAACTTTACGCAATGTTTTATTGGAATTATGGACTCGAAATTTTGCTTACGATATTGCTAGATAACAATATTACCTACATATTATTCAACCTTGTTTAGCAATTTTTAAGATTTTTTGTCTCGGAAAAAAACGGTTTTTCTTGCACTCACTCTTTTTTTTCTAAACAGTGATTATACTGACAGTAATGATCATACTCTTACATATTCATTTACATACATACTACCATCACGCCTTCATTCCCAGAGTGGGGTAGTAAGTAGAGCTACAGAAATACCAACTTTAAAAAGACTTCTTGATAATTCTTGAACCTCATTTTGCACATATTAATTTATCAAACTATAAACAAAATTGTAGATTGTTATTAATTATGTACATACACCTTATGTTGCACCGTCACTACAATCTCTGCTTTGCCCAAAGGTCAACTGGTAGAGAATGCCTTATGGCATTAAGTTCGCCTTTTGTATACTAAGTGTATTATTTTGTGCAAGAACATTAAATAAATAAATAAATTCATTGCACATACATAGTTATTTTTGTATTGAGTAGATTCAAATCAGATAATAATAATTATGCACAAATATAAAACACAAACAAAAATTATGTACCAAAATAGCAGTGTATATAGCATTACAAACACCTTTTGAAGTAACATTTTTAACTTCATTTAATTTAGACGTTGATAGCCTAAGTAAAGCTGAAATATTTGCTCAAGCCTCTCGAGGATTAAATTCAATTTTTAAAACATAATAAGATACGTTCTTAGTTACAATCTAGTTGAAGTCATTTTAAGCAGGGATCGTTACCGGTATTCTGACTAACGGTTTTAAATGAGGTATAACCGGTTGTAATTGTATTACGCTATTTATATCGCTAAAGCTCTGATTAGCGGTATATTGAATACCGGTATTCAAGTTTATTATCGGTTTAGCCAATTGAGAATAATATCTCTTTTTGATACTTTACCCCTAAAAACCATAACCAGTAAACCTGTCAGTATCAATAAATAAATAAATATAAATAATCACAGGACAATGTCACACAAATTGACCTAGTCCCAATTTAAGCTCTAGACTTGTACTATGGGTACTAGACAACGCTAAACTTACTTATATAGAGAAATATATACTTAAATACATAGAAAACATCCAAGACTCAGGAACAAATACTCGTGCTCATCACACAAATATCTGCCCTTACCGGGATTTGAACCCAGGACCCCTAGCTTCGAAGGCAGGGTCACTCCCAACTAGGCTAGCGTGTCGTCAATATACTCGTTTATTTGTTTCTGTAAATGTTTTTGGTGTTAATACAAAAAAACTCAGACACGCCTTAGACAAGTCTGAAATTACAATTAATTACAGTCCAATTGACATCTTACTTATCAGGTGCAATGAACAGCGGTATTGAATACAGGTATTTAATACTGTAAATAGTGTATACATAGCGATTAAAACAAAAGCGAAATGACAATAATACCTCTAATTCGAATATAGGTATTACTTTTTTAGCGGTAACAATTTGTCATTTTAAATACAGGTACCTATTGAATAAAACCGGTTTTACAATCCCTGATTTTAAGTAAACGTATTTAAATAATAAAGTCAACCGAAAGTTGCTTAGATTACATCACTAAGTACGTAACTTGTTATAAATAAATTTAAGATTTTTGATTTAAAAAAAAAGGTTTTTAACGAATTTCTATATTGTTAAATTTTGAACCGGAATATCATCATATGGAATTTACCAGTAAGTATAGTTCCCGTCACGTAAAAAGGACGCTGGCCATGTACTTGTGGAGTTGCGTATTTATCGACTAAAGTGGTGGAGTGAAGAGGACGCGTCGGGGGTACACTCCGCAGGTATGCTTATGCACACACGCTGTTGGTTCGTCAATAAAACAATTGCTTAATATTTTCGGGCGCGACTGTACCAATCAATGCTCAAACGGTTTACATTCATGTGGCATAACTCTTTTTACCATAATTGTCACTATATACACTCTTTTTTTCTGAAACCGTACCGTAGTTGCAACGTACTCTGTTAACATTAAGGGGAGACGAGGCGACGTGTGGTGAATTGAATGCTCCCCAGTGGCTTGCAAAGGGTCTATTACGCTAACCACGGTCAGCAAAACATACTTTTCAGGATAGTTATAAAATAAACCTAACCTAACGTAATGGGTTCTATGCAATGATATTTAAATAATCCTGAAAAGTATGCCAAATGATGATTATGCCAAAAAAAGTTATGCCAGATGAAGGGAACCCTGCACAAACACATCCCCTCCATAGTCGCTCAGTGGCCTTTTTACGTGACGGGAACTAATATCTAACGGTTGCAAGTACTCGACTGTAGGTCTCCTTTTTTTTGATAATCTTTTCAACAAAAAAACTTATTTTGTCTGTAATAAATAACTGTATAAGTTCTTTGATTATCGTTCTGTGTAGATGGTGGCAGCAGCCTCATGGCCGGAGTGTCGTCGACGACCTTTTGGGCGATCATTTTGACTATGGCTATTGGAACGTGCGCCGTCGTGTGTATAACTTACTTACTGCGTAGAAAAAAGTAAGAAAAGATATTTACTTACCTAGTTAAATAAAAAAAAAAGCCGGTCAAGCGCGAGTCGGACTCGTGCACCGAGGGTTTTGACAAACTTACTTATAAGAATGTAAAATTGTATTGAGGCTACAAAGTTGACTTTGCCGTTGAAAAACTGTTATCTCCACACATCGACATAGGTCGCGATTAGTTAACCAAATGCAAGCATCGAAAAAAAATTAAATATGATGGAGCTACAAATTAACGATCTTCGGATTTTTGCCTTTACTTGTGTCTGTTATCTTTTTTTTAACGTTAATTTAAAAGTTTGATATTTTCACAGCTTCAAGGGACTGTAGACCTGAGCATATGGTTTAATTTCAACTCGATATTCTAACACGTTTCCAAGATAAAGAGACTTGACAGAACGACGGACGGACGGACGGACAACAAAGTGATGCTATAGGGTTCCGTTTTTTCCTTTTGAGGTACGGAAACCTAAAAATGAAGTAAATGTTAACAACAGATATTACGCGCAACTGATTTCAACTCTATGACAATTGGTGTTTTGCACTAATGCTAAATAGCTTTTATTCTGTTTGGAACTTATATATTTGTGTAATTGTTTCATTAAAAAAATACGTTACAGCAAAAATAATGGTAGCATGTAGCAGTTTTACTAAAAATACATACTCGTATATCCGCCAGACTCAATACTCAGGAGATTGAGATTACAACAAATTAAGATCACTACCATGCTTCGATCATTGACATTATTGAGAGAGACATGCTACAATAGAACGTCTATCCTAAAATTAATCATAACATTCAATTTACATGGTCTCACTCGACTGTGTAAAGCCAAATTAGGAAACTCAGTTTAAAACAGTCTATATTAATGTATGTACAAGCTTTATGTGGACATAAAATATATCAGAATAGCCTCTTCGGTCGGTTAAAGCTGTGCACAGGTGTGGCCGGGTGGCTTGTCAAGATTTTCCCCTTATTCATAAACGCGTAATAAAACAATTTTAGTTTAAATCACTTGCTGGCAAATTTAACTGTCACAAAAATATCAAGGCAAAGCATATTTGATGCATACTTTAGCTATTGTTAGTTAGAAAAACCTGGCAAGAGCATGTCGGACCATGCTTAGTACCAATTTTACCATACGATGTTAACTAACCACTTAACAGACGATTAGAGCGTTAACAGTTGCCAAAATGTAGAACTAACAGTAGATTAACATAGATTAAATTTAAAATTGTATGGTGATATTGGTACTTATTGTAGGGTTCCGAAGCCGTTAAGTACTACAAACATAAAAACAACAAGCAGTCGTTTTATATGATTTTAGAACTTTTTTTTCTATTTCGTCACGAAAATTAGCCATTTAGACACATTAATTTTCGTGACGAAATGGGAAAACTTAAATTTTCTAAATTTAGTCCTTAACGATGTACACTTTGTTTGAAAAACGCCCAGGCACAAACACTATTCGCCTGTATCTCAAGAATTTATATTGTCGTGACAGTTTTCCTTTTAAGTTCATTATATGCGCTTTCATTGAAGATATTTTTCTGATTTTTAGTATTTTTTAGTTTTGGCTGTAGGGGACACTTGACTTTACCAAAATTTAGCGCTTTTAAGCTTACTATTTCATAAACGGATCCCTTAATCGAACAATTGTTTGAAAGAGCTATCCAACGACACCCTACACAATAGGGTAGACGAGAAAAAAATATACATCCCATGTTACGTGTACAGTAAAAATGTTTTTTTTTCAAGATATTATCTTACCACTGTGTTGGCGTGACTAATATTATGTATATTTATGCCAAATTACAGCTTTCTAGTACTTAAGTCTCTGCTAGGCTGCGGATAGACGGATGGACGGGCATGGCGAAACTATACGGGTTCCTAGTTTGACTAAGGAAACTCTAAAGAGAGGGGAGAGTTTTAACTTTTAAATGATTTTGCAATCAGGGCAACGTTGCCAACGAAGCAGCAGTCGCCGGAGTTGCAGCTGAACGCGGGCGACGGCCAGTACGTGGTGGCGTACACGCTCAAGCCGCCCAAGCAGGCGCAGCCGGACATCCTCAACCCGCCACCTGGTACGTTTATACGTCTTAGGATTGCAGTCTTGAGAATTCAAATGTCCATGGGTCTCAGATTCCACTTACAATCAGGTGGCCTGAAAGTGCTTGTGTGCCTTCCCATTGACATAAAAAAGTGGTCAATTTCACACAAACTGACCTAGTCCCAAACTAAGCTCTGACTGAAATATATAAATAAATACAACTGACTCGTACTATTGGTACGAGACATACTTATACAACGTGTCACAAAATAATCCGTAAAAAAGAAATTGCGAAAGTAGTGTCAACCCTAGTATACCGTATACCTAAGATACTGAACTGACGTTATTTAATACACACACGCACACTAAACTACTTTTTTTTTTTTTTTTTTACGGATTATTTTGTAACACGTTGTATAGAGAAATAAATGCTTAGATACATAGAAAACATCTAAGACTCAGTAACAAATACTCGCGCTTACCACACAAATATTTGCCCATACCGGAAATTGAACCCAGGACCGCTAGTTTCGTAGGCAGGGTCATTACCAACTAGGTTAACGCGTCGTCAAAATATAAGAAACAATATATTTTTTAACATCAAATAAATATATATCAACGAAATATTCGTTTTTAAGTAACTGAAAATGATCTCTACTTATATTTTAAATGCCGAAGGGTGTTTTTTGGTTTTATCTTATTTTAAGCAGGAACGAAAACATGCATTGACGTGGTTATTTGCACAAAGACAGCTAGAGAGCCACAGAGTGTCTAAGACTATATTTTATGACCTATGATTTAATTATTAAAAATAAATAACTTCTAGGCGCAGCAGGCGCAAGAAAAAGCTAACGTCTTTTTCAAGTAAAAATCAAAATGACTTTGCCCAAAAGTATTGCTTTGCGCAGTGAGTAGGTATGTAAAAGTTTTAATTTTAAAAACGACTCAATTGCTATAGGTGCTTGTATGCATAATAATATTTATATTTAAATATCACAACACTATCTTTGTAAAATCAATTTTGTTTTAGTCTTTATTTTCAACCTAAAAATACATTTACCAGAGAAACGGGTCGGTACAAAAGCCTCACTACCAGAAAGCATTTTTAATTACCACTTTGAAGAAGCAACAATACTGAACTAAAATCTCGGCCGCTTTCCTCTCTTGCGCTTTCATTAGGGGTTTAGCACATAAATAATAATTAATTAAAGTTAATTGTGGACTTGTTGTAAATTCAAAACCCTTTGTGCGGGTAGTTTCAAAGATCTGCGTTTAAGAAGCTTTATTTATTTAGGACCGTCTAGCCGGCGGTATTCACTCGTTTATTTCCCCTCTAATTAAATGTCCGATATTCGTTTTGCCATTAAAGATGAGAACCTCATTATTGAAAGTATTTTTATCATCTCAAAGTCGATAAAAAAAATCGCTTTGAAAATCCGCTAAGCGCGTCTTGTTTATTTTCTATGATGTTTCAGTAGTTGCTTTAATATAGCTTAAGTATCTCCGCATATACATCAAGAAAAAAATTGCCTATTTAAAGTTGTTATAAATGGTTATTCTATAGGTATATGTTTATTTATTTATTTATTTATTTATTTATTAAGGACATCAACAGCACAATACAGAAAATATAAAACCGATAACACCAAATAGCAAACAAAGCCAATTATAGATATCCACAGATTAACCAGGTAACATATTTAACAACACTGAAGCGATTAAAAACTAAAAAGGGCTGCCTGTGCTCATGCAAACCACAAGTCAAGTAATAGAACAAACTTAAGTTAACTAACAAAGAAGAATATTTCAAAAGAAAAGGTAAAAGAGCCACGCTTGTAAGTACATGTGCGTGTGTGCGTGTTTGAAAAAGTGTGTATGAGTGTATGTGTTGTGTGCGCGTTTGTGAGTATGTGCGCAGTACCCGAAAATAATTTATGAAGTGCAACATTTTATTACTGCTGTTTTAAAGGCAGATTTTGATAAAGAAAATGGGTCCAAATGACTAAATATTTTATTATATGTGTTAGCCACGCGTAGCAATGGTGAGTTCAGGGCATATTTAGTGTGAGCAAAGGGGACGTGAAACAGTACTCGTTTAGCGTGACGCGAGCGGAATGTTGGCGTGCTATAAGACAGCTCCGCCGTGAGCTCAGGGCTGTCCAGTCGGCCGTTGACGATATCATGCAGCAGGCACATGTCCATTATTTGACGGCGCTTTTGCAAGCAGAGGAAACCATGCCGCTTGCAAGCAGATTCATATGCTAGATTTAAATGTCCTATTCCAAGCCTAAAATTTAGATGGCGGATAAAAATACGTTGAATACGTTCAATTCGTTCAATGTGAACAATATATTGAGGAGACCAGACGGTGCTCGCATATTCCAAGATGCTACGGACATAAGCAGCATAAACAGCCTTTAGGCAACCTAGGTCTTTAAAAGGCGAGCAAATACGCATAACAAATCCCAAATTCTTATATGCCCGATCAGCCACAGTGTCAACGTGTTTTTCGAATGTCAATTTAGAGTCTAGAGTTAGACCTAGGTCACATATTGAATCAACTCGTGTCAAAGGATGTCCGTCAATATTATAAACAAAACTTATTAGACGAGGACTACGTGTAAAAGATATCTGGACGCATTTTGAAAGATTAACGGCAATTCTGTTTAGTTTATAATATTGCGCAAGTCTATCAAGATCGTTTTGAATTGCTAAGCAATCCTCTGTAGTGGATATATGTGAATATATTTTTTTATCGTCAGCGTATAAGAGAAACCTGCTACTAAGAAAGACCGTATATATATCATAAAGGTAAACTCCATACAAAAGAGGTCCCAGAATTGACCCCTGGGGGACACCTGAAGGGATGGATGTAAAGTTCGATCTATGACCTCCGACGACAACAGCTTGTTGTCTCCTGGAGATGTAAGAGGTTATCCATCTGTACAAGTTCCCTCTTAGACCCAGTCTGTACAACTTTCGGAGAAGGATGACGTGATCGACCCTGTCAAAAGCTTTTTCAAAATCAGTGTAGATCACGTCAACCTGCTTTCGCTTGTCCATCCGACGCAGAACATAATTTAAAAATTCAACTAGGTTCGTCGAGGTAGAACGACCCTTATAAAAGCCATGTTGTTGAGGAGGAATTCCTCGAGATAAAACAGGATAAATCACCTCATTAACTGATCTTTCGAATACTTTTGCAAACACATTCAAAATGGAAATTGGACGGTAGTTCTGGATCTTAACTTTGCTACCCCTCTTATGGATTGGCAAAATGTGTGCCTCTTTCCACTTCGAAGGAAAAATACCCTCAGAAACAGATTTGCTAAATAGTATACTCAGTGGAAAACAGAGGTGCTTAGCGCAATTTACGACAAAATACGAAGAGATACCGTCACTACCAGCACCACCGTTTACATTTACGCACTTAAGGTGCTTCAAAACAGTGTCAGGACTAATCACAGCACAACTAATTATGCTACCATCGTCGCAAAATGGAGGTGCCAGCGAGTGCTCCGGATATGAGGAGGCAGGGGACTGAAAAACGGAGTTGAAATAGTTATTGAAGCCATCACAAATGTCAGGCCCATCGGCATAACTGTTACCGCCAAGCTCTAAAGACCGGGGGTACGAGGAGCCCTTGCGTCTAGCTTTTACAAAAGCCCAGAAGCGTTTTGGATCAGTTTTTATGCCAGACTGTACCTTATCCACATAATGAAGGTAACAATCGTTTTCAATTTGTTTTTGTCTTTTGCGTAATAAGGAGAACTCTTCGTAATCACGTGGATTTCCATAGCGTTTCCACCTAGAATGTGCCTTGGCCTTCTCTTTGATTATGTTAATTAGCGCCCTACTAAACCATGCAGGAAATGATTGGTTTTTTGTGTGTCGCTGAGGAACAAATTTTATTATGGCTTCATTAATTATTTTATAAAAAAGTTCAACATCTAAATCAATTGTTTGACTAGTTAGAAGCTCCGACCAGTTAGTTTGATCTAATAATTCGCAAATCGAAGCATAATCTCCTTTACGGAAGCAGAACTTCAGTACTTCCGCTTCTTTAAGGGGCCCCGAGAAAATGTCCGTAACAACCAATTCAAGTGAGGGGTGATACAAATCTTCTTTTAGTATTGGTGAAACTGATCTTTGTATTTCCAGAGAGAAGTTACTGAAAATAAGGTCTAAAGTGTTGCCACTGGCATTAATGTTTTTATTAAGTTGATTAAGTTCTAAATAATTAAACTCGTTAGTCAGTTTGTAAGCCGCGTCCTGCACCTCAATGGAGCCGCGCCGTAAATGCAGCGGTCCGTCGGGCATCCATTTAATGCAAGGCAAATTAAAATCACCTGCTATTAAAAAATGAGCATCGCAGTCCGCTTCTCTGGCTGTAGATACACAGGAAATAATATTAGCTATATGAAGTGGTATGTTTTTGTCAGGAGGAGCATAAGCAGCCGCAATGTGTAGGTTTTGGGCAGAACCCAGTAAAGAACGAGATGGAACAGTTACAAAGAGACATTCAGTGCCCGGGAGGCACCATTCGGAGCGCAAGAAGGCGCCAAGAGAGCGCCGGGCCAGTATCATCACACCGCCTCCGTCCGCCTTCCCAGAAAGTAGTCTATCGCGATCGAGTCGAAAAACGTCATATTTATCGTTGCATAATTCCGAGTCTAAAACGCCATCGCATAGCCAACTTTCGGTTATTATAAGTATGTCGTAAGTACAACTTAGGACGCTATTATAGAAATTATGAGTTTTTGATCTTAAACCACGAGTATTTTGATAGTAAACATATAAAGATTTATTTATGTTGATTGAGGGTAGCATTGATCCGAGAATTAATTATTATGTCATCATGTATAGGTAATACCTCTCCGAGACGCGAGTAAATCATAATAATAACAACAAGGGGCGTAAGGTTACAGTGGTGTACATACAGACAATAAGTGTATAAGTTTGTGTATAGTGAGTGTGTAGTGTAATGAGTGAGTACAAGCGATGGTGCGGGCCAGTTATCAACGGTAATCATGCAAACAATATTTTTATAATCTTTACTAAACTGTAATCTAAGCTGTTTAATTAACTTTAATACTTTAAACAAATAATATAATCCGTTACTCGATAAAGTGACTAAGTGGCTAAGATGACTAATTAGACTATTTTTATTAAATCTGAGTGAGTTTTTATATGAATGTAAGGACTTGTGTCGTTTTTTCGCACGTAAATGTTGCAGTTTTTTACCCAAAAGTATTTAAAACTCTTTATTTTACACAAGTCCTTACACGCTTTTAAAAGTTTCTTGTTTTTTGGGGTCAAATGATCATTTACATAAATTCTTCGTGAGTCGCCCACTATGTTTATGTCACTGGATGAAATTCCTCTGCGCCTGCGGATGCCAGCGATGATGCTATCCTTGAGAGTCCGCTGTTTCAGCTTAACAATTATGTTCTTGGGGAGGCCGCTGGTCGACTGTGCTGGTTTTACGCGGTTGACGAATTCAATGTCCACTTCACGTAAACCCACCCCGGCCTCCGCCGCAACCCGGATCGCCAAGTCAGTGAGGGACTCATTTTTTAATTCGGGGATCCCAGAAATCTCCAGGTTATTCATTCGGAGCCACTGCTGATGAGCATCAAAATGAGATTCCAGCTCCATTATGCGCTGTTTGGATTCTGAGAGCTCACTCTCCAATTGGTTTATTTTCTCGACTTTACTCTCCAATAACGCAATTTTTTCAGCTATTTGTCCCTGAAATGAAGTAATCGCAGTTCCGATCTCCGATCTTATCAGCTGGGTGATTTCTTTTTTCAAGGATTCGTTGCATTGGATGATAAGGGAGTGGAACTTAGCCTCAATGTCAGGAGAAGGTGTCGAGGATGCCTCAAGGCGCTTAGGAGATACAGCCGAAGGTGTTGATGAGTTCGAGCTAGTTGGCTTAGCAGGCAGAGCCTTTTTTAAAATTATGTGTGTATTATCGTCAGAGACTTTGACCGGCGTATCATTATTATTACCTCTAGGTAGCTTAGACGTGCAGTTTGGGCACTTCCAGCTGTCGGGTTTAGCACAATCAGCGCCCAGATTAACACATAGGGGATGAAATGCGGCTTGACAAGACGGTTCAGAGCAGACAATGCTTTTACAAGCCATCAAGCTTTCATTACAGGCATTACAATAATCTGTAATGCAGCTCGGACATCTCCACTGAGTTGGTTTCTTGCTAGTGGGAACACCCGCACATTTGTAGTGAAAGCGATTTGAGCAATTTTTGCGAGAACAAATTAAAGCACTAGTGTCAGACACCGTGCGATTGCATTTTTTACAAGTGCTCATTTCGTACGGGCAAAAATGTAGATACCCACGGTAGTGCTCCAAGCAGTGCGCAAACAGGCAGAGTATATTAGGACGCACGCACGAGTAAGCGGGACGGGGCAACTGATAAGCCGCACGGAGATTTACGCGGAAGCCTGCGGTAGGTGACGCGAAGTGTAGTCGTAATTGCAGATGTTTATGCTTATAACTCACGGGCAGGCAGACGTTCCACAATCCCAAAATACCAGACACAGAGCACAGGAACTAAGCTTCACAACGGTATAACTTTTAAGTGTAAATAATATAGTTAAACTCAAGAAAATTGATCACAATTTAACGTCCCAGCTTTGGGCAATCCTTTAACCTTATCAGGCAAGATCAAAGCCACGTTTCTCTTTATTCAGTTTTCAGAAAATTTAATGTTTACTATCGCCGTCTAGATATTTTAAAGACATTTCTAGGAAGCCTTTGTTTGATTTTGAGTGTAATTTTAGAAGGGAAATACTAGTTATTGACGTCGTTACAAAGGAAAAGTTTGGAGGAACCCAATTAACAATTTAAATTATACGTAATTTAGAGTCTGAAGCAGAATCTTACAGCAGAACAGCGGTGTAAAATATTAGTGCGTTTCATAGTCAGAGAGAACTAAAAACTTCTTTGTTGTCGAAGCCAGTTCCCTTATTTGGTCCATTCCGATATGACAGAATACAATTCGTTATTTTTTGAAGAATTCTTTTATCTAGCCTTATAGTTTTACCTGATAGTATCTAAAGTAATTTATAAAACTTCTAATTCCTTAGACGGTGATCCGCTTTCGAAGCGGTGTCCAGAGGGTATGAAGAACGGGGCACTGCACGATGAATGGCCGTCTAGCGAGCGTGCGCGCGCTCCGCACGACGAGTCGCGCGCGGTAAGTTCCTGTGCGAGTATCAATCATGCGCACATTATTTTTTCGTGTGTATTTTCAGCTGGCTGCATCATGATACGTAAATTTACGTGATCGTAAGGTACCGAGTTCGAACCCCCGCGGTCACCATGTACCAATGATTTTTTTCTAACTTAAGTACCTACATTACCCGATGCTCTTACGGTAAAGGAAAAATATCGAGAGGAAACCTGCACGTTCGAACCGCTGAGTATGTAAGAGGGAAATTGCATTTTTAATCAATGTGTATTAAGTTTTGTCTTTAAAGATAAGCTTTGTAAATTTATAAAACAGTGTCATTGATCTTTCTTTTTTTGATGGATAGCAAAGATAAGGTATCTTTTTGTTTTAACTACTTAAGCAACTAAAATAGCCAAGAATTATAAGACTATATAATATGATGATGTCTTTATTTAATAGTGTATAAAAGCCAAGATAAAACCAGATATCACATCGGAAAGATACATGACATTATGTAGTCAATAAGCTCAGCTTCACTCTTATTTGAACCACTCAATATAACTTAAGAAGTATAGGCCCAATTAATGAGGTAATCATGTAGTTATTTATTTATAGTGTAATTATTTAATTTAAGTGGATGTCTTAAGAAGCAACTAAGGGAATAAGAGCTTGTAGTGCTGTTAGGCGATGGGCTTGCAACCTGTCACTAATACACTGGTAAACATCTTAGCCTACTTCTGCAAAATGTGGTTACAGAATTATCAACAAGTCTTTTTAGATATTTTTTTGGTATTTCTGTAGCTCTGCCTACCCCACTCCGGGAATTAAAGCGTGATGTTATGTATGTATTTATTATTTAATTTTGCCCTCAGGCTCTATCGCCATCGACCGCTACGGCGAGTAGACCGGCCTCCAGTACCACGACCCTCAGCAGAAGGGAACACCTCATAGCAGAGGAGATCCCAGGACCAGAGAGCTGTGTATAGGAAAAAAAAACATAACTAGTGAATATTCTATCGAATTTTGTACATAGTAAAGAATGTAGGTATGTATTGACTGTCAAATTGTGATAAATAACATTGTAAATATTGTAAAACGAAAGTATAAAGGAGGACTTTAATAAAAGCCTGGCGACAGTTGAGTATTTATTTTTCCTGTATCATGCTGTATTTATTTGAGTTGGCTGAGGCAATACAAACATGATCTAACATCAATGCTCATCATGCTGCGATTTATCAGCGCTGGTCTTCCGTTGGAACTACGGAAGGCGATACCCATATAAAAACAAATTATAGCTAAGAAAATTATTTATATATATCTGAGTCACCAGCCATAATCAATTATCCAAATATAGATTGAAAAATAAGTGTCACGTCTCCATTACTAAAAGCATAAGAGCAAGTACAGAAATAATTAAGCCCAATGTTGGATAACATATTATAATTACTGGTTACTTTACAACAAAGAAAAACGTGGTGGTGGTTCAGTGGACCCTGTGCAGAGTCCGTCCGGACCGCTACCACCATTTCATCCATTAACCACCCGCCAAGCAGCAGTGTTCGTATTGCTGTGTTCCGGTGTGGGAATAATACAACCGGTGAAATTACTAGCATAGAGGCATTCCATCTTAGTCCTCAGGGTTGGCAACGCATTTGAGGTCTTAGGATTATAGTCGTGACAATTCAAATGTCTATGGGTCTCAGATTCCACTTACCATCAGGCGGCCTGAGTGCTCGTGTGCCTTCTCCTTAACATTAAAAAAAGAAGTGTTATTGAACCAAAAATGCTGTAGAATAATGTAAATAAGTAATTCAAAATACAACTGACGCCGTGATAGGCAATATTGGCACAAACTACTTACAGACCGGTAAATCCTTGTGTAGCGTGAAATTGACACAGTATTTTGGCTAAGGTCATATCAAAATGGATTATGGTAAGAGAACGATTTGCCGTACTGCTATTTTGTCGTATTATTTTGTCGGATTTTTGTTGTGACGGTTTCTTGTTTCGTCGGAATTACTCTTATTATATCAATTTTAAAATGTGGACCATTATAAACCCGCCGCCTGCCTCAAAAGTAGGGTTAATGTTTTCATGTGGATGTTTGTGCCATCACAGACTAGAAACATTAAGCCATTTTTGTTATTAAACTTACTTAAATTTTTCATCGAGACACGGTAACTATAGTTAAGTTTGATATTGAAAATCCGATGAATAAAGACCCCACGAAACTGGGAACCGAGAAAACAGGAATATGACGAAACGAAAAGGAATCTGGACCGGTCTCTTCAAGATGTGTGTAAAAACAAAAAACAAAATTAAAAATACCTATTGATACGCTTATAAAAATATTGCCAAAATCCGACCATGGTAAACTACTAGGCTGGTGTAAGCGTGGGGTGGTGGATATAAAAAGAAGTTTTGATTGAAATCGTATGAGCATGTCAGCAGAAATACAACTGAAATAAGCATAGGCCTTCTCTGAAAAAAAAGCGTCCAATCACTGATTTAGTTAAATGCCGTTCGCTCGACTGCGAAAAATAAGGTAAGTGACACAACATTCTGGTAATCAACACAGTAATAAGCCAAGACAATTTTCATAAACAATAACCCTACATCTGTGCAATACTACTTGTATTATTATCTATTCTGTGGCAATTACCCATTCTATGACTGCTTATACAGGGTGTCCATTTGCAGCAATAAAGGTAAATAGTGCCCTATTTGAAAATCAATATCTAAGTTACTAAATTATTATTTTTTAATTTATGTGTAATTAACAATTCTAAAAAGAAACGTACGACATGTATCATACATATTGCTCGAATTATTTTCTTAGTTTACTAGCCTTAAAATGAGATATATAAAAATAATGTTAAGTAGTTTGCAAATGACGTAGTAAATCTGTGTAGCATTTACAGAAATTACAAGTTTGTTTTTGAAGACATTTGCGGTCAAGGTACCTACTTTTTGATCTTTTTCTGAAAATGATCTACTATCCCCCTCAGTAGGGCTAGACAAGTTGCATTCGACAATCGCTAGCGATAATGTTTGGATAGGCAAATGTATTTTTCAATCGAAACATATTCGCTAACGATTGTCGAACGTAAGTTGTCTAGCCCCACTGAATACGTATCGAATTACCAATCACCCTTTATTGTGCGTCCACGACCTAAATCGCAGGAACGTGCAATCAAACGAAGTGTCGATTTCCGATTACGATTTTAACATTCCTCATTACACTAAAACGTACGAACTGCTTTGAAATGTAACCAGTGTCACGTCGTACCAGTCACAGTTCAATCAAATTACAGTAATGGAATGACCGAATCTCTTAATTGAAGATGCGATGAGCATACGTGTCGTATCCCTACAACCCAGCGCGTTAACTGTAATCACAATCTCTTTCTATGTAGCCATGTCCACATCTTTGCTAACACGGATATACTAGTAAGTGGTAACTCATCACTTCATTGAATTTCACTTCATCAAATGTATCATTTCATCGAATTTAATTTAATCGAACGCGTTTTTCCTTCTAATACCATAATGTTTTCAGGTTATGTTAAATATTAATTACGTAGGTCAGGTAAAGTTACAGTTTAAGATACCTTGAAAACATTATGGTTTCAGCAGAAAATAGCGTTCGATGAAAGGTGTTTCGATGACATGATAGGCACCCACTAGTAAGTACTTAAATATACGTGAGAATTTATGAGTTGTCTCTTTCGACGTTTATTTGATTATCGTAAGCTTTTAAAGCGGGCGTGCAATCAGAATTCCACTTAAGCACACTGATATTGAACATTTTGTTAACGCAAAATGATGCTAAAATGTATGTTCAAAAAATATTTACGCCTCACGTTTTATAGTATTAAAAAAATACCATGAGACGCTACATAAAAGATCATATATTGTAATGGTTATCTAAAAGAATAAAAAAAAACATTTAGAAAATTTACAATTATAGACTAATCTTCACACGATATATTCTTAATAAAGTGGCAATTTAGGTTGAAACGTATACTTATTGTTTGTCTACGGTATGAAATTTGAAACTCACTAAAACACCAACTTACTTGTTGCGCCCTTTTTAGACGGTGAGTATTATGAATATATAAAATAAAATGAATAAATACATAAATATCCCCAAACTAAGCTCTAGACTTGTACTACGATTACTAGAAAACGATATACATAATTAAACGTACATGAATAAATAGAAAAAATCTAAGACTTAGGAGCAAAGTACTATCTCTCTCTCTCTCTCATCAGACATCTTTTTTGGCTTTTGTCATTTGCACAGGAATTTGGAATCTATAGAGATACCATTTAATATAATACGACGTTACTCAATAATCTAAACAAATGATGATTTGACTTTTTCCTGTTCTGATAACGCTGCTCTCGAACCGCGTGTATAACTAGAGCTCTGTCTAGCTCCAGCGGAGCTCACTCATCTGTGCTTCCTATCCGCGAACCTTAATTAAAATGTCTGCAGGCTGTCATCCCGATGGACCCAGCTCTCGACGTTAGCCAGTTTAAAATCTTAACTGAATATCCGATTCTCATAATAAAATTAAAACCCGGGCTTTCCCGGAAAGCCATTTCAATTTTTTCCCCATCAACTGGAGTTGGGGAAAGTTTAGCAACCACTAAATATTCACATTGGTCTTTCTAGGAACTGCTTTTTGCTTACGCCGTGTTTTTTTAGATTTGTTTTTTAATTTTGGGTTGAACTTTTTGACTGATTGGCTACGTCTCCAAAAACTGTACTGTTACAGATCAACAACCTTTCGCATGTTAAAACACCCTTAAAAAGTCAAGAGGCCATTCTGCAAACCAAACGAAAATGCTAACAAATAAAACGCTTAAAGCACAAGCACATAATAAATATTGCAGTATGTTCCCTAATGCAGTCTGGGTTAATCGCGGCCGCGTATATTATGCAGCGCCCGCCAAGGGGAATCCCAAAAGCGCAATAATGAACAACTAGGGTAATCCGCTGCTTAACCAATTAGTGTTTCCAAATGTCGTCTTTTGTTATAAAGGTCGATCGCAAACGCCTCAACATTCTGAAATAAAAATCTTTAGACGTAGCCGAGCTCAAAATGTATTTAGCGCAGAAAAAGAAACTAGAGATAATCCCATCTCTGTGATAAATCTGCTCGAATGTTTTACCAATGAAGTTGTCTTTATTCGTTTATTTACATTGACCGTCTTTTGTGAAAACTTTCAAGAAAATTTATGTTTTTACGAAGAGGGATTTTGTTCTTTAAAGAAGACAAACAGCACACGTAAACTCGTTTTGAAATACAAACCTCGGAAAAGACCCTTGACGGCATGCCGACGTACGCTGACACTCGGCGGCTTGAATTTAAAAGAGGGGAATTAAATTAAGTCTACTAATGAGCAGTATATTTCATTGAAATTACGTTTGTCAGCGTACGTTTATCTAAGTTTAAGGAAGCCTTACGTAAGTAAGTCTACGCATTTCTTTCCATGAAACGCCTCTGAGAATGAGCACGAAATTCCCAAGCGTGTGCTCGTTTAGCTCGTAATTTTTCATTGAGCCCGAGAGTCGGCGGGAAAGCCTCCAATTAAGTTTCTCTTTACCGTTTGGCCCCGGAAAAGGGGAAGAGAAATGAACAACAGAGGCAAGGGACAGTGGAAAGACCTACGTCTGCCGTATAAAGACAAATGACCCCAGCAACCGCTGACGCGCGTTTTTGTTTCACCACGATCTAATTATTAGGTGCACATTTAGTCAAGTCATCGCGGCCGCTTTTATTACTCACAATCTGTTAAGAACCTAAACAATTTCCTTGAAGGTTTTGTAACACAACGTAATGGATTAAGCTTTTGTATGTTATTTTCTCAAACTTAAATGGGGTGATTTTGACAGTTCTGATAATAGCCAGTGCAGTTGAAAATCTTTAAAAAATCCCACATATTCCTGAACTTCTTTATTACGATTATTACGTCAGGTTTCTGCACTTTTGCTTAGTAACGAAGCGATGTCAATAAAAAGATAATGTTTTATGTATTCGATTTTGGCAAATAATTTGACATTGTTAATAAATCAATATTTAAGTATTTCAGTCTTTAATACACTGATTATTTCATAATTAATATCCATTCAGTAATATCGACGCTTTCGCGCTCTCAAACGAGTGGCGAACCCGCGACTCCACATTTTGAGTGCTCGCGTAAACAAAAACGTAACTCGTACGCTTTAGTAGCACTGTCGCTATTTTTTTTAATAATCAATTCAAGTCAAGTCAACTTCGTCCCCGCATAAAAGTGTAAATTAGTTCTGCGATATCCTTCTATCCTTTCATGAATCGAATATCTTTAGCGCACTACACTAGTATTATGCGATTTTCAACTATTATGTAACAGAAGTTTATTTGATGATGATTTTAACCATCACCCAAGCGTGTCGGTCAAAATAAGCTTGGACTTGATAAGTCATAAATCGAAAGTTTTTTTTTAGCAACACCGTCAGTAATTCATCCGTTTATGATGTCTCATAAAATAATAACCGTTGCTAAGTAAAGTGTTACAGTGAGGTGTAAATGAAACATTATTTTATTAGAGTTTGGACAATAAATCCACTCACCTACTAAGCTCGTAAAATTCGGTAGGTTGATTGAGTCAGTATTTTTATTGTTTCGGGCCGTGAATCAATGGCGAATGTTTCAGTAATAAAAACGTTTTACGATTGTTTTCACGGGAAAATTTGTGGCCCGTGAAATGCTCTTCCGCAGTCATTTTCTTACTGAACGATTCGCTCAGGAGACGCAGACAATTGACATTCTCGCCTCCGCTAAGTACGAATACAAAATAATAGGTTTACGATCTGAACAATTTGAAAATTGCATTTGAGTATAAATATAGAGAGTGTTCTAAAATATTCAACAAAGCTGGCCTCGGAATAGGTTTAACACGACCAAATACGGTCAAACGCACGCAAAAAAATCAACACGAGTTATTTAGAAAATTTAACACTGGGTTTTTTCGTTGCAGCGCGTGCTCGTCCTGGTTATGAAATGTGTTACTATTTCACATTGTTTCGAGCAATTTCATTCAGAAGTCACAATGCTTTGTGCTCAGTCGCGTCTACGAATGGAATGCTACTGAGTACGTTCATGAATACATCTCCAAAAATGTGCAGTTTTAAATTACTTTAAAGCTAATCAATTTAAGGACTTAATGCAGTTAAAAGAGTAAATATGCAAATTGTAAAGAACAATAAAGGACACAAGTTTTGATGTCTACTAACTACATTAATCGATGTGAAAATATTTACAATTAAAATAAATATATCACTAGAACTAAACCATTAGAAATTATTCTCAAATCCAATTTGAATTCTTAGAAACTCTTTGTTGCAATGTACATTTACTTCCGGTGATTTAGTTCAGCACTTGAGCAGTATACAAGTTCTTTACTCAATGAGCTCCCTGAGACCATTTAAATAGCTAATTTGCAATTACTACCGATAAATCTCAGGTACTTGAGTGTAGCGATCGACTTAATTCAAGCGGACCTACCACAGTAAAAAGATGTCGCAGTAATGATATTTAATAAATGCAAAATGATTTGTTGCATCCGCGTAAAAACGAATCCGTAAAACAAAGAATGCGTGTCATATAATTTAGTGTTTTTTTCGGGGCAGCCTACCGTAGGCAAATATAAGGTAAAATTTTGACAAAGCAGTATTTTAGAGCTCAGTTTTCACGTAACATTCCAGATGTAGAAACTACAAATTGTGTTCTCAGAAGTTATTGTGTACTGACCTTCAATTACATCTTAACAACATCAAAGTATCGTCATACTCATAATTGACCTAGTCCTAGACTATACTCTAGGCTTGCTCTAGGCTTACTATTACTATGGGTATTGATTGGCCAACGACTATATACTGACAGGGTTTACATATTTATCGCTGTACTCACAGACATTTTATAGACAAATATCTAGTGCCTTTTTAAGTATATAACCAATTGTCAATAAGTACTATCTTAGCCTGAATGCAAAATGTGGTTACAGAATTATCAACAAGTTTAGAGTTGTTGGTATTCTGTTGCTCTGCCTACCCCACTCTGGGAATAAAGGCGTGACGTTATGTATGTATGTATGTACTAACGACTTAACGTTGTTAAATGACTCAAAGTGCGGCCGTTAGATACGTAGAAAACATTAAGACTCAAGAACAAATACTCGTACTTGGGCGTTTTCCAAAAAAAGTGTACATGGTTAAGGACAAAAATTAGCCATACATTTACATACGTTAATTTTCGTGACGAAATGGAAAAGTTAAATTTTCTTAACTTTTGTCTTTAACGATGTACACTTTTTTTGGAAAACGCCCACTTATCACACAAATATTTTAAGGAATCGAATTCAGGACCGCTAGCATTGGAGGCAGGATCACTCACTACCAACTAAGCTATCAGCCTCGTGGACATCATATAAGACAAAGTGAAATAGTGCCTTCCGAAGCCAATAGTTAATATCTCAAATAAAACACCAGTAGCAATATCAACCTCATCACTAACAGCAGATAATTTAAACTGCTTCGAATATTTATTTTAAGATACTGCTTATTATAGCTCCTAAGTTAGATATAGCTCCTTAAACATACATAACCTACATTTTTTTGCGATCAGTCTCAGAACTCAGAGCAGATACGATATTATTCTGGTATTGAACGTATTTTCATTTAGTGACAGGGCAGTCATATACTGCTTTTAGCGTGATTGTGACCGTGAGCAACGGTGAACATTGGGCGCGGGGCTATAATCCGGCGGTGAGTAATTAGTGCAGAATCAGGTGTTTGCGACCAATACTGTGTGCATATGGTTCAGCGGGAATGTTAATGTGATCGCGATACTAAAAACTGTAGCGTTTACTTTTAGGTACATATAGTTTTCGCTTTACTATTTCACTTTGTATTCATTGGCAACCTTGCAACAACAATGTGAAAGACAACATCCATGCACGCAGTATGTACAATCTAATATATAAAATTATTCTCGCGTCACGGTGTACGTTATTGAACTCCTCTGAAACGGCTCGACCGATTCTTATGAAATTTGGTGTGCATATCGGGTAGGTCTGAGAATCGGCCAACATCTATTTTTCATACCCCAAAGTAACATTAAAAAAAATTGCAGCGGGCGAAGCCGCTGGCGGGTCGCTAGTTTACTTATATATTATAATTTTCGACTGTACACCTACTTTTGCGGCTGTCTGTTCCATCACATACTTGAATTATCAACTTATAAGAAACTACGTCCAAACTAAACATTGGCTGACAAAGTGGTTGTACAGTGAGTCTTCCATTTGAATGTAATGTAATGTTAACTATTTTACAATAAAATGTAACATTTTATAGTAAATTATTTTTACTTTAAAATTAAGTACTTTTCGCTTTTGTACACTTTGACATTATTTGATTTTTACATTTTTATTTTTACTTTATTTTTTTACACTGACGATCTTATTGTGAATTCATTATAACTATGCGATATGTAATAATGTAATTTCCAATACGAAATAAATGACTACCTTCCTACCTACCTACTAATTACCCCTGCTAATAGCGTTACTATTTTTTAAAGTTTTCTCGAGCACCAATCTAATTCAAAGTATTATTTGACACTTTTGAGAAGCAGACTTAGTTTCATATCGATATTAATATTAACCTTCATTATAGCTTATAGTATCAGCCGTTATAAAATATGTTCATATGGTAGACACACTGTATTAGAGTGGCCCTTGACTATAAAGTTCACTCGTATTACATGAATTAAAGAAAGGCTGATTACCACTAAAACTATATCCAATTAAAGAAATTTACACAATTAAACCGAGCAAAAAAAATTACCGACGGAGAATTAGGTTCGATCTTATTCCTGGAACACGACAACTTAGAGGAAGTACAAGTTAATCCCTTCCCTTATATTGGATACATGCTTAATGGGCCAAGTAACTACGAGTAGATGATATCCTCAATATTTTTTCTCCTCCCGTGTGGTTGCCGGGTTAGAATAGTGCCACTGCGTGTCGTCCCGTAGATGTCGTAAGAAGCGACTAAGGGAATAAGGGCTTGTAGTGCAAGGCGATGGGCGTGCAACCTGTTACTAATACACTAGTAAACATCTAAGCCTACTTGTGCAAAATGTAGTTATAGAATTATAATCAAGTCTTTTTAGATTTCTTGGTATTTCTGTAGCTCTACCTACCCACTCCCCACTCTGGGAATGAAGGCGTGATGTGTATGTATGTATATAATTAGATGATAGACAGGTAGATAAGACGTTTATTTGTGTATTACAAATAACACATACAATGACATTATAATAAAGATAAAAACAAAGATACTTCAATGCAAATGTAATTAATACATTATTTCACTTAAATGGACACAATTAAGTTGCCGAAACAATATGTAGGTACGTTGAATAAATTAATAATAAATAAATGTCAGGGGACAATTTCTCACAAATTGAGCAAATCCCAAACTAAGCTCTAGGCTTGTACTATGGGTACTAGAAAACGACAAACACTTATATATAGAGAAATACATACTTAAATACAAAAAAACATCCAAGACTCAGGAACAAAACATCACACAAATATCTGCCCTTACCGGGATTTGTACCCAGGACCGCTGGCTTCGGATGCAGAGTCACTCCCAACTGGGCCAACGTGTCGTCAAACGTTGGAAAGTTGATATTGTTTTTTAAAAAGAGGCTTCTTCGACTGATCTCGGAAAGATCTTGAAGTTGCTGCCCAAAATCGTGAACACTGGAAACCCCTTCTGCGACCTTATTGAGGATAACAGGAAGACATCATCATCATCATCATTATGTTGCAGCAGAGTACAAGGGTCAGCTCAGCGTATAGCTATAACTAACTTTTGCGATTTATCGGTAAGTTTCATACAAATACTAGTTATATACGGAACCCTACAGATAAACTCTCCTATTCATAAACGCACGAAGGCTAAACTAGCTTGAAATATGCCCTGTCCTTATCCTTCACTATAACATTTAAATTTGACACAGAGACAAAGAATACTATAGCAAAAATAGGTTTACTATGCCTGTATAAAGGGGAAAAACTAAAACGTTGCTCGTGTGGTTTCCGAGTTAGTAGTGTCTTCCCGTAGATGTCGTAAGAGGCGACTTACACTGGGTTCCTATATTCAAGACGTCACATTTTAACGATTCCTTTTAAATATAGGAACCCAGGGTAAGGGGATAAAGGCTCGTAGTACCGTTCGGCGATGGGCTTGCAACCTGTCACTAATACACTGGTAAACATCTTAGCCTGATTGTGCAAAATGTGGTAACAGAATTATCAACAAGTTATATAGAGTTCTTGGTAATTCTGTAGCTCTGCCTACCCCACTCTAGGAATGAAGGAGGGATGTTATGTATGTGTACTAAAACATTATAGAGTGTTGACAAAGCAAAATCTTTATTCAAATCTGTTAGAACAAAACATCATGGCCGCAATTATATTTCTTTACGCGTACTTTAAAAAGCTTCTGGTTTTAGGGTTCCGCACCCAGAGGGGAAAACGGTGCGCTAAATATTTGACACACTTCTATCCGTTTGTATTTCACCTGAGCTTCTTCTTCGAGGTGCATCAATATTGATTTTGACATGTTATCACACTGTCTTTGACTCTGCCGCCATTACTGTCAAGTTAATATGAGCTTTAATTCCATTGACGATAATGATAACATGTCAAAATCAATATTGTTTGTTGTTTAACAGAAAGTCATCATAGAATGTATCACTTCGCAGAATTTTAATTTCATAGAAAGCTATTTTTTGCTGAAACATTAATATGTTCAGATTATCTTAAGCATGAGTTACAGCAGAAATTAGCTTTCTATGAAATGAAAATCCTGCGAAGTGATACCTACTAAAAAATGAGTTTCTGTAAAACAGTGTACGACCATTTTATGTATGTACACATTATTTTACAAAAAAAGCGAAAACAAAAGTACAAAGGTGAACTCATCCGTATAAGGGATCACTTCCAGCTAACCCTGAAAGACTGAGAAAGGTGAGGTTGTGCATCGACTATGCAGGTTTACAAATTTGCAGGTGTACTGCTACGAATAGAAGTTCAAAATTAGGATTTTTTTAATACAAGGATGAAACAAAAAAGAATTTATCAATTAGAAATAACAAAATTTATGTACAACTCTTGACCAATATACTGGCATTTGTATGAAACAAAGATTAAGAGGCCGTATACGAAATTTTGCCGATTTCGCTGATTTACGTAATTTTACAGTTGAAATACTTTATTTCTACAAAATTGAATGCGCAACACGAAAGATAATTTTAATTTTCAACGAATGTATGAGCTACTTTTTGTTTTTATTATTTGATTTTGATTAATCGACCTGAAACCGGCGACTGTTTTGTGAATTTTGCTGTAAGAGGTTTAGAATATCGCATATTCACGAATCGTGTTAACGTCTACAAGGTATGAAAAAATTACAATTTATTGCTGTAACTGTCGTCTAAAAAATGTATGAAACACTTTTTACCATCTTTATATATATATATATAACTTTTTTGTGTAAAAAATAACTAACTTGGTAAAACTTTATAGAAAATGAGCAAAAAATTGATTTTGATATCGGCTACTTAAAACTCTCGTTCATAAAATGAAAACAACAGTAATAAACTTCAGTTCAAAATCAATCCAGTAGCTTAAAAAAGCATCCAAAAATTAAGAAAAAATTGTAATATATGTTTTAAAACAACCTAAATTTCGCATACACTCCTAACACTCGACAAAAATAAAAAAACTAGCTCATTAATTCGTAACCGTAATGATATTTCATGATGTGCATTAAAACTTATAGAAAAACAGTATTTTAACTGTAAAATCACGAAAATAAACAAAACCGGCAAAATATCGTATACGGCCTCTTAAGCATTGCCATTCATAGTGGCAAAATTGTGCTGCCAGTATTTTGGGAACGATGCCCACTGGTAGCAGTTTGTAAGATTATTGTAGTTGTATGTAAGTTCGTTTTTTGTTTTTATTGTTTCTTATTCTTAATTTTTCATTTTATTTTATATATCAAACCTGTTATCGTATGGTCAATGTTACAATAGCTCTTATTAACTTGACAGGAATGGCAGCCGAGTCAAAAACAATACAAATGCAAATAAATGTATTAGACGTCATTTTAACGGAACTGGAATAGTGCTGAATCGCACTTGAACAGGGTTTTTTAGTTTTTCTTGTTTACAGCTTCCATCTCGTTTTATATTTTCTATGCCACGGCTGACGAAATACTGTTTCTATTTTTGAACAAACAAAGCATTTCAGCATACACATCACCAACAAAGAGCATGGTTAAAAACACATGAAAGCGTTTTAAGTGCTAAATAAAAATTAAAATATAGGAACAATTTGGAAGAAACAACACCGTATGAACATAATTTTCACTCTTTACGTGAAATAAATGCCGGTAACATTGATCTTGATAAAAATCGAAATCTTAAAGTAATTTATCTTAGACAATCACTGTCAATTTTTTTTTAAATGTACATACTTATAGCCTGACAAGTTTCTATTTGGCCCTATTTCAATACAAACTTGTATTAAAATAGGGCCAATTAGAAACTTGTCAGGCTTTACATATAAATTAATTATTTAAGAAGCGTCTTATCTTAATGTAAACATAACTAAACATTTCCCAAATTGACATTGTTAAAGAAAAAATTGGTCTCAATTTAGTAGTAGTTTAGCTGAGTACCTATCTATTCTGATGTGCCCAGCGCCATCTTTTGGATGGATCCTAAGATAACTAAATCAATAACGAAAAACATTATTTATTGTTAAAAAAATAACTACCTTGGTTATAAAAACCACCTGGTTTGAATAAATCTAAAAAGATATAGAATAAAAATAATGAACCTTATGCTCAGGGGATATGTAAGTGGAATGGTAACGATGGTAGGTTTTTTTTATGTTAAGGAGAAGGCACACGAGCACTCAGGCCACCTGATGGTAAGTGGAATCTGAGACCCATAGACATTTGAATTCTCAAGACTATAATCCTAAGACCTCAAATGCGTTGCCAACCCTGAGGACTAAGATGGAATGCCTCTATGCTAGTAATTTCACCGGTTGTCTTATCCCCATACCGGAACACAACAATGCGAACACTGTTGCTTGGCGGGTGGTTAATGGATGAGATGGTGGTACAGGTACAGATTTATAAACAAAAAGTTACGGTTTTAAATCACCAGTCAATGTGAAGTTTTCAATTCACCAAAGCGCGTCCCGCCAATCAAATCCACGGTGCGCGGGTGCGCCAATGTAGTTACGTAAATTTAACGAGAGGGGCGCGACATTAGATTGAAATCACTTAAAGTTACGGGATAACTATATGACGCTCAGCGCCATCTACCGTAGCCTATGATAAACTAAACTACAAGAAAAATCTGTACGTTACGTTACGTTACGTTAATAACATAATAAGCGTTCTACCTGCGCGTACACAAAACTAGCCGATGTATCCAATTCCAAGTTGGTCTGTGAGAAAGCAGAAATAGGTGACCGCAGCGGAAATCCGAGCGCGCGGGTAATGCCGGGCCGGCTAATTAGTGGAGGGTCGGATGTGCGAACAGGCCAAATGAAGATTTATCATCGCCCTTGCGAACGATTGGGTTACGGCTATCAAAGTAACAAATTTGAAGTTATTGTTTAAGAGGAAATGCTACCTGGGGCTTTTCCCCACGTTTAGCTCACTTTGCTACGATATTGTAGACACACTGTTGACGGAATAACAGCCTTTACTTGTTACGCCTGACACCATGCTGAGTGGCAACCATTTCGGTGTTCATTTAAGATTAAGGACTCGCTCGGTAACTCGGTATTACTCTTTTTTATGTTTTTATGTTTGCTGTTTTTTATATTTATTTCTTAAAGCTCCAAATTCAAAAGATTCATTATTATTTTTTAGTAAATAACGTTATGGCGCTAAAAATATTGTTTACGAATTGAACAAAGGTTAAGGTGATTGAGATAAATCACAATATACTCGTATTACAGTCGAGCGAGAAAAGTGAGATATCATGGCATATTAAGAACTATGGGTTCGTCATTAATTCGTCAACAAATTCAAAAGCGAACTGTATAAGAGAGTACCCTAACTGGTAAAAATACATATTTTGCTGTTCTGTCTAAAACCTGTATGTATTTTTATCTGAATCAATGCCATATCTTTTTGCATATATCTTACTTGAGTTTTTTAAAAAACCAAATAATACAATTAATATGAATAAAATAGAAGTTTAAAAAAATAAAAAACCGCCTTCAATAACGCAAAAAAATAACTTGTCTCGAGGAGTTCTCTCAATTCCTTACTGATCCCTTCATCAGATTCAGATTTAGTGATAATGAGCCTACCTCGAAAGTATATTCTATCAAACCAATTTTTTTTTTCAAAATCTGTCCACAATTGACGGAGTAATTAGTGAACATACATAAAAAAAAGAAAAATAAATAAATATCTACAATGGAACTCCTTTTTTTGAAGTCGGTTAAAAGGATGTACGAAGGTAAACTTATCCCATTTCCCATTCCCATTTGTCTATCAGTAACGTGATTTTATTTATTGTATCTTATTAAAACACCTTTATATCAATCACATTTTGAAAATGTCAACATCGTGAGTAGATAAGATATGTCTTGCTGATTGTATTAGACAGATGTCATGATTCATAATGGCAAATAACATAAAATCATGAACACACCATTGTATCATCATATATGTATAAATAAATATCAGTGAATAATGTATCACAAATGGGTCTAGCCCCAATCTATGTAAGCTCTAGGCTTGTTCTATAGTAACTAAACAACGAATGGCACATTTAATTATGTAGAAAAATACATACCTACTTAAAAACATAGTTACTACTTAAGTTTTAACAACAAATACCTATTGTCTTGCCCTGTACCATTTTACTTGTTTTTTTTTTGGACAATATAATAGACGGTAAGCGTGGAACGCCCTTCTTCGGCGGGTGAAACAAAAGTTTCATTAATTTCTCTTATAAATATCGAGTATGATCCAAATTATATCTCATATATAAAGTAGCTTCAACCGTATTTTAGTAAAGAATACCTTACTAAAAAGGCCTCCCACGAATAAGGCCTCTTCATTACTTACGTCTTTATTCCTCGATTTGAAATAAAAATATCTTAAGATTTACGCGGAAAAAATACGGAAGGGACCAAAAGTAGTAAGAAGTAGTACTTAAAAAAAATTAAAACTACTTTTTTTAATTATAAAAAATAGGTAATCTTAAGTGATTGAAAACATACGTTTCAAATTTCAGATCTCTAAGTCCTAACCTGATTTTTTTAGATACAAAAAGCGTCTCCTGAAAATTTGACTTCTTGTAATTACACCCTTATTCTTAGGATACGAAGATCATAAGTAGGGTATTATTGGGGATTCTGGATCATTTGTCCTCGCTGCGCTCGGATGATCCAGAATCCCCAATAATGATCCAGGATCCCCAATAGTTTCCATCGATCAGTGATTCAGAATTCCATAAACTCAACAGGTAGTGACCTAACGAATGACCTGTCAATCCTTCAATGGTAAATTTGCATATCCTCGCCTCGTTCATTCGACTGATACTGTCGTAATGTAGATACAAAAATGTCTATAACAAAATATTTTGTAAAGAGAAGCAAAACCGGAGTGCCGTATAATTCAATTTTATATTACTTATATTTTTGTTTACGGCACTCCGGTTTATTTTTCATAAATTTATTTTTTGTTTAGTCATCTTTGTTTATTCATCTTTGTTCCTGTTAACACTTTCCACACAACCATTGCTGTACTAATGTTATAGGATAGTCCCGCTAACAGTTTTCTGGAGTGGCCAATTCCATACTAATTGTTTAAGGACAAGGTGGTCTTTCGATACTAGAACGCTGATCTATATATGCGAGCGATCGTAAAAACTTTGATAGCACGATTTAAAATAAATTCTCCATGTTTGCTCTCTTTCAGCCATTTTCATGATATACTCGTATGTAGCCCCATTATCCTTCTTAACCTTACTTTTGGTTTGATTAAATTTTATTAAAATTGACATTAGTAATTGACGTTGTCGTAATTCAATAAGTAAATACTATTTGATTTGAGAACTCAGGGTTAATTACCTTTATAAGATAATAAATAAAAAGAATTTATAAAACATGTTTATTTAAACACCATTTTCTTAAACAAGTTACATTTCTTAGCGCGCATACAGTTGGATGATATATACAGTTAAACACATCACTTGACAATCTATATTCTTCGTACAAACTTAACAATTTAGGACAGTTCATATCTTCCAGGTTAATAACATCATTATGATCTAAAATAGTTTTAAGCCAGGTAACTTTTTCCAGACCCTTACATAAAATCGTCTTATCAATCAGAAACTCTTGGATATACATTAAATATTTTTCGTAAGGTATAAATCCATCATTCCAATTATTTTTTCTGTTTCTCTGTATCCACGATACTTGTTTACGTTCGGTTGGAGAGAGATTGTGCAGTGGGCAAGGTGGTAGAATAAGTAGGTGTAGTAATTGTTCATTAACAGCTATTGCAACTTCTTTGACAATGAATGAATTGTTGTCCGTTTTAAACCCCTGCACATCAACTATTGCTGTCGACATCATGTCAACTTTCTAACAATATTACTCAAAGGTCTGTACTCCACCAAACGATCGTTAATAATCAAACAGTAAGCACTAGTGTTATCCGGCAAATCCTTTTCTGTTTCGATTTCTAAACGAACGTCAACAGGTCCAGTTTTTAAATGCTCATTTTGCCTCGAACAATCAATCACATATAATGGAGCTTTTTCCTTAAATTGTATAAGATCAAGCAGCGGATCTATAGGAAGGTTATAATACGACTGACGAAATCTCGCATACATATCGTATAATATACTGTATTTGTACTCATCAAATTTCAAGTTAAGACTATCGTATGGATAATAGTATGAATTTAAAAATAAAGTCACATTTTTAAGATTACAATGATCAAATACAGCGCTATCGTTTAATTTGTTATTTTTTCTATTAGTTTGCAATCCAAAAATTACATACCGAGGCTTTTCTAGTTGCGAAGTGGTTTTTATAGACCATGTATGTTTGGTTGTTTTTGGTAATAATGGATATTCATATAAATCCCAATTTCTAAACGCTATTTGCATAGGTTTATCTTTTTCTAAATGTTTAAGCAATGCAAGCCTTTGATGATCTGAAACTTTAACATGCGGCATGCGCCATTGAACTTTATTTACCTTAACTTCCACTGAATCATCTTTTTCGGTTACAACACCATTAAGATTTGTACTACTTCTATTTAGTATTAGTTCATGTTTACTATTAATAACTATTTTCTTGTAATCCTCCGCAAAACCTAATAGTTTATTAAGTGGTAAAAGAATACTAAATCTTCCACTGTGATCATCAAATCCGTCCACGTTCCAACCCCACATTGCAGCAGCTTTACTTTCTCCACCATTCATTGAGACTAAAGATTTCATTGTAGTAGTGATTCCAACATTTCTAATTCGATCTATTTCAATCCCATTCATTTCATATCTAATATCTTGAAAAAGAAATGATATAGCGTTATTTGTCAACTTAACATTTTTCACTTTTTTTACACCACTCACGTCTTTAGCTGTTATAGAAAAATATCCTTCTATGTATAACGCGCTAGCTGAAGGTAATACGTATATATCTTGCTGATGGATAGGTATTCGTATTTCATCATTTTCATTAAAACTGTTATTGTATGGGTTATAAGTATGGATTTCATAACTTTCAATTGAATTGTCGAATTGCGGATCGTCGGTTATATGGAGGATGCTCATATTTTTAATCCAAGAGCGCGAAGAAACTCTTTATTACTTTTTGTTATTGCTACAACCTTTTTGCGTCTAGTTCGTCTGACGTTGCGCTTGACAGTGGAGTTAGAACGACTTTGTCTTTGTATTTTGTTACAGATATCATCGTTAAAAATTATCATTTTGACTTTCGCAAGTGAAGACTTATATTAATTATTTTCGTTATTAAAATTAATTAGATTTCCCTGTATATCTAATATTTTCACCGTAATTGACGAAATATGTTTCTTCTTTAGAGGAAAATATATTATATTTTTAGGTACTTCAATTACTTGATATCCGGGCGGACTGTTAAGCACGAATTCATGAATTATATGTGTAGGCAAACCGTTCGTATAGGAACCTTGGACAAGATCACATTCGATCCGTATCACAGACGCAGCAATAATGCATACAGGGTTGACTGATTCATGCCATTTATTTGGATCCAACATCTCTGAGAACCCTAATAATGCACCTACACTATTTTTTACCTTAAAATTAATCGGTTCGCTGCAAAAAATTGAACATTTAGAAGTATTGTTGTTAGGAACGATTTTAAACTGACAATTGTTCATATTACTTTTTAAATATTCATATAAATCAGACAGGTCATATGCGCCGCAAGGAATTTTAATATCCTTCTGTTTACCGTAAGCGAATACATTGTTGCTGTCAGTAATATTAGGTATTGAATTAAATGATGAAAAATACAGTAAGCCGCACTCGTAATCGTCTTCTAATATTAAATGAGTATTTAATTCTGATCGAAGAATGGATTCATTTCCAGTGATTGTGAATGTAATAGACATTGTTATTGACTAAAATGTTTTTTGAAAGTGTAAGCTATTTATGAAGATCCCAAAATGAGTTTAAAAAGTCTATACACAAGTGGCCGCAAATGAAAGGATGAGTTTTTTGCTTGTTAACGTAATTATAAAAAATATTTAAGCCAACATATTTTAAAAATTCTTCAGGTGGTTTTAAATTACCATAACTGTCGAAATATTCGATATAATTATTTAATTTTGCATAGGCTACCCAATGAGTGCCAGAATTCCGGGAACTATCAAGATTAATAATTCCGCATTCTTTTTTTAATGGACGTTTTGGCAACTGATCTCGCATGAAAACTCCTCGAAAATTGGGAATTTCTTTGCAATATTCGAGAATGTCGATGTTAGTTAACGCTCGTTTAGGTAGCCTCTGCATTAGTTTTTTTTATTTTTAAAATAAATTCCTAATCCATTCTTGTGCTCTTTGAGATGCAACCCTCTTCCTAAA
This sequence comes from Acleris holmiana, assembly GCA_949316455.1. Lineage (NCBI taxonomy): Eukaryota > Metazoa > Arthropoda > Insecta > Lepidoptera > Tortricidae > Acleris > Acleris holmiana. Next base: position 10,884,569 of record OX438778.1, read on the forward strand.
TTTAATTCTTCCATTTTTTGATTGTGCCTCTTGAGTTCTTGAAAACGTTGTTTAGCAGACTTAATAGCTTCTACCGCTCTAGCAATACCAGCTGCGCCACCTGCTAAACCACCTGCAGCAGACAATCCGGCAAAAATGGGTATTAGGGGCAAAACTCCTCCAACTTTTGGCACAGGTATCACCCGGGGAATGTTTACTGAAGTATCTGAATCCCTCGTCAATTCTCGTGCAACAGCAACTGCTAACTCAATAGCCGCTTTTTCACATGTAGGTTTTAACTTTTTAATATGTTTTTTTGTAAGAGAAACAATATTTTTGAAAGTGTTTTTAAAACCAGCGCCAGACTTGGCTTTCTGTGAGGGAGTGAACACAATTTTTTTCTTGTTTTTTCCATTCGATTTAGGTTTTGACCCTACCATTTTTTTTTGAATTGTAAATAAATTATTAATAAATAAGTTATTTTTTGTTTCGATGAAATACTCTGTCCAGTTTCAAGTGCGCAATTAAAATGCGCTTAAACTATGATGTTTGCTGCTTATAAGATTTCTGTTTTATCAATCCAACTATTTTCTTGCGAAGGTAGACCTAACCATTTTACATATAATTTTCGACCATTTTTCTTCAATACTTTTTCTACAAGATAAATGTTCTTATATTTAGGTTTTTGCAATTCGTGAGCATAAAATGATCCTAAGATGGGTCGATGTCTAGCATCTTCTATGATAAACGTTATTGGGTTTGTGTTTTGTACTTTCGTAATAGTAAATATTTCAGTTGACCAATTGGGAGTATATCCTTTTTCAAATGTTCCTTTATATTTGCTTATACGAACGGAATCTCCGACTGCAAATTTATTTTTTTCCTTTGTTGAACTCCTCTTTAATAAAAGCTTTTTATATTTCTGTAATACAGCATCCTTATTATTTTCACTGACTTCAATTGGTTTAAGAGCTATTGTTCTATGTATCGTATTATTATATTCATTAATTGCTTCCGAAAGTGTGTTTCCTATCCATTTATAGTTTCCTTTTAAACTAAATTGCTTGTACAATTTATTCTTAAAAGTCCTTATGAATCTTTCCACTATAGATGCTTTTTTAGTAGAGTATGTAGAGTAATGGTTTATTTTATGTAACTCAAGTAATGATTTTATTTTTTTATTATAGAATTCAGTTCCTAAATCAGTTTGCAAGTTTTTGGGTATTCGATTTTTTTGGAACAAATCACAAAAAGCTTGAGTTATATATTCCTTACTCTTTTTTTTTAATGGATATACCCATGCATACTTAGAAAAAGTATCAATAATGGCTAAAATATATTTAAACTGTAAATTATTGTTTGAAACAGATTGCATATCAATAAGATCAGCTTGCCATAAATCATCTATATCTTTCATCACTACATGTCTTCGAGGAAAGTTTTTCCGCGCTTGTTTATGTATTTCGTTTACTACGATTGCTTTACTCATTTCTTGTATTTGTTCTTAAATGAAACTGTTTCAATACTTTGTTGCAGGCTATTTACTTCTGTCTCTAGCTGAGCTAATGTTTGATTAATTCATTTTATTTTATTAAACAATTTATCTGCAGTATTGTCAACATACTGTTTTGTGGCGCAGTCCTCTGGATCGATAGGCTTTCCGATATGTTTAATTATCTTATTTTTTGCATCAAAACAATCGGTAACATTTATGAAAGCCAAGGGAGGTTCATTAAAATTATTCATTTTATGCTTTTTTAACACATGGTGTCCAAACTTATCTACATTCATGTTCAACCAACACAATGAGACTGAATCAACAGTTGGTTCTGAAGTCTTTTTATTCCTTAATGATGTCTGCTTCTTTTAGTTCTTCTATAATCGAAATTATTTCGTTATCATGGTTAGTGTTGCCAGCATCTTTAGAAGCAATTAAAATTTTTAAACGTTCAATCAACTCATTAGGATCATCCCAATATACAAAATCCGTATTTGAATTATATTTTTTTAAGGAAGGCAGATTACCACCTTGCTTTGCCGTGCTGGATTCTTGAAATAGGGGTTTAATAATTTGACAGTATTTCATTCCTGAATTACCTTGTATCTGACCTTGAGGACTAAAACCTCTCTTATGGACATTAGTGTGCACCAAAATATCTTTATAGGTTATTTTATCCTTTTCATTTATTTTGTCGCAATTCGGTTTACTTTGAAATAAAAGCTCTTTTAAACCTGGCGTTAGTTCATAACTTTTATCATTTACATTAATCGTAGATATTTTATTAGGAGAATTCTCCCCATAAGATTTAAGCGTTGCAGGTGAATTTCCTATCATAAGTGTTTCACCGTCATGTCTTACTCCAAAGGCAACATTAAAAGGTTTATTTGGGACTTGCAAATAAGAATCGACATCCTCAAAGCTTTTTACTTTTGCCACATTATTTTCCATTTTCGTAGGAGTTTTTATTTCAAGTATGTTGGGAATATTTATTTTATCCTTTTTGATACAATCCGCGTTTACATCATTTGATAATATATTTTTGTTATTATGCTTATTTTCATTATAAGATGTTATTTGCTTAGGAGAATTATGAAGAAACATCATGGTTTCTAGCGGATCGGTTAATGGTTTCAAAATCTTCTTATTTTTTAATTCTAAATCATCCTCCTCTTGCTGCATCTTCTTTAACTTATTTTTAATATTCTTTACAGATTTAATTAATTGTGTTTTTATGTCTGTCTCCATGGCAAATCAATAACGCGGTCTAAAAAGACCCCCGATGTTTCTTAATGTTATAAGTAAAGTGATTTTATTTTAGTCATCATTTATATTTATTCAAATATTACAAAAACATCGAATGACTTTCTATATCGACCATTATTTAATTTACAATCTTTGTTAATTATAAGACACGCATGTGAATCTTTCCATATATTTGCAGCAAGCGATTTGAATTTTTCCCAACTAATGTCAGAATTTACGTGCTCACGATAAATATGTTTTAAATTGATATCGTCTTGTTTAAAAATTATCAAAAAATTAACATTGTCTCGTATTAATTGCTTTGGCACTTTAGAGTAAGTCTGCGTTAAATAAAAACAGTCTATTCCTTTATGTCTGCCCATACAAAAGTAATTACGAATATTAGTCTGGTTTTCGCAAGCTACGTCATCAAAGATAAATATTGAATTGGGCATCGCCTCATGAGGAGAGATTACCTCTTTTTCATCGTGGATCATAAACAGTTTAATTTCGGGTATTCTTTTAAGAACTTCCTCTAAAAATCTATATTTAGGTTGAAAAGTTGTTTTAGAGTAAATGTAGACATTTCGAAATTTTAACCCATTTTCATGAAGCAATAAAGTTAAAATTATATTTGTTTTTCCACAATTTGATGGTCCACATATAATACATCGTATAGAGTTGGGAAGAAGCATACTATGTCTGTTATTATAATTAGTGCAATGTGATCCATCACTTATTTTGCTGATTTCTATTGACACAGGCTGTTTAATAAATTTCATTTCGCCTTCTGTTCAGTAATTTAATATAATATCAAATAAATACTTGTAATAATATAATCATCCTAAATCAATGAATTATCTTTGTAAGTCTTTATCATTTCTCTAATTACACATTCCTGTCTTATATTAGGCGAAGAATATTATACACCGAGATCTAAATTGCTGCTACTCGAGCGTCAGTCGCAGTCGACATTTGTCTCGCTTCTAACGTGGGTCCAGCGTATTTAAAATATATAGGTAAGTAAATCTATTTTTTATTGCTTCATCCAGTTATGTTGGATTTATTGCCATTTTTATTAAATAAAAACTTATGACACTTTTATATTTCAGATAATTATGGAAGACAGCACGCAGAATGATCGACTTGATTTTGGCAGCATATATGATGTCAGCCCCGTTTTCCACGATGTGCCGGAGGATCATCCTTTTTATTATGCTCAAGACGTTGACGGTTACATGGAAAAAGTGGAAAAAAAGCGGCAAGAGCTTTTAGCCCGTAGAGAAAACATGTGTAACGCAACCGTAACGCGAGAGCCTGACGCTCCGCGGGACAAAAGGGAGTTGAAAGCATTAAATACCAAATCGGGTATTAATAAAAAGGATCGTAGTAGAAAAGGATCATCATTTGTAATTAAAAATAACATTCGCAATGGACGATATTTAATTAAAATAAACATTGAGACAATGGACGAGTGTTACAGTGATCGTTCAGTTAGTGCGCAATATCTCGTGTGTGATCCGTATGATGAAGTGTTGGACAGCACAGAAAATGTGTTAAAAAAAATTATGAAAAAACTTGAAAGTGATTAATTTCGGTGTTAGTTATATATGTATAATTGTGACTTATTTCTATTATATCTCCATGTTTATTTTATATTATAGTTCTGAATTATAAAATCAATTTATGACAATTATATTGTTATTTACTTACTTTGTAGAGCCAATTAATATAAGTTATTGTCAACGAAGTTTGAATTAAGGAAGAAAAATAGTAATTATTATTATTTTTCTTCCGTAATGTAATTAATGTAGCGTTGTTTTAATTTTATCATAAATTTCTTTAATTTATGTTTATTTATAAATAATTTGGCGTTATAAATATGTTATTTTTTGTCTCATTAAGTGTAAATTAGTAAAGACAATGGTTTATAAGAAGTCTGCCTGCTATTTAATTATTACTGTTGTACTTTCACCTTATTAAGTTTAATATTATTATCAACCTTATTTTAATAAATGATGTTCATATAGAATGTGGAACTTATTTTACGTGCAACCAAAGTTAAATAAACAGAGATAACACGTTATAACATGTCATGATTTGTTTTCTCTGCAACAGTATTGTAGCGGAACTACAAACCGACATTAAATTTTTATTATTTAACTTGGGTCATACACTAAGAAGATAAAGTCGAATTGCGCGCACGCCGCGTCAGCAACTCTTTAAGTAGCCACATTCCTACGCGCTGAGCCAAAGTTAAACAAGCAGGGACAACTCGTTTTAACATGTTATGACTTGTTTCTCTGCAACAGTATCAAATTCCTTGTCTGAATCTCAATTATAACGAAATAAAAGAATAGCAACTTTGTTTAATTAAATTCTTAAAGTTAATCAATATTTCAGCCACTCTATTGGTGACGTGGCTGGCTTAGTTGGTAGAGACCCTGCCTACGAAGCTAGCGGTCCCGGGTTCGATTCCCGCTCAGAGCAAATATCTGTGTAATGCATGCATGAGTATTTGTTTCTGAGTCTGGGGTGTTTTCTATGCATTCTAGTATTTATTTCTATATATAAGCATGTTTATCGTTGTCTAGTACCCTAACACAAGCCTAGAGCTTAGTTGGAACTGGGGTAAATTTGTGTGAGGTTGTCCCATTTAATAATTTTTATTAATGGCTCCTCACTCTATATTGTCTGATTGTTTCCCTGTTGCTAACGTATTATCAACGTTGTGATAGCTCTTATTGACTTGACAGTAGAAGCGATCGAGTCATGATAATACGATTGCAATAGGTGTAAAACCAGCGTAACTCAAAATAAAAAAAGCCAACTTATTTTAAATCAAGAGTGCGTCTTGAAATATGGAAAGATTAATAGTTTTGAGTTAGGCGGGTTTATTACTAAGCACGTGATTAATTAGCTGGCGGAGGTAAATGAAAGAAAAACAATAGGCATACATTTATCATTTATTGTTTTTATAAAAATAATAAAAATGTTACAATTCACACGTTTGCATTAAATTTCTATTACTTTACAGTGCTGCCACATTAAAATGCTAATTTGTAATGTCCCCAAGGCAAAGTCGAAACATTATCTTCTAATACACACCTTTTATCATCATCCCTTGTAAGAACTAGCTTATTGATTTTTTGCGTGAAAATTTTATGATTTTTTGATTTTATTACACACATGTTATCTCTAAAACATTCATTTTGAAATAAAGCATTTTTGTATTTATTAATATTAAGTTTTTTTGTAACACACTTTTTTATTCCCTTTGCTTTCCTGATTGTTGAAATTTGGGTATCTATGCAATATAGTTTTGCTCTCAAACCTACAAATTCCTTCACGATCTCACCCCCCATTTCGTCTTTAAAATATCCTGGAATTTTACAGTTCACTAAGGGCATATTAAATATGTTGCTAGCATCAAAATTGCTAGTATCAAAATACTTTATGTGTGTTTTGATATCTTCATAGAAATCTTCTGTATGAATTAAATACAAAAGACTATCAGTGTCCGTATAACAAAGATGAATTTTATTTTTATAAACACGTTTCATCACATCATAATGAAAGCGATACAAATGACTTTTGGCTATTTCTAGAATAGAGAAACCCACGTATATGGGTCGATCTAAAACGATTTTTGTCTGTTGCAACTGAATTGCTACTAATGAATCAGATATAACTGCCAAGTTTTTGAAGTTGGGAGCACTTATGTATTTTTCCGCGCCGCAAAATTTATTTGTGTTATTTGAATGATCTTTCCAGATATTAACAAGTTTTACATCAACCTGTTTTCTTTTATTTTCAATCGTTTTGCCAAATATTGAATTGTTTTGCTTTTTGAAAAAATCCCTTTCATAATCTGAGCTAGCATTTTGTCTCAAGGTGGTATTTAAAGATATGTATGGTTCTAAAAAGTTACTTTGATCGAAAGCTAAAACTTTATATGTTTTTAACAAAACAAGACCATTTTTCAAACATTCTTTTAAATGCATGTAGTGAATAATGTATCTATGTTTGTCGTAGAGGCTAGCAATTAATTTTTTATTTTTGCTTCCTCTAGGAGCAAATTTTTCAGCTGCAAATGGCATATCTGAATGAGACTCATGAAGTTCAACAGGATAGTGAAGGTCGACTTCAAGTATAAAACCGGTATCAGAATCGCGTGACTGTTTTTCAACGTTAAAGTTTGCTAATTCATCATCGTTAAGATACCTGAAATTTCCTGTTGGCAGATGCTGCATCATTGCATATCCATATAAATTTACACAGTCTAAATAGGCTAAAAAGCTATTCGGCTCGTTAATGTTAAAATCTGGTAGATATTTATTATTCGCCTTTGCGTATCTATGTGAACATTGAGCAAGACCTCCTCTTATTCCGTTTTCCAGCATTTGATACATATCTATATCGGAGAGTAGATCCAATTTTACTTTTGTGTATAATAACATAGCATCCCAACTTAATGATGGTGACGATACGTAATAACAGGGATCAAGATTGTAGTATTTAAGGCTCATGCTTCGAAATTTTTCAAAAACGTCACATAGAAGAAGCACATCACATTTCAAGTATAAATCTGTATATTCTCCTAAGTTTTTAATAGCAAAAGTTTCCCAAACATGTAAGGCATGATTATAATCCTCAGAAGATACAGATTCTGATGAGAGTTTACTAAAAAAATTGGAAGCCTGAGGCAACTGGGTTTCTTCATAACGTTGCCAAGAGTTTATATAATCGTAACAATAGACACCCTTTCTTCGCACTATATCAAACTTGGCCCCATCTCCAAAAAATGATTTTAAATGTTGGAAATCATCTTTTTTCATTGTATTTACTAAATTGTCTAAACTTGAACTCAAAAAGTTGAAAGAATCAATAAATTTTAATTGAGCTACATTTTGCTGGTCTATTGGAATGAACTTCGTAAACGAAATATACTTTTCTTTATTTTTTGGGATAAGGTTTATTCGACCGCATACGTTTGTGAGTTCATTAATAAACAAATGGCAGTCATATCCGGAAAGGTTATGAAAAATTATTGGTATAAATGGGCAAGGTTTTGAATTTAAATTACAACTATTGTGAGCGGGCCCTCTATATCGACCTGTGAAGTGATCATGATCCTTTACAATGTTATCACTAGATGAAAACTTGTCTTTACAAATATGACAAGCAGTGCTAGTTTTAAATGATAGCTGTTCCTCTAGCGTAAGCGGAATCATAGGTTTGCTGACAGATAATATTGAGTACAATCGCTGCACATCATTACATATAGACTCCACAAACTTTTTCGAACAGTTGGGACCGCGATAAGAAACATAGTCGTTTAAATAAGGCTCGCTTCTACAACAAATGTAATATGCAAAGCAAGATGCCTCATGCAATTGAATATTTTCCACGTACATAGATTTACTTTTATCTGAATACTCTCGTAATAAGCTTTCGAAGTCACCATAGATCACAATAGGCACCTCCTGAGTTCTTTCAAAATTAGAAAAAAAAAGTTGTGTATTTGCCTCTGGTAAAACAGTTTGTACCCCTGCACAACTATGCTGAATTAATTTTTCCTCTGTTGAAAAATATAAAAAACAATCTTCACACAAATGTATCTTAGATTTATGTTTAGTTATTTGTTTGCGAACAAGTTTCTCAAAGTTTTTTATTAGGCAAAAGTGTGCCTTACTATTTTTAGTTATTAATAACAAGTTGATGTGCTGTAATTTACGATTAGCGGTTTTATATAAAGGGCCCATAACACTACCATTTTTTGTTAAACCATAGATGTTAAAACTAATATCAGTATTGTTGGCTTCGAACCACCTTATATCAGAGATGCTTGGTGGAAATGCCATGCTGGAAGTGTTTAAAACATTTTGGTATTTGGGATAAGATGAGACTCTGTTTGAGTTAACCTTGCTAGGATACAAGTGAGCCATTATAGACCATATAAAACAGTGATTATCCTCATTATTTATATTCAAACAAGCTTTTGTATTAGCAATATGTTTTGGTAATGGTATAAACGATCCAGCTCTCAAAGGATTGTATTTTACTATGTTTATCTCTAAGTGACTAACTGATTCGATTGTCCATCCTGATTCCGAGAGCTCAAATTCCGCACATTTAGTAATTAGTACATCAGCAAGTGATTTATATAATGATAAAACGTCTGTACTCTGCAAAACTATATCGTATTTAGTGTTAAATGACTTAATGGAACTTTCACTATTTTTTGGCAAACAATACTTTACGAAAAGTTCCAAATTAACTTTGAGTGAGACATGCTTTTGTAATGAATCTTTAATAAGTTGGTGTGCTATATCAGAGTTTTCAAATAAAAATGAATCTGGGGTAATATTCGTATTTGAGGGATTGACTTTATAACTAACAATTCTACTCCGAAAAGCATTAGCTATTATATAAACGTTTTCAAGCCGCGTACTTAACAAACTATTAGACTTGTGGATATTAGTCTTTTTATGTGCTGCTAATTTTGGAACGGAAACATTACATACATCGCAAAAGAACATCTTATACTATTTTTGTTCTATGTAAGACGTGCTTTGTTTTGTAATAATTACATTTGTTGAAAACCGCAAAAGTTTTAAATTTGCCTTTAAACCGACTGTAAAGAAGCAGATTACAATAAACACATAACTAAAATTAGTTAAAAAGTATTTGACGGGTACAACACAGGCTGCACGCCTTTATACTCTTCTTTAGCAGCCTGAGCAACTTGTCTGACCGCTTTGAAAACTGGGCTATTATTATTTACAGCCCCTTTATATGTGAAAAAGGCATGTTTCCACCTGGTTGCTTCCGTCGCTACCGGCTCAAGCTCCCGCGTGGTGAAGACTCGGAGTTCGACGTAGTACTCCCCGCGCCGGCTGGGATCTCGTTGCAGCGTGTACCCGGAGCCCGTCCTTCTTGTCAAAAAATTACGTAGCGGAGCGGCCCTGATCGGTTCCTCTTCGTCACCCTGAAATTATTTAGCAACCTTATATTATTCACCTTTATAAATACAATTAAGAAAATCACTTAAATTATTAAAAAAATCCAGCGACAAACTGTTATCATGACCGAGGTCAGTCCAACTGAAGTCGGTTTAAAGTTGGGTAAAAACAGTTTTAATGAAATCATCATAATAATAAATCAATCTTACACAAATTGACCTAGCCAATAGTTGAGAACAAATACTTGCGCTCATCACACAAATATCTGCCCTTACCGGATTTGAACCTGAGACCGTTAGCTTCGTAGGCAGGGTCACTACCAACTAAGCTATCGTATCCTCGAAGTATGTTTTGATAAACAATCGCGCATCAAGAAACACAGCGACTCGTCTCTTTTTCGGTTGAGCAGCTGATGCATTCACGACGCTGTCCAGGTCTGAATCACAGCCGTGCAGTTCCGCCGCCTTCTTAGTTCTTCTCTGCTTCGCCTTTACCGTCTTAACTTTCGCTGCACTCGTAGAAGCGGTAGATGCAGTCTGTTGCTGGGCACAGCTAATCTCCTCATCGGAATCGAACGGATTGAACACTGCCGACCTATTTTTATTAAAAGTATTTGAATAAGCATCACTAACCAAACACAATCAACATAAATAATAAAAAATGAAAAATATTACGTACATACTTGCTGCTTCTTTTTAATTACTTGTCTCACTCACTGCACTGCCACTACCAATTGAATGCTCAAATAAATGGAAGTTCCATTTATAACCCTATAAACTAAGGCTGCATTTAGATGTTACCAATTAAAATTATTAGTAATATAATTTTATTTCAAATGAGATTGTCCAAACAAAATCAAACCTTAATTCTGCATTACAGACGTTCGTCTATTAGAAAATAAAATATAATTATTGTGAATCACTCCCAATCCTTTACACCTATAAGGCGCGGCGCCAGCTTGTTGCGTTAACCTGAAACCTTATTCGTATTTGGTAGCTGCATGTACTTTAATGCGTTTCTATGTACCGAATGTAGCCTAACTATGAAGACGATATGATGCGTTAGCCGAGTTGGTAGGGACCCTGCCTACGAAGCTAGCGGTCCCGGGTTCGATTCCCGGTATGGGCAGATATTTGTGTGATGAGCACGAGTATTTGTTCCTGAGTCTTGGATGTTTTCTATGTATTTAAGTATTTATTTCTCTATATAAGTATTTATATCGTTGTCTAGTACCCATAGTACAAGCCTAGATCTTAGTTTGGGACTAGGTCAATTTGTATGAGATTGTCCCCCTGATATTTATTATTAAAAAAAAATAAAAAAAAATAAGGAAATATAAAACAGGCACTGGTTGGCTTGAAGACAGCAACGACTTACTATACTTATTGTTTAAATAACTTGTTTAACTCTCAGAATTTGTGAATCGGCTTTAGCTATAAAGAAGAAAGAAAAACACATATATTTGTTCGAATCATGTGAAGCATGAACATAAATTACTTACGCTTCCTATTATTTACATGTCATACAGCATGCTATGTAATGGCTCTCAAGGTTCGAAATTATTTTACTTTATTGCATTCATGCACACAATCTTAACATTGATTAACGAAGTTCTTAGTAAACAGTAAAAACATCGTGCTAGTTTCATATCGATTATTTGTATTAATCCGCGCCATCTTAACATTGATTAACAAAGTTTTTAGTAAACACAGCGCGGAGTTTCTTGTCAATCAGCAATAAAGTTGACACTTGATTTACCTAAATAGATGTCGTAACAATGTTCGAACTTTGATGTACATCGCGAACGATTACAGTGTTGAGATAAACTTAATAGTTTCAGTCGATTTATTTATTAAAGTTTCAGTTCACCTACGAAATTTTTACTTTATTAAAGACCGCAGATTCATTTCACTGTATTATTCCATTCAAATAGCATTGTCAAATAGCGCCATCTTACGCTAACAATAACATTGAGAAGTTCTTAGTAACAGTAGCGCGTGAGTCACTTTATCGTCAGACTAGCAGATGTTAAGTACCTACCTTTTTAAATAGATGTCGTAACAATCTCTCATTACTTAAATAATACACAAATATTGGAATAATTAATGTATTTCACTTTAATCAACACTTTTAATAATGTGGTTTTTAATAACAACTGAAGATAGCTTGAAATCAAAAAAAGTTTGCAGTTTTTATTTTGATTTGACAGTAATAATTGAAAAAGACCTGAATCACGCTATCAAAGTTTTTACGATCGGTCGCATATATAGATCAGCGTTCTAGTATTATCTTGGTTGAGTAAATATCATACAGAGGAGGCGCCCCTTGGAACGTATCGAAAGACCGCCTTGTCCTTAAACAATTAGTATGGAATTGGCCACTCCAGAAAACTGTTAGCGGGACTATCCTATAACATTAGTACAGCAATAGTTGTGTGGAAAGTGTTAACAGGAACAAAGATGAATAAACAAAGAAATAAATTTATGAAAAATAAACCGGAGTGCCGTAAACAAAAATATAAGTAATATAAAATTGAATTATACGGCACTCCGGTTTTGCTTCTCTTTACAAAATATTTTGTTATAGAAATTTATGAGGCGAGAATATGCAAATTTACCATTGAAGGATTGTCAGGTCATTCGTTTACCTATTGAGTTTATGGAATTCTGAATCATTGATCGATGGAAACTATTGAGGATCCTGGATCATCCGACTAGATCCCTGATCGATGGAAACTATTGGGGACCCTGGATCATCCGACTAGATCCCTGATCGATGGAAACTATTGGGGATCCTGGATCATTATTGGGGATACTGGATCATCCGAGCGCAGCGAGGACAAATGATCCAGAATCCCCAATAATACCCTACTATCATAACATCATGCCTTCATTCCCAGGGTAGCTTAGGCAGAGCTACAGGAATACCAACCACTCTAAAAAGACTTATTAGTAATTCTATAACCATATTATGCACAATCAGGCTAAGGTGCTTATTAGTGACAGGTTGCAAGCTCATTACCTACGAGTAACAACACTACAAGCCCTTATTCCCTTAGTCGCCTCTTACGACATCTACGGGAAGACATGGAGTGTCACTATTCTAACCCGGCAACCATACAGGAGAATTATTAGTTTAACGAATTATCGCAACGCACCTGCTAGGTACACTGTTGCATAATAACGTTCATAACCATTGTACAAACAAGATTGGGCTAATATTGATTACAATCAAAGCTGACAAAAACAGGCTCCGTCATAGCGAGTCTATTGTACGTTAATTTCAGGCCGGATGAAACAAACGCAGTGTTTTCAATACAAATAGCCGTACAGTTCTTTGTCTGCTTGATTACAAAATGACATAATCATAATTATTTAGGTAAAGTGATTTCATTCGACGAATTATTAATTGAAGGAGTGAGCCTAAGTTGTCTCATCAGTTATTTTACATTTTAGTTTGTACATTGATCACAGGTTTTATCAACGCTAAAAAAGTAAAAGTGGTGGGAAGTTTTTTGCACGCTGAGGAAATACATTTACGTATACCATCCAGGTCCGGGGAAACTGGGATGGTTATGTGGGACTCGCCAGCCGAAAGCGGCCAGAACACTCAAAAAAAACTCAGCGCTAAACCATCTATGACCATCAGGGAGATGACACGCACCCACGAACAAGCAATAGCAGTAGGCACCTAAAACTGCCTAATATACCTTAAGAGCCGGCGTGGTAACTTCAGATAGCTAGTTAATACTTCGTCGAAGCTTGAAAAACAAGTTGTAAAAGAAAAACAACTAGCTGTGCTATTTGGATTCCTAAATAACTGGCCGGTGGGGTCTTTGAGCAACAGATCTTGATTACGATCATTTAGCGTACTAGCGACACCTAGTCGACACGTAGAAGAGGACCATCAAGTGCAAATAACACTGACAGCTTGCATCATCGCGCTCTTTCTTTCTTTCTTTCAAATGCGTTGCCAACCCTGAGGACTAAGATGGAATGCCTCTATGCTAGATATTTCACCAGCTGTCTTATACCCAAACCGGAACACAACAATGCCAACACTGCTGTTTGCTGTTTTTGTTGTTTGGCGGTTACACAAAACTCAAAATTGAGTATTATGGGACTACACCTCTCACCCTGGGTTCCTATATTCAAAACGTCTCGTTAAAATTTTACACATTTTGTATTTAGCAAATGTCAAATTTTAACGAGTCGTTTTGAATATATGTAGGAACCCAGGGTTAACCAGCCTACATGAATACTAACCGAGCGTAGATGCCCACGTTGTGGTATCTCTCCCACTGTCTACATAGAGCAGTGACAATGCTTAGCATTGTTCTTCCAAAAAGAAAGTGATGAGTTCTATATGGTGTTAGGTACTCGAACACATTTTTTTAACTGTACAGCTTGGAACAGTTGTAACAGTTGAAAACATTGTCTATGTATAATTATCTTCCGCAGATCACTTAAATTATAGATTATTAGATTAAGAGCTAACTTTTCCAATCCCTAAATAAAGGAATCTGACAATTAAAGTCAAATAGAAGAAAATGATAGAGCTGAAATTTATCTGACAGATCCTGTTACCTGAAGATGAAAAAAACGGTATTATTATAATGTATCGGTACATTACCGGTCACAAATCCTTTTGCATCTTTTCCAGAAAGAAGGTAAGTAACAAATAAAAACATAGTGAAAATCCAACTTCTATTTTACTCGTGAGGTAAAAGAACAGCTGGCGCCTGAAACGGTAGTTTTGTATTGTACTGTATTGGCATAAAGAACGAGTTTTTTTAAACAGCAAAAAGCACTTTCGAATTCAAACTAAATTCTTGTGGAACAAAGAAAAGTCTAAGTTACGGTGGTGGTAAATTGGCAGGTTTCTTACCAGGGTCCTGCGCGAGTAGGAGGCATGATCGTGAATACGTACCTACTCGTTCCCCGACATCGCCTCGCCTGGGGACCGCTTAATCTTTCTGCGAAGCTCAGTGTTTCGTTAAGGCTTTATTTATATTACAACGACATGGCAACGGTGGAGACAAATAGTTTAACCTGGACATAAGGCTGCATTCAGGCAAACGCGGAGAGTTTGGTGAAATTGAATAATTAGTCAAGATAATTACTTAAATCACTACGTCTAAACAATGAATGACACGAAAAATACAATTAAATGTAAAGTGTGAATAAAAAGTGAGTATTTATCGGCTCATTACTATTATAAATTTCAATAAATAAATTAATCCAAGGGGACAATCTAACATGAATTGATCTCGTACATGTACATGAACTGTACTACGGGTGTACTATACTTAGGTTAAAGATCCGCCTAAGATTTTATTAAAATACACCTTAATTGTAAATCAACGCATTATTTCATCCACAAAGGTTAAACATCGAGGTATACACGAGCTCACAAAGTGACAGGGTGGTCAATTTTGAATAATACAAGATAAAATAAAAACAATTATTCTTTGTGCTTGGAAATTATGTATGGACGATAACACCAGCCAAGTTTTCATCTCTTGCTGTGAAGAAGATGCGTAAGTAAGTTTTTCATTACTTGTTCACATAGATACGAGTACTTTTGGCAACATGTCACTTGAGGCGTGTCCGCTGCGCCAAAAAACTAACAAAACATGTTAGCAAAATATGTTACAAAACATGTTTAGGTACAACTGCACGTCATAACATTTCACTTTTCAGTTAATTTGTCATATTTTTTAGGATTGTAGGATATTTATTTATATGCAAAAGTACCAAAATGGGTTCCTATAATTAATAATTAATGCCCTATTTAACAGTTCTTCACTCGAACTCAAAACATAGACGAACGCGGGGAATGCTTTCCATCCGTGACGGAAAACATGTTTCTGTGTTAGTAAACAAAAAACATTTTTGCCACACCGCTTTTCTGTTCGAAAAACATGTTAGATGTTTAAAAACATCGAAAACAAGGCGCAGTGAACGCGGCTTTACTGCAACTTGCATGTTCTGCTGCAACTGTTCCAGGTTTATTGGACTATTACGCCGCCAGCTCGCCTGGTAACTGTCGTAGCTTTCTACCGCCGATATGAGTGTGGACGCAGCAAACGTTGTTCAGATAACCCAACAAAAAAGGAGGAATTCTTAAAACCGTTATGAATAAAATAAAAATTAACACTTAAGTTTTAAACGCTCTATAATTAGCTTTGGGGAGTATAGCTATAAAATCGATATCTTATACCATTATTGTTTTAATGTTTCGATCGATAATTTATTACATTGATCGTCGTTTCTGATTTGGCCAAAAGTATCACAAAGACTGACCAAATCTTTCCGCCACGCCATTGCCATACCGCACCTTACACGAAAATTGCTGTATCGGGTTCCCGGTAAAAGATTAATTTCATCCACACCCTAGCTATGATATAAATAAGTAATGATAGTGCATTATATCAGAGGTAATACAGGGCAAAACTTCCATGAGTAACCTTAGTAGGGTAGAGAAAATATGGTGTAGATGGTTCCCTAATGTTTGACCAAATCATCATTTGACAATGTATATCATTTCAGAGGTACCTACTTCCCGCCGCATTTTTTGTGGTTAAAAGTCTAACCTAAACTAACATATTAGATAATGTAACATAATATATGTACAATATGTAATGGTTTAAGCACAAATACATTTTGCGAAAGAAAATTGTAAAATGATATAGATTACCAAAATGATCATTTGGTCAAAAGGACGGTCTCGGGTGTAGAAAATGTGTCTAACTTGTGTGATCAGGTAATTATATATTAAATTAATAAATATACATAATCAATGAAGGTGCACTGACGTTTCGCACAAAAACGTTTCCCAAAAACATTATTTTGGCAAACGCTATTTTTTCCGAAACTGTAAATATTTCAGGAATAATTTCAGGACCATCGTGTAGAACTCTATAGGTTAGGTAAGGTTAGTTTTATAAAAATCTGAAACGTTTACAGTTTTGGAAAAGTAAGCGTTAACCCGTACTATCATAATATATATCGTTCAAAATACATAATGTTTCATTATACCTAATGGTCATAATATGTAATGCTTATTATTCTGACTGTACCTAAACTTTTCAGGATTGTTATTAAACAAACCTAACCTAACCTAATAGGTTCTAAACAGCGGCCTTTAAAAATCCTGAAAAATTAACGGTCTCAGAAAAATAAAAGTTATATATTATAACCATATTATTATAATACGACCCCATGAAACATTCTTATCAGACTAGTCGACCATGACAAGATTTTACACGTGCGATAAATTGATACACACCCTTGCACCGGTACTAGTGCAGGCGGTAGATTAGCCAATTTGACAGCAATTACACCCGATCAGCGCATGATTTACGCGAACTGCGAGCGCGGAGAGGCTAGCGATTGCCAACACAATTCGGAACCGTTACTCGCATTAGTATTACTTGAAATCAATAATGCACATAACTATTTATTTATTTTGTAGGCTTTACGTAACATTTTTGTGAATGTATCAATCACAAAAATAGACAAGATTTAGATTAGATTAGATTAGATTTATTTATTTTATAATACAAGTTACAGTTATATTGTTCATGCACATGTCAGTTTTAAAGAATTCATATTATGATCGTCAAAAATACAAAACAAAATGTAAATTGTGCAAGCGAGAAAAATAATTAGTATAAGTCAATGTCAGAAATCGAAGATTATAATCACACAAATAATAACAATGAAACAGGTCAATGTCACAATAGTAATAATATAATCTAAAAAGTATATGTATTTTAAGTCGAAAAATTTTGCGTCAGTAAATTCACTTACAGAGTAAAATGCATTATCCAACAAAAAGTCTTTTTTTATACAGTGCTTGAATGCTTCGTCTATGGACTCATTTTTTAATTGAGTGGGTCGGTGCTCGTAGAATAAGAACCCCATAGAGAATTTAGTGGTGGTAGGACCCTGTGCAGGGTTCGTCCTGATCGCTACCACCATATTATCCATTAACCACCCGCCAAGCAACAGTGTTCGCATTGTTGTGTTCCGGTGTGGGGATAAGACAACCGGCGAAATGACTAGCATAGAGGCATTCCATCTTAGTCCTCAGGGTTGGCAACGCATTTGAGGTCTTAGGATTATAGTCTTGAGAATTCAAATGTCTATGGGTCTCAGATTCCACTTACCATCAGGAGGCCTGAGTGCTCGTGTGCCTTCTTATTATCATAAAAAAACAACAATGACAGTCTTTGTATATCGACACTTAAAGCGAAATGGGATAAGCGACATTTTTTGTGATATTGAGTTACATTATATCGTTCAAATCAGCAGATTTTTCTAAATGTCGCTTATCCCATTTCGCTTTTCAAGCGTCGATATGTATGTATATTTAATTTACTGACTCATCATTATTTACTTAAGATATTCTTTCCTAACAGACCGTAAACCGTAACAGGTGACAAAACATCTTCTCTCGTCTATTTTCTATTCTCTTTTCCGTCACTATGCTAAGTACTTCCTTAGTCTTCTTTTCCCTCTAGTTAATTAATTCCATCCGTCTCCAGCACTACAATTCGAAGGGTTCCAGCCTTTTTCGATTCCGCTGAGTCGTTATCCAAGTTTTACTGCCATATAGACCTTAGCTCCACATGTACACCTTTATAAGCCTTTTGCGTATTTTACTTAAAACTAATGACAACTACACAGCTGTTTACAGATTTATACTTATAAAATAAACAAACAAACAAATCACAGCACAATGTCACACAAATTGATCTAGTGCCAAAATAAGCTCTAGGCTTGTATTATGGGTACTAGACAACGATAAACTTACTTATATATATAGAGAAATATATACTTAAATACATAGAAAATATTCAAGACTCAGGAACAAATACTCATGTTCATCGCACAAATATCTGTCCTTACCGGGATTTGAACCCAAGACCCCTAGCTTCGAAGGCAGGGTTACTACCAACTAGGCTAGCGTGTCGTCAAAAAATTGTCGTCAAAATACTACAAATTGATTTATTAAATAAAAGTAATCAAATAAATTAATAATTATTTATTTGACTTGCCAACAGCACATAAACATTACAAGTTTAGATATGTATATAGGGTATAAAATAAAGTTTATGCGCCAATAACAGGCACACGCCAGCATTTAAATAGTCTATTTTAGGTACTAACACTAAGAGCTAAAAGCAACAAATCGTGATTACACTAAAATTAACATTCTTAAAAGATATGTAAATTCAAAGAAGCTAAATAAATAAGTAAAAAAAAACAATTTGCCGCGTGAATATGCAAAGTAGAAAATGTAAACTACTTTATCTGCAGTAATATCTGCTGTAGAAATGTATCCATCGCTATCCGCTGCTCACTCGAGCCGAGCCGTCATATCCGTACGATTGATTGGCCAGCTCATCCGGTTGCTGGTGATTTCGAATCTACAACTATACTGTAATTATTAAACTGGCTGTGATTGATTTTGCCTAAATTATACCCAGTGTTTGGTTTACTGTAGTCAATTCTACGTCTTAGTAATGCCGTAGGGTAACGTTTTGCTATTGAATTTAACAGAGATAACGAAGAATAATGGAATTCTGTTTTTTTATTATTGGGAAAAAATATCTTTATAAAATCACATAATATCTTACAAAAACATTGAATAATACAGTAAGCCAAAACAGATTCTACTTAAAGTTAATACATTAACATTTGCTCAGGGGTGACAGTGTGACGCATTAAGACGACAAAAATAATAATTTAAAATTACAAAGCGATTCTGCGAAAATTTTCAAGTTAACTATTTTACTGATGACTCCTAATTAACAAGTCATATAAGCTATATCTGTCATTCTAGTCAAGTAAAGTGGTATGCATACCTTAGAGGTATTATAATCTAAAAGTAATAATTACCTACGTTTACAATATATTACGAGTAATACCTACATTTCATTGTCAATCAAGTTTACTAGTTTTTATTATATACTATGTGTTACCCGCGACTCCATCTCCGTAGAAGTCCTTTATTGGTATTCCCACGAGAAATG
Source organism: Acleris holmiana (assembly GCA_949316455.1). Classification (NCBI taxonomy): domain Eukaryota; kingdom Metazoa; phylum Arthropoda; class Insecta; order Lepidoptera; family Tortricidae; genus Acleris; species Acleris holmiana. The sequence goes on from OX438778.1 coordinate 10,904,298, forward strand.
CCCAATTAACCGGGATAAAAAGTAGCCTATGTCCTTTTCCAGACCCTAATCTATATGTATGCTAAGTTCCATCCCAATCCGGTTGAAGAGTGATTGAGTAACAAACATTCAAACATCATTTATAATGTTAGTAAGAAGTAAAATTACATAAAAATGGTACTTAAAACTTGAATACAATGGCGAACGGCACGTTCTCAACTTGCCTAAACCTTGAGGTCGCGAAATAAAAAAGAACCAAAATCTAGCTGCGTTTAATTATTATTAGTGTTCTTAAAAAATATATATATACAGGGTAATTTTTTTATTAGTGCACAAATTTTAACATAAATAATTTTGTATCGTTAATATAATATATTACGACAGTAAAACGAGTTAAAAATATTTTTTATTGCAAATTATCTCTCTTTTACCTTCTCGTGTGGACACAAAGTGACACTAGAAAATGATGACATGGGTTGTCAAGCTGTGGGTATGCGATACACTGTATTGATATTCAAAATTTGAAATTTCACGTACAGCTTATCAGACAACACTCGCTCTCCTACTGATATTCTAAATATGAAATTTCATTTATTAACTTACATAACAACTCTCCCCTCTCCTCGCACCCCTGCATTAGAGGGTCCATGAAAATCGTTAAGTTAGTGGAATCATTGAATCGGGAATATCTCTAATATTTTTCAAGCTAGAGTAAAAATAACACAACATGTGTTATTGATTAACAATAGCGAAGCAAACATTAAAATTTGTGCACCTATTAAAAAATTACCCTGTATATTATTTTTTAATTCACCTTTTAGGAATGTAAAGTATACTATACAAAGTAACTTTAAGGGTAAGAGAATAAGATTATGATTATGGGAGTGAGAATATGTTTTTCATGGAATGGAGTAAAAGTAATCGTTCGGTAAGAGCTAAATATTTGTAATAAAAATTAGTGAACCAAATCGATGTCAATAAATTACCTATTATAATTCCATCAAATATAGCCACACCAATTCACTAGAGGTTTTAAAGAAAATAAGATAGCAACGATATTAAACATTTGTAAATAAAGGTTCTGTGGAATATTCGAGCCAATCTAAGACTGCTTCACATTTCTTTTGACTCTTACCCTACTCATAAAATGTGTAAAGATCTCTTTCAAGAGACATTGCCTGCCCTGTGTTCGCTAATCTGTACTTTTCTGAGCATCTGCTTTGAAATGTAATAAAAATCGGCTTACTAAGACACCTATGGGTCTCGAATGCGAAAAGTACTATAGCACAAAATCTTTTTTTGCCGTCGGCGACGGCTGTTCTCCTGTATAACACAGGAACTTCGTTCAGCATGGGACCGGAAAAGGTAAACTTGTCGAGACATATTCTAAGAGTCACGTAGAGTAAACACGTTTTGAACATGTTCGCAGTTTTATTTCACCTTAAGGTAAACACTTTCAAAGATGAATTTGTCCCTCAACAAACAACATTTCAGTTTTTTAATATTTGCCCGTTTGACGTGGTTTCATGTATTTTCATCTGGCGTTAAGCCGTAGTGTACATTTTCTCTTATTTTTCGTAATTTACTGCTTCATTCTTTGTAATAGATAAAAATATCAAGCTGTATGAAAGTGAAATACTTTATTGTACTGCAAACTTATTATGGTGTATATTTTCTATTAATTTTCGTTATTTAGGTCATACAGACATACATACTATCACGCCTTCATTCCCAGAGTGGGGTAGGCAGAGCTGCAGAAATACCAACAACTCTAAAAAGACTTGTTGACAATTCTGTAACCACATTTTGCATAATCAGGCTAAGAAATTTACTAGTGTATTAGTGACAGGTTGCAAGCCCATCGCCTAACAATACTACAAGCCCTTATTCCCGTAGTCGCCTCATATGACATCCACGGGAAGACATGGAGTGGCACTATTCTAACCCGGCAACCACACGGGGTCATACACACTTAAAAACAAAAGTTGTCTCTCCTGTGGTCAATAGTTAAAAGCTTGTGTGCATATAAGTAATGATTTAATAGGTCTAAAGCAGTCCTGACGGCGTTTTTGCGGGAATGGGCTTAGCCAGAAAATTAGGCCTTAAAAACGTTAACTTTCGGTGTGTCCACAGGAAAGACGGTAACCTAAATCTGGGTACTGCTTCAGTCTTCGTGATTAATAAAATTATCAAGCGGTATGAAAGTTAAATACTTTATTATACTCTAAACTACGAGTATCATTCCGGCCGTATTGCTGCTGCTGAGGGTAAGTAGAATCTTGTAGTGTCTTGAGCAGATCGATGTTCGAGAAAGAAAAAACCGGTCAAGTGCGAGTCGGACTCGCGCAACGAGAATTCCGTATTTAGTTCATAAAAAATATATATAGTATTTTGTCGAACCTAATTCTTAATAAGGAAGTACTTGTTTCGCTATGAACTTTATGTTCTATGCTTTACGGTCCATTTTGACTTGACTAAATTTCAATACAGATAATTCTTCCAAAATCTCTGTAATCAAATAACTTTCATTTTTCGATCCTCCATTCTAGATCCCTTTTCAAATATTTTGAAATATTTATATTTTATTACAAAAAAAAAGACGAGGGCAAGCCAGTTATAATATATAATTATGCCGAATTTCGCAATACGGGTTCCTTTTTTACCAAGTCGTAGAAAACTGCGTGTCGTCATTCTGACATGTTTTAAGACAAGCATCTTAGCGAAGATTAGTTTATTAATGCAGCCCTTGGCGAGTTAGAAATGTTAGAATATGACGATGTTAAGGTTCCATCCCGGGACGCATGAGAAAACGGCGCGACAGCCGCCATCACTCAGGGGGACACTGTGAGTTCCGCCCGGATATTATTCCTTGACCGATTTTCTATATTAAGGCTTAGATACTCCATATTATTTTCTTGGAAAATATTTATTTTTTATAACAATAAACGTTTGGAAATTAAGTTATCTGATCCATTAGAAATTAACTTTCACAAAAAACCGATACACTTAGTGAAATAGCTCACTTTTGCAAACAAAAGATGCTTAAGTAGGAACTATTTTGTGAGGTGACAAAAACATAATGGTTAAAAATATATTTTGTTTTTGTCACCGGCTTCTAGTTTAATTTTATGAACATTATTAATACAGGAACAGATGCAACATACGTCATTGACATAGACAGCAGCGATAAATTAAAATAGCCTAAAACAGACCTGCTTTAAGTAATAATTTATGTGTATATATTTAATAATGTTTATGTTAAAATTTTGACAAACATGAACTAAGCTGAAAATTAACTTTAATAAAATATCGTCAATGAAATAAGCAATATAGTCAGCCCATTCCAAAATCCTACCTAGGTATTTTTTCAGTATCTGTATGATTAATGATCATTGTCGTCTCTTGCCGCTTAAAAAACCTGCCGTCTAGCAAGACCATTATGTTGGCAGCCTTGACGACACAGGATTCATATCCGGTGGCGGAAGAAGCTCGGCTGAATGATGGGATATTTTCAGCACTTCCGGTTAGCAGCTCCCGGTAAGGGTACTGTTTGTCGATGATTTATTATTTCCGCCTCTTTGTTCTTGGCTAGAATAATTTCTGTAATGAATTATCAGTGGCAGATAGTACGCATTGAAATAACGTCCCTGTTATAATTGCAGTCAAATTTTATAATTAAGTACGTGTTTACATGAATTAGTAAATAATCCTTCTATGTTACTAATCTTACTTCTTACTAATATTATAAATGCAAAAGTTTGAATGTTTGTTACTCAATCACGCCAGAATTAAACGGACCTGGATCATAGTCTGAAATAGCACAGAGGCTATTTTTATCCCGAAAAATTTGACAGTTCCCAAAGGAAAAGTTATAAACGACATCTACACGGACAGAGTCGCCCGTAAAAGCTTGCCCTACTAATATTATAATCGCGAAAGTTTGTAAAGTATGGATGAATGTTTGTTACTCTTTCACGCAAAAACTACTGAACGAATTTTGGTGAAATATGGAATGCAAACAGCTTATACCTTGGATTAACACATAGGCTACCTTTTATATCGCTATTCCCTCCGGAACTGATTTGATATGCGTAAGAAATCGCGGGCGGAAGCTAGTAGTTTATAAAGAATCCAATCAAGTGAACAGTAGCTTTAATAATCGCATGATTGCAAAACAAATATGAGCAACATGTGTTTGCGTGGTCTATCTTTAAACAAAGCATTATTGTCGTTTAATTATTTTAGCGAGAGTAAAGTATTATAGTTTGAAACAATAAAATGCCTGTGTATGAATTTATCATAATGAGCCGGGTTTTTGAACAAAACTGTTTGTTTCTCACGATAGAAACAAGGTTCTCCCGGTTTTACTGAAACCTCACCGTTTGTCTTCGAACAATACGCCAGTACAATGTACAATACGTTTTCAACCCGTAAGATACCCTTTGTTAGCTAGGCGAGTGTATTTTAAGTTACTACAATCAAAACGTAATAAATGTAATATTTCACGGAAAATTTACTTAAGTATATCTACTAGATACCAAACAGGATTCCTTGTACTATGTACACCAAACGATTTGAATAAATAAATATCTAAAAATATATTTAAATATATTTACGACTCTAGAAAAAACAAATCGGGTAGAATTTTGATAGTAACTCCTTGTCAGTTATTAGTTCGTTTATTCATATGAAAGAAACGGACCGACTCGAATTTATTTTTCAGATAAATTATATGGGTATACAAAAAATCAGGTCAGATATAAGTATCTATCAGTTAAAGTTTACTCTCTCTATTTCTTTTCTTACCTAGGTGAAAGTAAAGGAAGGTAACATTAACTGACATTTAGTTAAACGTGGTGTTTCTTAAATGTCTCATGAGAAATCTGTAAGTAAAATCCATCTTTTTTCTTTTGGTATGTTAGAGAATTGACTATTAGACAATATCTATCTGAGGTCTAAAAATCAGCTCTAACTTTCCAAATGTATGCAAGCAAAGTGATACGTAGACGAGCGCATTATCTCGCTATAATGCCGAGGACACTAAGCACCGATCGCCCCGGAACGGAAGTTCCATTACGCCCCCGATATCACTCGATGAGGGTAATCATAGCACATGCCTCGTCTTAATTGTCGCTTAGGCCATTGGACGCAAGCGCACACCTAAAATGGCTCTATTGAAAACTACGGTTACCTACATATTGTGAATTGGCCCCAAGCCAGGAGATTATCCCCGGCTCTGCTGCAATATTTGTGTCTCACGTACTTGCTACTATTCAGAGGATCGAAAAACTTTTCTAATATTCTGGTTGGGACGAGCGTACTTCGGGGTAGAGATTTGCCTGATCAAGGTAATTTTGGAATGCAATGTTGGCACCAGTTGGTCAATGCAATGTAAACGCCATAAATATTGTAAAAAAAATACAATTGTATTGATTCACCTTTATTAAAAAAATATATTAAACGCTGAAAACGCTGACAAATGGTTTTTGACTGAATACAATAGCAATACAATACCCTGATTGTGCAAAATGTGGTAACAGAATTATTAACAAGTTTTTTTAGAGTTGTTGGTAATTCTGTAGCTCTGCCTACCCCACTCTGGGAATAAAGGCGTGACATTATGTATGTATGTATGTACAATAGCAATGTCATTTCTGGTTTCTTGTTTGTCGTACTCGAAATTTATTCGTATTTATGTTCAAAAAATAAAGACACATCTATTTTTTCACCAAAAGTTTACAATGCACTGTTTTCAGTTCATCCAATCTACGAGTATCTGTGTGCAATTATGTATCAACCTTTGTCTACTTTTGTACTATTTCGAAGCACACAAATGTTCAACAGAATGTGCTTTTAATGAAACGTTTCAATCTCCGGATATCTATTCACATCAAAAACATTCTCCGATTTCTGATGATTCTGTAGGTATACCTTTTGTCCATACACTAATGACAGGGACATAATAGGAATTTCTGCTTTGACATACAAACAAGCAGGGCTACAGAGGAATTTGCCGTCTATATTCCTAGTAATCCCCTTGAATTTAAGACTTTATCCAAACAAAGAGTAAGGACGGCTGATCAGTCCGCGTACAGCTTTTGCTCATTGTTTCAAATCGAATGCCTTGCTATAATTGGTTCATTACAAAAAGAAAAACATTGGAAAAAAATATGAAATTTTAAACACTCTTGTTTAATCGTGTATGGTTACTATACATTTATTATTCTATTTTTTGGACTTTTTATCAACATAACATAACATTTCAGAGTTTTATTTTAAAAGCACCAATTATGTAGACCAATTATGAAAAAAGATATGATAGATACTATATGTCGTACCTATGTCATCTTCACAATAAAATATCTACTCCAGTAAAATACTTAACTTAAAACCAACCCTAATATTGCCGCCTGTATTCGTAAAGCGTCTGCTTACATGGACCCAGGGCGACCTCGCCAGACGGCCAATGTTAACACGATTTAACAAAAATTGAATTAGGAAATATTGTTTTAAGACAAAAGGCAATAGAACACGTGTTGTATAGGAGCAAATACCCTCAAGAGCGGCCCAGAAGCCCGCGGCCGCATACGTGACATCACTACCGTATAACCTACGTACGTACGTATACTCGTACGAGTACATTGATCTATTGAATCATTTCACACAATTGTGCTGTAATACTGGGGCAGGTATACAGTGCTCGTTTGTAAGGATTGTCTGCCGAGAACGTTTGGATAATCCTCGTTTTCGACAATGGCATTGGACGGGAAATCTGTTTCTAGGTTTACAGACTCTATTACGTTTTGGCGTTTAAACAACGTTGTATCGTGTAGACGCGTTGTAACTGTGCTTTTGTGCTGTTTGTAACTGGCGTTTAACCTAATTAGTCTGACGATTCAAGTATGCCAAGGTATATTCAACGCCATAAGTAGATGTTCTATTTTGTAACTTATCGCTTTCAATCGTTAGATCATATCATTTGGCTTTTGAGACATAAGGTTTAAGGGACAAAGTAGAAAACTAATCAATTTTGACTTTGGTAAGTAGGCGTTACGTAAACAGGTCCAGCAGTACAACCCCGTACATTAGCGTTAATGTTCTTTTAGGACTAATTGTACCACATTCTAATTCACCAAGGTAAAAATGTGGCCGTGTACGACTTAAGGCGACCTTGAAATTACCAATCGTTTATGCATCAACTGTTAGCTTTTTTTACAAACTTTAATGGTAAAAGAATATTGTAAGATCTGAGAAAATGGCTTTACAAAAATAAGCTTGAATTTTCCAAGTAGTTTTTTGTCATAACATAGCTCTTTGCAGTAAATAAAAATAATATTTATGACTAGCTAACAAAAAAAACTATAACAAATTTAGAAATGCCGTGCCATTAAAGACTGGAGGAAACTAAAACGCCCCGTTGCATTTCAAATTAACCGGGCCGACCTTTCGGAAGCGAATTCAAATTTTTCAGTGGACACAGTAAAAACGTTGGTGAAACAGCTAACCTCTTTGCGGGAGAGCGGGACCGCGTTTATTGGCACAATGAAATTAGCATAGTAATGAAAAATATTGGTCGCCTCGCCGCCGCAGCCGCTGGCTTCTCCGCACCCAATTTATCAGTGTCCAAAATAAAACAAAATTTATATACGGGCTGTAGGTTCCGTCACAAATTAACTGCTCGCCATACCACACGGTCGGATAATTACACGATGGCTGTACAAGGAATAATGTACAGGCTGACCTACTTTTGTAACTGTTGGATTTTTGTATCTTTATCATGTTAGTTGTCTAGATTTGTTAAACAAAAGTGAGGTTTAATGTGTATTGTCACATTAATAACTTTCGTTTGATTCATTCTTCTTTGATGTAGTCTTGTGGAACTTGGCTGGCACTTATCAAATACGTAACTATTTGCATATTAATACACAAAACTAGCGCAACTTTCTGATAAAGGAACATTTGTATGGAACTTGCAAAGCTATTTGGTGGAGAGTACCTACACTGTGTGAAGTCAACTATTTGCATCAGAGAACAACGTCATGCTAATAGTAATGTATGATGATTGCTCTCAAATTAAGGATAGTCGCTGCTTCATTTAACCTGCGGAATGTCTTGTCTTCGGATGAAATATCTGTCTTCGCAGTAACCGTTCCGTTTTATTCTATCTCGCGTCTAGCATCTTTATTAAGTTACTATTGTGCAATTTATAGCGAAAAATTCTTAAGAAATACAAAAACAAATATCTTTCTTTTGAAAGACAAGAATGCTTGCAAAAACTGTATTAAAAACGTTAACTAAATTTATTATCTTGTAGTTTGCTATGTGCAACTGTTAAATGGTGCATGATTTAAATGTTGAGCATTTTGGAGGAATGGTGCAAGACTGGTAGAGTAAACAATGCAACAATGAGACCGCGATAGCCCGGCGTGACGCGGCCTTAGATAAGGCTGACTTGACGCCAACACCCGCCGCGGGCAACTCCGCGTTCCGATACTGTACAACAAACATCTCTAGATATTATTATAACAGGAAAAGTATATTTATAAGTAACCTTATAATTTGAAAGTATTTTGAAAGAGATTAGGTTTAAGAACCCGATAATTCATTATTTAATTTCTTCTTAATTAATGGTTTTCATTTCTGGTTTTAACAAGGTGTAGTTGGCCAAAGTCAAATGTCAAATGGACGATCATCGTAAATTTATTAGACAAACTAGTCCATGGACATCACATGCGAGGACAATTGTTCAGTCAAAGAGTATTTACTTTTATGAACTAGTATTTGGGGTTTAGCTCCACGCGCTTCAGTATTCCAAGAAAATACTTCTTGTAATGCTTTTTTTATAGTTATCTGAATAGTAACGTCACAATTTAGAACATTTTGATGACTTAAATCGGGGGTTACGGGAATTGGAAAATCACTCGTAGGATTAAGACTTCTTTTTATTTTTTATTATTACTCATCTTTCGATTTCATAATGGTTTCAGATATTCACTACCAATAGGTTTGGTTATTATTTTGATAACCAAACAAGTTAGGTAAGTTACAAAACAGATTAAATAAAATATATTTAACAAAGCGTCTTATTGCCTATTCTTTCAAATCTAACTATAAAAAGTGATAGCATTTTAGGCATATACAAATTCCGTTAGCTCATATTATTAAAAACTTATAATAATAGGTTAACGTCGCTTATTAACTAGCAAAACGATATCCCCGTACTCACACAAACTCCAAGTATCGAATGCTCATTACCGTATTACCGTATATTCCTTATTCTTCCCCGAGACGCTAGACACTCCCAAGAACCTCCAAACAGCACGTCTCAGGTACGCCATCACGCATAATCCTCAGATACGTATAATGAATGGGCTTCATAAAAGCTATTCGGTTTATTGTAAACAAGGTAAGAATTCATTAGAGGGCGCTAACGTGACGGCGGGACAGCTTGTACGTGACTGGGAGGTGATAAACGCCCCCGACCCGCTTGCTATCTGAAATTTATTAAAGGGATTGCTCATTACGTTCTTTCAAGGTTTTAATAAAACCTGTATTATAAGCTTCTTCGACAAAGTACTGAAAACGAATTTAGGAAGTTTGTTTAAAATTTTACTTGTGCGTTTTTGGAATGTCGAAAAGAGGGATATGTGTAATAATATTCATAATACTCTTAAGTTAAGGTTGAGTTCATTCAATACAAGCTTGTCCGCGACTCCACGTAACTAGATATACCTTCTGGAAAAAAATCTTTTTTTTTTCAGAATAAATATCTCTTAATCCTTTCTGGGGTTCAAGCTATCTCCAGACTAGAATTTAAAAACAAACAAACAAATAAACACTTTTGCATTTAATAACATTAGTATGAATGGATAGTATGATTTTAGGTATATAAATGTTTAGTTACTCTGATTCCGGAGTAATATTTATTTTAAATTACCAATGTCAGATCAATACCCAATAGAGAAAGTTATTACCAACTAAGTAATGCCTTTAGGATATGATACCGATATCCTCTCGGGAATCGTTCAATATGTCTGGAAAAATGGAAAAATATGAAAATCTTTATCCCCGTACAAAAAAAACCTGTTAATTTAAATATTGACTGTTTGAGGTTAAAACATTACACGTTTGCATGTAGTATTATTACGAATTACGAGCTAGCAGCATGCTTCATAAACTTGTCTGTAATTCAATCATTAAATCAAAGGAAAACTTTGATTGTCGGCTCCAAGATAACGAGCGACTTCTCATCGAGCTCAACCCCCACAAAGAACAACTCGCGCGTTTTATCAGCACTACGCACAACAATGGCACAACATCGCCTCAATTATCGCAGCTTCAAAACGTTGAATAAACCTTAATCTTTTCCCGCGAAATTGAATTTATAGTCAACAAAGCTGTTTCCTGGAGACCGCGAAAAGATAAACTGAGATTTGCCAGGGAGCAATTAAAAGTTTACCTTAGAACTAACTTCGTTAGCAGACTAGTGTTTCAGCGGAGAGTTTATAAGCGCGGCCGAGAAATATGTCTGCTTTACTTTTCAAAGGGCGGCAAGCGGGTTGAGGCGGCTGACTGGCAAATTAAAGCATACAGTTAAACCCATGCTCTAATGAAACTGTCGCATGTGAATAAACTAGCCGGGTTTCAAAATAAACGACACGCCTGTTTGTTTATTGTTTGTTTACTCTGTTTGTACGAGTATGTGCTTATCGATTAGGCTTGCGATGGGAGTGCGCTGGGAGATTAGAGTTTAATTCAACTGGTTCATAATTTAAACAGGTTTTTTTAAACTGATGTAATCTGTTTTGTTTTTCTACTAAATTTGATTTACCGAATGTTATTTGTACAAATATTGACAATAGTTATTTTTCCTGAAGATTAGGTAATACGAATTTAAGCATAGGTACATCGTGCAATACTGTTCCACCTTGAGCATAGTGAGTTAGGGGCGTTAAGGTTGGTATTTTGTGACAACAAATCGTCATAATTTAACTTATTATGTCGTCATTATATGAATAAACTAGGTGTGTTACCAAAAAAAAAGTTTTTATGCGGAATCGGTTACCCCAAAACCAGAATTACGACAATTCGGCATTCTTAAAAATCCTACTCCATCTTGGTTAAATCTATATGAAACGGCACAACGCTCTAAAACTTTTTGTAATTCAATTATTGGTAAAGTTGCATTCGGCACTTGAGGCCGAAGACTTAATTTATTAATTGGGCCTAAATCTTAAAAAACTTCTCTAAAATTAAATTTTACGCCACTATTGTATCAAAAATCACACATAGATCACCATAGGAATTGAAATTCTCAATACAATTCAAGTAATAACAAAATTTTGACTCCCCGACTCGCAAAGATGGACGTCGTAGCAACACAACAATAACAAAAGTAAAGAAAAACTCAATGAACTTTGTTTGAAGTTGACTTTATTTGCAATCGCCATTAAACCAAAGTTGAAAATTACTAATTATAACATCGTTTAATTAAGCACAATTTGAGATAACATGCGCTCAACAGTCGAGAAACATTTTGAATGACTAAGCAGCGCGGAATTCTGAGTAATCTCAAAACATGGTAAAATGTTCCGTTAAGCAAATGCAAAGAAAACAGACAGCGAGATTGTTTGGTGAATGAAGCAACTTAATTGGTGTTGGGGCCCGCTAAACCAACGATTTGGGATTTCTAAACCTTTTTCAAAGGGGGATCTTTATTGAATCCGAAATCTTTTGCTAGGTGATGGGTTCGGTAAGCGAGTTTGCTTTATTTAAGGACGTTTTTTTTTAAATCATCCTTTTTATATCGCAAGTGCGTTTTTTTATATTTACCCCTTTGATTTAACCTATAGATTAGGGGTGTAAACTTTATATTTCTTGAAACTAATAATAATATTTCCTGTAGCTGTTTACATTTCTTGTATTGTCGTTAAATAAAAACATTTGAGACGTTAAATAAATTAACAAATGTATTGAAATATAAATTAACTATGATCTAGTGTAACTTTGAAAAATATTTTCTTACAGTTCCTTTTATCTAGTTATCAAAAGTAGACAATAATAAAGGTAAACTTGGTAACTAAAAAATAACGTGCTTAGACAGCAATTGTTACTTTTTTTTATCTTTATATTCAAAATATCATAGTACGATTATTTGTTCTGTCCTTTCTCTTTGCTGAGAACGCCGCAATTTGTAGTGGTGTTAAAGAAGTAGAGCCGTAAATTTTTGTATTTTTGAGATTGGCCAAGAATTTCCAAACAAAATCACACTTAAAAGAGGCACATATATCATAACCACGAGAGGAATAGCACTCGAGTACATTAACCGATGGTCCCTGTGTAAAGTTATCGCAGCGACAGACGGCGGCTAAAACGTGTTTATCTGCAATATTTGTGTAGTCAACGTTTTCGGCTTAGGGTATTGTGGTGATTCTACAAACGTAAAAATGCTGATAAGTCTGAGAATAGAGGAGGTATTTCAGCTAGGAGGCACCTTTCAGTGCGAGTTGCGAGACCTATTCGGAAAGAAAATAAATGGCTTCCTTTCAGGTGGGGTGGCACTGCCAGCCAGCGGCGAAGATATCTTAAAAGCGTTAGAGTACATCCAAGGCGACAGAGTACAGAATACATTTCTAACAGGTACTTTCTGAATGATCCGTATTCGTCGGCTTACGTATTACAATCATCAAATTCATTAAGCTGAGTGCATGATTAATTTTCAATACCTTACCTTATGTTTTTAAAACCTTTCTATAAATCACGAGACCTGTTGCCTCTTATTTTTTATCTTTATTGAGCTTACTTCTCTATTCTAGGTTCTCTATCAGAAATATTCCAATATTTTATGATTCAGTCGGTACACAGTTTTAGATATCATTACTTAGAAAGGATAATAACGTAACGTTACATATTAACAGAAAATAGTACCTACCCATATCAAGACATAGACATAGGCATGGTAGATGAAGTTTTAATTTAACATTTTTTAAAACACACATTCTTAATTCACCAAGGAAAAACCTATCGAATAGGTTTAGTTTCTCTTCCAACCTAATGTAACTATCTCTTTTTACATATAAAAACCGCCCCACTCTAAGCCGGGCTCGCACAAGAAGGGTTCTGCATTACCGTGAAATAGAAAGATAGAGCAAAAAGCGCCTAAAGAAACACGACCCCCTTTAATTCATAACTTTATTTTATTTTTATTATATGTGACGGTCGATTAAATAGTTACAGTTCTGTGACAGACGGACAGACAACAGAGCATTAGTAATAGGGTCCCGTTGGCACCTTTTGGGTACGGAACAAAAACAGGTAAATACAAACATTCGCTAACAGCCAGGACGCAACTTTTCTGTGAACTAAGTTTTTGGTGAACCAATTATTTGCACGTGTTTGAGTCACCCCATTTCTTAGCCTTACTCGGCTCTTTGCTACGTAGATGTATTTTAGTTAGGTACGAACCGTATAGATCCACAAATAAATAAAAAAACCGGGCAAGAGCATGTCGGACCATGCTCATTGTATAGGGTACCGAAACCATTAAGTACTACAAACATAAAAATCAAAGAGTAACTACAAATTTTCTATTTAAAGTCATTTGGTGCCGTCTTAGATGATTTTAGTAGGTTTAAACACTTTAATCGCCTGTATCTCACGAACCAATGATATCTACTTAGTCGTCATAGCTTTCCTTTAAATTCGTTATATGCGCTTTCATTTAAGTTTTTTTTTTCAGATTTTTAATATTTGTAGTTTTGGCTATAGGTAGAGGGGACACTTGACTCTAAGAAAATTAGCGCTTCAAAGCTTAACATTTTACAAACAGATCCCTTAATCGAAAGTTTTATACTTATGAGTGTGTGTGTATAAAATGACAAAAAGTCCTGCAGGATAATTTTGAAAGCAAGAAAGAAAGAAAAATATTTTATTGGAATCAAAAGCGTACTTCCACCAACTTAATAAACTTAAACATACGATACTTTATAGAACATAACGATTGGTGGTATTGCACCCTGACGCCAATAGGGGCCCACTTAGCATGTGTTACGGCACGTGTGGCGCAACGCTGATTTTCATTTAGGTATATACCCGCTTATTCAAGGCTTATTCATAAACGCACATAGCTTATGCTTAAGTGGGCGCCGAGCGTCCAGTGGCGCCGTCATTATATTTATTGTGTTTTCTAATAAACTAAAGTCTAAAGTGTAAAGGACAGAGCTATATAACTGTTATAGCTTGTCCTTTTCTCTGAGCGTAAATAGAACTGCATAGTTATGTCATAACCCCCCTGTTGTGCTAATGAATACGCAATATACAGGGTAATTTTTTAATAGGTGCACAAATTTTTATATTTGCTTCGCTATTGTTAATCAATAACACATGTTGTGTTATTTTTACTCTAGCTTAAAAAATATTATAGATATTGCCGATTCAATGATTCCACTTACTTAACGATATTCATGGTCCCTCTAATGCAGGGGTGCGAGGAGAGGGGAGTGTTTTTAAGTAAGTTAATAAATGAAATTTCAAATTTAGAATATCAGTAGGAGAGTGGGTGTTTTCTGATAAGCTGTACATGAAATTTCAAATTTCGAATATCAATACAGTGTATCGCAGACCTACAGCTTGACAACCCATGTCATCATTTCTAGTGTGACTTTGTGTCCACACGAGAAGGTGAAAGAGAGATAATTAGCGACAAAAAAAAAAATTAACTCGTTTTACTGTCTTAGTATATTATATTAACGATACAAAAACATATGTTAAATTTGTGCACTGATAAAAAAATACCCTGTATAGCATATATGACACAGTTTAATTATCTTAAACCTTCGTGTAGTCAACTTAACGGATAAAGGTGGCCACTTTTTTTCGTTAAGTTGCTCACTCGTTCAGTTGTTGTTAAGTTATATCATATCCTCTACAAATTGTGTATTGATTTGTACAACAGTAAAGCGCTCTTTGTTTTAAGATAATACTTTAGTTTACTAGAAAACATAATAAAAGAAATGCCAAACGCCACTGGACACTCGGCCTCTTAAAAAATGTGCTTTTCTTATTAGTCATTGTGACATTTGTATCTGACAAAAAGTGACGTAGCATACTTTATATAAAATAGGCTTATAACCCTAGGTTATAGCGCGTTTATGTGGATTATATATGTGGTGGATTAAGACGTCTAATTTTCAATCATGATAATTTCACCCTGCTTGAAATGCTTACAAAGCACCATAAGTATTGTAAGCATTTCAAGCAGGGTGAAATATCGTTTAAAGCCGTTTTAGAGGTAGCTTTATCATATGCCAGAATATCAAAATTTCGAACCACTTGCTGTTGTTTTCAGGCGCCTGAATCATGTTTTCAGTCCGTTTCGGGCCACTCTCTACCAGATTACGCCATAACCTGAAAACACAGTATAAGGCGTTTATTCTGGGCGTACATATTAGTTTATGGCAAAGTTTCCACTAAGAGTGAAAGAGATAGCATGATATGAAAGAAACAGTGATACTGAGAACTGTGTAAAAGAGATATATCATATCAACCGAAAGACGTCCACTGCTGGACATAGGCCTCCCCCAAGGCTCTCCATTCAGACCAGTCCTGTGCTTTTCGCATCCACCGCGTTCCCGCGATTTTTACAAGGTCGTCGCTCCATCTTGTTGAGGGCCTACCTACAGCTCGTCTCCCGGTCCGTGGACACCACTCAAGAACCTTCTGACCCCATCGGTCATCAGTCCTGCGAGCAATGTGCCCCGCCCACTGCCACTTAAGTTTAGCTATTCTTCGGGCTATGTCGGTAACCTTAGTGAAAGAGATAACACGATTAGAAATGAGACAGCAATACGCGGATCATTCTAGACCCGTGAGCCAAGGACATCACGATTGTAAACAATGTTTAGAATCTTCTAGCAATGAACTCTCTAGATCGTCCTCGGCGGGTCGAAGTTCAATGGTCATTCCAAAAGGCATTCTGGAACAGTCCGCAATGGGGAGTGAAAAGGCGGGTCGCTCTTTACTTGGGCAGCGAAAAGTATGAATAAGAGCGAACCGAGCGATCATCTAAGTATTCGAAGCTTATATATTATTATATTGTTTGATATTTGATTGTAACCGTTAAGTAGGTTCGTTAATAAAGTCTTGTTCTTAATTATCGATGTAATTGTGTATTTCTATCAGTTACCTACGTAACGTAACAATATTTACAATCCACAAAGACGAATCCCGCTAATTATTTGTATTGTATTTCACTTACCTACTTGAAGGGAAGAAGGAAAGCAATTATTTTTATTTTTACAAACGGAACGAATATAATGATTTAGGTAGTCACTAACTAAAATGGCACAAATAATTCTGTTTTTTAACACCCTATTAAGCTCCACTTGAAACTAAGATAATTCAACGAAAATTCTGGATTAAAAACTGCTAGAGAAAAGAGCTTGAAATTTATTTCGCACGACGAAATTGCCGGCGGTAGGTCTTCCTTCCTGCTAGTAGACGTATAAATAGCGTGAAATTTCTCCACGACACCTCGATTTCATGAATTTTTGTAGCTTCATATTTCTTGACAAATAGTTAAGAGCGGCTTCGGGCGCGCGCGTTTGAGAACGCGCCTTTGTGAAATACGCGGCTACTTGTGGCAATATTCAAGGTTTGAATTAAACTCCTTGTTTTTTATTATATTTCGCTTTTGATAATATCACGGTGTTGCGGCGTAAAACCTGCTCGTGTCAACCCACAGCCTTGAGACTTAGTTTGGTATCAGGACAATATGTGTGAGATTGTTCCCTGTAAAAAACGCGCTGCCGCTTTAACGGGCTGGTAAGGTTAGATATTGGTCAGCTTTTTATTACGTATTACGTATTTATTTCACTGACGGTTCTGATTTTCCATCGTATGAGTTTTTTTGTTCTTACTATAATGTAGTATTTAGTGGTGGTACGACCCTGTGCAGGGTCCGATCCGGATTGCTACCACCATTTTAGTCATTAACCAGAGTTCGCATTGTTATGTTCCGTTGTGGGTCCAACCGGTGAAATGACTAGCATAAAGGCATTCCATCAGGTTAACGCATTGGAAGTGTTAGGATTGCAGTCTTGAGAATTCAAATTTATATGGGTCTCAGATTCCATGGTGTGGCCTGAGTGCTCGTGTGCCTCCCCCTTGAAAAAAAACATAATTAATCTTCGAACATCCAGATTTTAGCAAATAGGTAGCACTGAAATGACAGATTCTACGAAACGTTTGTCTATAGTTAATTATGTTAACCGTATAAACCACCCACTCTGCATCCGACATCTTAATATTTTTTTTATTAATAGAAGGTACTTATGAATTCTGAAACCTACTTAGTAAAATACATAAAATAACATCCATCATTAATCTGTTAACATATGTAACACCTTTCTGTGTTAAAAATATATGAAAACCGAATTGGACCGACAACCCATTTACGTCGACATGTGGAGTCAATTAATATATTAATTAAGTACCATTTAGGTCCACACTGTTCCTTCTGAAATGTACGTTTCTGCTATGAAACTGAATTGCAAATTATATCTAATTACGTTTTAATGACATAACGTTCAGTTTTAATATATGCTTGGCTGGCGTTTGTTTCCGCGATATAATTTGTTTTTCATTAAGATTTTTTCATGGAAAACGAGGCGGGAAAATAAATAATGGTGGTGCTTATGCGTGCCCGTTTAAAGTTCACCCCGGGTCAAGTTAACTAGGGTGAGTATTAAAATATAAACAAATATCATGAAATTAATTTAAATTGTCGATTCACCATTTTAACTATGATCAAATTAGACTTCATAATGTATTTTTTTACAATCTGAAATCTTTCTCACTTCCTAGTATTAGTTAGTTAGTTAGAATTTAACAATAAAATAAGTTAATGCGTACCTACCTCTATTTTAGCGTGTATGTACCTAGGACTTGATCTAATGCAAAACTGACTTAGCATAATTGATATTCTTTCTAGAACGCAACGGATGCTTGATAATATGAATCCATCATTTAGGTATTCGACGACCGTAATCTAAATTGACGTAACGGACAAATGGCTACTTTTCAGGAAAGCCAAAAAATAGTATTTTTTTCTTTTAAAATTCATAGTTTTGTTGTTTGTTTACGTATCATGTAACTAAAAATAGCCAATTACTTACTTTTTTCCACTCTTTAACTACAAATAACTCAATTTATCATACAACGGTTAGTTACTGAGATAGCATGTCCCTTACGTCAAAAAATAAATTCATAATGTCCAATACCACCCTTCTCCAACAGTTGCCTTTAGAGTAAATTTGATGTAGGTATCTACAAATAAATTTAAAGAAATGAAATTAAAGTGATCGTAACTCCATTGAAAGTAATCAATGACAGGGTGTAAAAGGTACATGGGAAATTATCTTAGGTGAAATAATAAACGAAAACATAAAATGTAATTGTGTTATTTATTAGAATAATTAAGAGATCAATCATGGAAGTATAGACATAATTATCCAGAGCTCAGAATCGCAATTATTTAGTGGTATTTGAGTGTTTACAGGACTTTCATTATTTGAATCTTAATTTTTCTGTTACTACCAGCAATATACGAGGTTCGTAATTAAAGTAAAGTGTTCTGAAGAACATATACTTAGTTTTATAATTATATTTCATCGATACATCACTACATACGCCATTATGAGCTCTCATTAATATGTCGATAGCTAGACTAGTAACAAGTAATAAAATAAAACAAAATACACGATTCGGTGTAAAAACGATTAGAGATATAAAATAAAAACATAAACAATTTTAATTCGACAGTATCAATTAGAACCTAGGTACTAATAGTAGTACAATTAGCAATAGGCCAAATCCTATCTTAATTTTCATCACTGCTCTCATTATCATCGTCAGTTTCAGCTAAAGTAGCTGTTATCATTTCAGAGTGAGGCGAAGTTAAATATTCGTTATGAAAACGCTTTGGGATAGTACCTAGAAGGAATTGGTATTTAATATATTTAGAAACGTGATAAAGTATTTTGGTCCTCATAGCATTTCTAAAGACTTGCAAAATAATATATGTACCTACATAAGTAGACACAAACACGGTAATTGCATGTAGCCGACAATTTGTTATTTTATTAAATAAAATACTTACTGCAATAACTTGTCTCGATCCCGCAGTAATTTATTGCGTCGAGCTAAGAGTGATTCAATACTGTTTATATTCATCGTTATCTCAGTTGCCTTCCTTATTATTAAGTACTTGAAACATGCGTGAAGACGAGTGCTCGTGCAAAACAGAACTGAGCAAGCAGCGGCAGCACTCAATCCAGTGTAGCCAGGTGTAATTTGAAAAATGAATAGTTTTTTATCAGTCGAAAATACCTTTGAATAAACGATTAATAATCTGGATTTTTCTTGTACGTATGTATGTATGTAAAAGCTTTATTGGAAAACTAACAATTGAATTATAGTGTAAATAAACGTAAATTATTAGACCTATTAAAAATGATAGGGATCGTATTCTATTACAAAACGACATTGATAGACTTTGTGCTTGGTGTTCACAAAATAAAATGATGATGAATCCTAATAAATGTTTTCATATTTCTTACACGCGCAATAAAAATATAATACTCACTAAATATAACATAGGAGGTAAGGTATTACAGAAAGTGGACAAAATCCGCGATCTGGGAGTAGTAATGAATAGCAAACTTAATTTCAATTCCCATTTTAACACTATCACGAAAAAAGCATCTCAAATGATGGGATTTTTAATACGAAACACTGGACAGTTCAAGCTTTCACGTACTAAGATACTACTCTATAATACTTTGGTAAGGAGCAATCTGGAATACTGCTCTCAAGTATGGACACCTTATTATGATGTTCATAAAAATCGGATCGAAAAGGTCCAAAGACGCTTTTTAACTCACTTATCGTTTGCATCTCGCAATAGTCACAAACTCCACTCATATCACGGACGACTTAAGTTCTTTAAATTCATCTCGCTCAGTAGCAGAAGAAAAGCACTAGACCTAGAGTTTCTTTACAAATTAGTTAATTTCAAGGGTTTGGATTGCCCGGAACTGTTAAGTAAGGTAAATATAGCTGTGCCTACGAGATTGCCTCGTCCCGGTGTCTATAAGCTGTTCAAGGACAGATTTACAAAAACTAACTTAGGCCATAACTCTGCTCTGGCGAGAATGATCAAATTGTATAACTATCTCCCGAAATCCGTGGGAGCTGATATATTCCACGACAGTCTCAAAGTATATAAAAGAAAAGTCTTGAAATATATTAGCTCCCTGGATGTGGCAAGCTGGTCATCAAATTAGATAGATAAAATATAAAAAAATGTATTTTAAACTTTTAAACTTATACGAACGAAGAATAGCGAAACTTAAGTGGCAGTGGGCGGGTCACATTGCTCGCAGAACTGATGGCCGATGGGCCAGAAAGTTCTCGAATGGCGTCCACGGACCGGGAGACGAGCTGTTGGTAGGCCTCCAACAAGATGGAGCGACGACCTCGTAAGGATGGCGGGATCGCGATGGATGCGGAAGGCACAAGACCGGTCTAAGTGGAGAGCCTTGGGGGAGGCCTATGTCCAGCAGTGGACGTCTTTCGGCTGATATGATGATGATGATGATGATGATGAAACTTATATAGTGTGTCATCACTTGCGGTAATCAGTTGATCACACTTTAGTCATAGTTAAAGTATAGTTGGTGTATATACAATTTATAATCTTTAATCTTTATATTATTATTATTTTTCTTAATTAAGTTCTTGAAGCAGTCGTAGTTTAAAAACACTGGCGTAAGCTGTAGTTTCCTATAATTAGATAAGCATCGACCTAGATTGTAAATTACTGAGATTTAGCATTAGTAAGATGTATTATTTGTTGGAAATCCTTAATAAATAAATAAATAAATAAATAGTGCTCTCATTAAAATTATTTTATTTTATTTCAATTGAAAAAAATATAGTTATCACGTGTCGGGTTCATTGTAAATACTTTATACTCTGTTTGCACAAATAACTAACCCTTGGAATATTATTTTAAATGCATTTATAGGCATATTTTCAATCGATGTCCAATGCTCAAAAATCAATAGATTGTCAAGAAAATTCAGTAGATTTCGTAAAAATCAGATGAACCGGTAACACTGTCAACCACAACCAGCAGCGACATGCTCTTTTCAAAATGTTTTTTGTCGCGTACAACGAGGTGATAGTGAGATCTCTTTCACCCTCAAGCAACTTTAAGTGCGTGAGAGTGATTTAGCTATATTAACGAACACTGAGTATGTCATCTAACGAAAGAGATAACGCTAACATTTTAATGTAAGGGACGGTAGTTTTATGATTGTAGTGGTGAAAAAATGTCGTATATACTCTTAGCAAATATTTGATACACTTACAAATTACCGTAAGGATCACTGTTGCCTTACATTTGTGAAAGCAAAACTGCGTATCGTACGATTGCTTACAGAATAGTCTTTTACGACGCAGGTAAATTTAGAAAATTATAGTTACGTCTAATTGTGATAGAATCAATTTTATTTTTGTAGATAATTTTGAGAACGTTAAATGATGTATCGTACCTTTACTTATTTAATGGCGCCTTACAGCGTTAGGTAAATTGCGAGATGAAGGTTACACCAAGAATAAATTGCAGTTTTTTTAATTGCTGTAGATACGTCGTATTTTTTTGAAATACGGAGTCAAAGTAACATTTTTTTAAGGCTGTAAGGGGCATGTTTTTTAAGGCTATCGAGACGTCACCTATACCAATCGATAGAGAGAAAAAAAGTGAATAGAACTGCATTCATAACTCATTTTCGCCATTTTGTCCCTTACATCAATTTAGATTACGGTCGTCGATCAAATGTTATCATAAGTAAGTTTTAAAATTCATGTTACTCAACATAATAAAAGTGTTACTCAACATGTTAAGGGCAGATATTTGTGTGATGAGCGCAAATATTTGTTCCTGAGTCTTGGATGTTTTCTATTTAAGACTCAATAATTTAAGTATGTATTTCTCTACATAAGTATGTTTATCGGTGTCTAGTACCCATAGTACAAGCCTAGGCTTAGTTTGGGACTAGGTCAATTTGTGTGAGATTGTCCCCTGATATTTATTACTATTATTATAATAAATTCACTGGCAATATTTGTTAAGCTGTGCAAATATTTCCTTAAGAACTTAACCAAATCTTTTTTTCTCATGACTAAGCAAAACTTGCAAGAAACATAAATACTGCAACAGTAACAACAACCGCAATTCACAGAATTAGCAACTTTTCAACTGCAAAACACTTTAGCGCGAAATGGCGATAAATGAAGTGGCTATTAAGATACATTTAGAGTGAATTAATGGTCGCGTAATAGAGTGCGAACCGTCGGGCCTCCACAAAGAAAAGTAGGGGAGGACGCTTTCTTTGTTCTTAGTAAATCGAGTACCGGAGTCGTTTGTCGACCTTATATCACGTTGATTCGACGTTTATGGCCCGCCCTGCTCTGTCTCACTGTAACTCTTGATTTGGAGATACTTACGATCATATTATATTACTGCGCAATCTCCGTGAAAGCTGATTGAAAGTGTACATTGAATAAACTATGTAAATGTACCTACTGATCAGATTTTTTTGTACGGAGGAATAGTTGTTACTATTTTTGTTTTTATTATCGGTACAAGGGAAATAAGTACAAACACAGGTTGGCTGAGTCTAACGACTAATAAGCCCATTGATCGCCGTTCTTATTATAAACATTAAACGAAACGAAACTTTGTAACACATCGCCATAAACTTTAACTCACATTGACAGGCTATAACTATTGTTACAGAATTCAAAACTCCCCCAAGGAAAACTCCTTCTTACACCAATCACAATACAGGGTGGTTCGTCTTGGACGTTTGTTCTCGTCCACGGAATTTAGTATCCATTGTGGTGCTGGGCAGTAAGAGATAGTATCGATCGTATAGACGGGCGTCATAACAGTCATTTATCATAGTTATCGCGCCGCCCGCACCCGCATCGTCTGCAATGGACCTTGCATGGTTTATATTTAAACAAAAACCAGGGTTTGGTTAGATAGCTAAATTGGATTTCAACTCTGTATTGTTTTTGTGCTTATTTATTCTTCTGCAACTTAATAGATAATATTTTAATTCGCCCTGAGTTAACTATCAACATTACGGACTTGATCATTAAGGAAGTAGCTGATATTACTCATTTTCACTCTTGGATTGCCTTTTCAAACGAAGCACGTTTATTATTTTGTCTCTTATTGTATTTATATCGTGAAAATTCCACTGTTTTACGGTGTGACATCAACAAATAAAGTCCTTCGGAAATCAACGCTGAGGCTTGCTGCAGTATTGTATTGGGCGGCACCTCATGTGGCGCTATTCAGTGCTTGAATTACGTTTTAGATGTTTCTTTTTTTTGCCTATATTGAGTGTGTGCCACAAATGTGCCTTTTTTACCCGTTTATTAAACGCACAATAATAGCTAAAAAATGCTTTAAATATGCTATTCCTTTAACTTCTTCATTGTGAAATTTGAATTTGATAGAAAGCAAACTCTAATTGAAAATTGGACGTTTACGGACGAGGAGCCTTCTTTTATTTGGCATATTTTAATGAACCATTTGTTATACGTATGTTTTTGTGATTAATTGTTACATCCTGTTTTTTTATAAGAATTATATTACAAATACCCTGAAGTAATAGTTAAGTAATGTAGGAAATATTTCTTAGTGTTTTCTTAGAAGTAATAGAGAAATACAGGACTCCGCTTTTCGACAGAACATAAAGTACTGCTTTAGCTCGTTTACCACATCTGCGCGGCGACTCCTCTCCACCTCTTCAAGTAAGTAGCCTCTTCCCCACTTGCTTCTTTTTTTGTACTTCAACATGTACATTGAACGTTATACTAACAAATAAGAACTATCTAATTGACAAAATAACGGTAAGAAGACGGAACTCATTATCCAAGTCCAAATGGTTACAGACGCAAGTTTTCGACTAGAAACTAATAAGGACTTACTAAAATGGTGGACATTTAGCTACGGACATGCTTCGGATACGTAATCATGCCTTAGAGTTTCACAATTATTTCTGTTTGTTTTGAGATTTTAGGTGGTCTGCTGTAATGTAACTGTAAGTATACAAACATACTAAAAGAGTAAATGCGAAAGCTGGTGTGTTTTGAGTTACTATGTTTTTTATTCCTTCATGCTAAAACGGCTTAACGGATATAGAATTGAGATAGCTAAATATTTACTTGGAATAAACACATAGGTTTTTGTAGTTAGATAGTACTTGCAAGAGGATGAACTTATATTAGTGGTATACATTTTCAACGAATTTTAAATTTAAAGCATGAATTTAAACTCGTTTATCTTTGACATAGGTATAATCGAAAACGTAACAAAATAATCAATTTTCTTCTTTTTCTGCAAATTTTTACTATCCCCACAGCCGATAAAAAAAAATTGTTTAAGAGAATATACGAAGCATGGTATTATTTTATAAATGAATTGATTCAAGATTTAATTGGGTATTTCTGAGTCTTGGTTGTTTTTCTTGTACTTAGGTACGAGTATATATTTCTCTATATGAGTATATTTATCATTAGAACAAGCCTAGATCTTCGTTTGGAACTAGGTCAATTTGTGTGAGATCTTCTTCTCAACATTAATTTATTATAATATTTTATCTATCTATAAATGAACCTAAATAAGTCTTGTGTACGATGTATTAAAACGAAATCCATAAAAGTGTTTGCTTCCTTGGCTAAGTTCAATTTATTGCCTTGATCTAACTCTCGAGAAACCCAAGACTACTCTTTAAAGACCAAGTATTTATGGCTTGCCTTAAACACACCGTACAATAAATAGAATTCCCTTTTATTATAAGTAGTAATCCACATCAAACTAATGGCTTGAAAACGTGACAACTGAAGTGAAAACTTGCGATAAAAGTAATCAAACTGTCGTTAAATTATTATTTTAGCACCCCATCATTCGGTGAACGAATTTCTTTCTATTGATATTTCTCCGTTAAAACTTTACAGTAAGTAAAATTAAAAGTTACTTACACGGATCACGGAACCTACGTGAAATAATATTTGAACGGCAAAAAGGTTTCAATAGACCTTTTCTCGGGTTGAATGGTATCAACCTTTTAAATTGTACAGGTTTAAAATAAGTTTAATAATATTTTGTAAATCTTGACTGTTCGGCTTTGGGATGCAATCAGTATGAAAGTATTGACGCCGCTGGCGCGTACATAAAACATTGAAGATAGGTCAGAGTCGCCGGAGTGAACGTCAAATATTTGTTTCATTTTTTCGCGTTCACGAAACAGTTTTCAAATTTATGACACTCGACTCGTCTAGTGCTCGGGCCCAAGGGGCTTAACCTGAAATGGACACGCGGCCGGCGGCGGGGAAAATATATTTCCCAGTTTACTGGTCCATAAATAACTGTAGAGTGACAGTCCGATGATACACTCTCGAGCGAGAGTTCATCTCACATCGCTTACTGAATATTGAACAAATGCGGAGCCCTATTGTAATTTTCCGGCTTATAAATTTAGAGGCAATGTTCACTGACTCTCAATTTATAGTTCTGGATGGAAATTGAATTCGGAAGAAATTCCGAAAGTAAAACGTTTATTAGAATAGCGAAAAGGGAAAGTTATAATGAATTAAAAAATGCTTTTATTCAACTGTTTCTGATTCTCCTTAATCTAGAAGTCTATTCCAATAGAAAGAATCTAAAAAACCTACAATAATAACAAAGTAAATTTTAACTTGAGTTGAGGGTCATTTCTTTTCATTTTAAGTACGATCGAGTATAAACTGGAATTTATTTAAACTCGACTTCATGCCGAATGGTTATCGCTTTTGCATGCCATATGCATGAACCTAATTCTTATGTGTACGTAAGTTTTCTTAAAGTAAATCTATAAATGAACCAGGTTCCTGCATCTTTCATTCTTTCAACACACTCATCTACAAGTCCATCTAATCACTAAGACAAGTGTTCACTTTGTAGCTCTGTACGTTACGCGATTTGTTGCTAGCCGCGGCTCGAACCAAGCAGTTAAAAGTAGTTTTCAATGAAACTATTCCGACTTGCTTCTTATTCAGTGCGATGGCTGTATTTTATTGGTTCCACTGAACCGAGGCACGAAAGTCTGCACTAAATACTGTTCCAAAGGAAACTTTCTTTGTATCGACACTCTTGTTTACTCTGCAATTGTGACTGAAACAATACAAAAAGATCCGAAATTCGCTAACAACCTAAGCCGTAGTCTAAGTTTTAATTGCCTCGGAATAAGTGAAGCTATCCTTCGCTGTAGGGCTAGACCGGACAACTTCGGAGAGAAACCTAGATTAATTGAAACTCATTTGCCTAAAAGGCTTGAATGTTTACAAAAAGCACGTTAGGCGACTGTAAAAATAAATAAATACGAAGAACAAAGTTGGGCGGGAGTAATTTGGAGGGTTAGCTTGATAGGCTTTATGATTTAGATGATATTCGAGAATAAACAAAATTTCATAAAAATAAAAATAAAACACATTTTTAAGAAGCGGCAACACACCGGTGCTTATATAAAAAAAAAATATATAATATAAATATATAAAAATATATCACACAAATATTTGCCCTTACCGGGATATGAACCCAGGACGGCTAGCTTTGGAGAAAGGATAACTAGGCTAACGTGTCTCTAAAATGCGCTGACGTATCGTAAACGCAGTCACGTTACTTATGCGTCATGTTTTTAACGCATATCGTGTAAACCGCTCAGAAGACACTAACGCACCGTAAACGCAGGGACGTGACTGATCCGTCATGTTTTTAACGCATATCGTACACACCGCTCAAAATACACTGACGCATCGCAAACGCAGTGATGTGGCTTATGCGTCACGTTTTGACCGCAAACCGTCGCACAGACGCACGAATACGAATTTAAAACATGATGTATTAAAATGACTAGTTAATCGCTCCCAGTGCGCCCTATCGCAGCTAAGAGTCAATAAGCGCAGAACAGGTGAAACGTAACAAAGTTTATGAGTCCCAGCAGGTGCGCTGAGCCATAAATTTCTAAGTAAATAACAAGTATATTTATTAATACTAGTAAAACGTTTCCCCGTATGCGAGACAGGAAGGTTTGATAACTTTCCGGATTATGACTTTGAGGAGTAAACAATTTTTTAATGCGAGCTTAACGTGTTTGCAGAGAGCTCAGCGTGATCCTGTGGGAAAGTCCATTTTCTTTTTGCTGAAAAGTATGTTTTCACGTTGTAAGCCTAAATAATTCCTGAAAACGAGAAACATAATAATACGACAGAGAATTGAGTGTAAGCGTAAATGTACCCAAATATTATTTCAATAACGGATTTCTGGGAAGAATTGGAGAATAAAATTGCAATCGGTTTTTCAACGGAATTTCTATGAAACGCATCGGTTTGCGACAAAAGCTTAAACATTTTGTTTAATGTACGCATCACACAATGGTCTTGTATAGTAAATAAAAAAAAAATTAAAAACTTTTTATTTTATTCTATCTTCATTATATCTTAAATACACTGGTAAACATCTTGGCCTGATTACCTAAGCAAAATGTGGTTACAGAACTATCAAGGAGTGTTTTTAGAGTTTTTGATATTTCTGGTAGCTCTGCCTACCCCACTTTGGGACTGGAGGCGTGATGTTATGTATATACATAACACGTATGTATCTAAAATACTCATACTTGACCATTATTTTATTCTTGGGCATGAATGCACCCATGATACATTAGTGCATCATGCAGGTGTTGTGAATACGTCAATAACTTTCCGCTCGAGTGACTTGTCAAGCCTACATGACAATGTACGTGTCTACTTGCGTCTAATGTTACGATTATAATTTATTATGCATCCATACAATACCTATGTTAATAGGTACTCCACACTTTATCCTGATTAATTTCGGTTTGACAAGAAATTAGAATGGGCACCTTCACCACATGTGTTAACCCACTGTGATCGATGCTGTATTGCTTTTTACAATATTGCCCTAGTGATTAAATGCTAAACATGATAACGATAAGTATAATCTGCGGTAAGGGCAGATATTCGTGTGATGAGCGCGAATATTTGTTCCTGAGTCTTGGATGTTTTCTATTTATTTAAGTATGTATTTCTCTATTTAAGTATGTTTATCGTTGTCTAGTACCCATATTACAAGCCTAGAGCTTACTTTGGGACTAGGTCAATTTGTGTGACATTGTCCTGTGATTTATTATTTATTATTTATTTATTATAATTGAAGTTATATTTTAAATTAACTCACTTAATTCTAATCTACTAATGACTTATACGATGTTTAGTACCAATTTCACCATACGATGTTTAATTTAATCAATGTTAATTGACTGTTAGTTCATACATTTTGACAACTGTTAACGCTCTAATCGTCTGTTAAGTGGTTAACATCGTGTGGTAAAATTGGTACTTAGTCTCGTTATAAAACATGGCATACGTTTTTTTTCACCAAAAACGACTGAATACTCTATCTATAATATCTATATCTACATCGCACCTTACTAATATTATAAATGCGAAATCTGCTTGTCTATATGTTTGTTACGCTTTCACGGATAAATCGAAGAACCGATTTAGATAAAATTTGGTATTGCAGATAGTTTGAGTCCTGGGGAAGGACATGGGGTACTTCTTATCCCTAAAAAATAACGGTTCCTGATGGAATAGCGATAAAAGTTCTACGCAAACTGAGTCTCGGGAAACAGCTCGTGTTCAATAAACCCAAATATTGCAAATATATCAATTACAAAGTTCTACTTCAAGCACAGGAGTTTGCTGGAAAAATACAGAAATTTTATCACATTGGCAACGTTGTAGATCGTATGTCTGATGTAATAAGTAGTTAAGAGTGCCAGGTTACGAGCTCACAGCTGCGCCGAATTTACACATTCGTGAAGAAATACGGCGTTCCTTATTAGTTCATGTATTGCGTGGATTTCGTTCGAGTTTGTCGATGAAGCGGGCGTGGATACACAGTGCTGGGACGGGCCACAATCTTATAGAGAAAGTCTGCTTTTTAGGGTTCCGTAGCCAAATGGCAAAAAACGGAACCCTTATAGATTCGTCATGTCTGTCTGTCTGTCCGTCCGTATGACACAGTCACTTTTTTCCGAAACTATAGGAACTAAACTGTTGAAACTTGGTAAGTAGATGTATTCTGTGAACCGCATTAAGATTTTCACACAAAAATAGAAAAAAAAACATGAATTTTAGGGGTTCCCCATACTTAGCACTGAAACTCAAATTTTTTTTTTATCAAACCCATACGTGTGGAGTATTTATGGATAGGTCTTCAAAAATGATATTGAGGTTACTAACATCATTTTTTTTCTAAACTGAACAGTTTGCGCGAGAGACATTTCCAAAGTGTTGAAATGTGTGTCCCCCCCCTGTAACTTCTAAAATAGGAGAATGATAGAACTAAAAAAAATATATGATGTACAATTACCATGCAAACTTCCACCGAAAATTGGTTTGAACGAGATCTAGTAAGTAGTTTTTTTTAATACGCCATAAAAACATTGATCAAAGCTACAACGAACTTTTATATTATGTTACTTGCTGCTACGGAACCCTTCATGGGCGAGTCCGACTCGCACTTGGCCGCTTTTTTTCTTTAATTTTAAACGTGCCTCACAAAAAAAAACCCTCATACAACGTCACGCGTAAATCAACGCATATCCAGCTTTGTAGGTATTCATCACAGCTATAAAAGAAAATCCGGGCAAGAGCATATCGGGCCATACTCAGTGTAGGCTTCCGAAGCCGTTAAGTACTACAAACATAAAAATCAACAAGTATCTTAGATGATTTCACTTTAATCGCCTGTATCATAAGAACCAATGATAGTTTTCCTGTAAAATTCGTTATATGCTCTTTCATGTAAGTTTTTTTTCAGATTTTTAGTATTTGTAGTTTTGGCTGTAGCGGGGGGACACTTTGAGTCTAACAAAAATTTGCGCTTTAAAGCTTAATGTCTCATAAACGGATAACTTAATCAATTTTTTTTTGTAAAACTGTAATATTTTCGAAAGACCTATCCAACGACACCCCACACTATAGAAAATTAATGAAGGCAATCTATCTGTCAGTGGTAAACTCAACATAATTTTACCCTACCGACAAGACTAGAGCGTCGTCAAATACACACACATAATTATAGTTCCTGAACTTGTAGTTGCACTTATAAGTTTAACATTACTTCTATTGATACGTTCTGCCGTCGTATATTCATGTAAGAAGTTACGACTAAAATTAATTATCCCATACCTACATGTATCATGTCCATTTTTCTGAATGTACTATACCAAAAGTTAACACTGTTCACAGGGTGTTTTATTATATTAATCAACCACCACACCTGTGAGTGGAGCGTAAATACTCCTACTTTAAGATCTCCAATAATGCACCAAGTTGACTCACGGCACGGGAAACTTCTCAGAGTTACGAGAGGCGCGTATTGGAACGTCCTATATACCTCTGATACACCGAGTTACGCGTAAACACAACTTACCAGCCTTGTAATTAAATGCCATTTGTAATTTGTGATGGGGTTAGAGTGATTGTCGGTAGATTGGGGACGGAAATGGGTTCAGGTACTGTTACAGCTGAATTAATATGATAGTTATGGATAAGATAATGATCGCATTAACCTCGAAATAAAGTTTAAGGAAATATGTACACAAAACTCAAGGACAAAGGCGCATTGTAGCAAACAGCATGAAGAGTTAGAGGATTAGGATAGCCACGACTTGCTATTTCATACAAAACTCCATACAAGCTATCATTTTGACACTTCGATAAAGTATCTACCTGGCCCCTATTCAGGTGCGTTAAATCGATATCGTGTTTGACACGTTTAAGAATCGTTTATGTCACAGTCGCCATTATTGTAAATGACAAAATTGTTATCAAAACATTGACAATACGGAAACAGGGCCTCTATTCAACTGCGTTATAACGATATCGTTTATGACCTGTTTCCGTATTGTCAACGTTTTGATAACTCTTATGTCATTTACAATAATGGAGACTGTGACAAAAACGATTCTTAAACGTGTCAAACACGATATCGTTTTAACGCACCTGAATAGAGGCCCAGGTCAAAAACGATATCGTTATTACCTTGTAGAATTCCAGCCCTGACTGACTTTACGTGTCATTCAACTAGCACGTTGTCACATTTAGCTACCTCAATCATTTGTCTTTCGTCTAACTCACTCACTCCTACAGTATGAATGTATGTAAACACATTATTATACAAAAACATATTTAAGAATACAAGTATATTTGTTAAAGATTTTTTTATTTGCTACGAATATGGACAAAGGAACTTCGGATTTAACTTCCAATAAAACAAAACCATCGGCTTGTGTCAAGAAAATGTTCTCCATAAATATGTTTCATTATTACTGTGGCAAATTAGGTCTTGTTGACTCTTACATTATTCATAATGGTATTAGCAGAGACAATATGTAAATGTAAACAATAACTAATTTAGTATGACGACAAGTCAAACAAACCTGAAGAGGGCATGGATTTACCGCTGTTCCTCATGAATACTAACTGTTATCATAACTTATCAGTTATCTGGCTTAGTTATATCCTAGATTTCGTAAAAAATAAACCAGCTCTTACAGGACTCTTTAAGGTTTACCTACTGTCTTTTGTGATTGATTAAATAACTTTTTGCTGGAGTTTATGGTCATGTTCGAGATTCACTGCATATTACCGACGTGTAAAAGATATACTTATCGTCGTCTTACTTACTCAAACTCATATCTGCATATTTTGTTTGCCGTTGGTAAACTTATTGCCTCTAAGTATTTCTAAAAGAAAATGAAATTACCAACCGCAAAAAAAAAATGCAGATATGAGTTTGAGTAAGTAAGACGACGTTATGTGGCCGAATTCAAATAAATATTTGTTAATTTTATTTTCTATATTTCATAGTTTTTCTTTTTTATTATGAAAAATGGTTAAAAAATAACACACAGAAGAGTTTAATATCTGTCAAATGGTTAAGTGAAATCAAATATTAATAAAGGAGGTAGAATCGTGGCAAAGAAGAATTCAGCACTATCTCAAGTCAAAGGGGCCATTTGAAATTCAATTGAAGCAGATTTGAGAATCAAATGAGAAGTAGATTCGATCATGTGTTAGAAAAGAGTTTGTATTTAAGTACTAAGTGTAGGATTTTTTAACAGAAACCCCTAGACAAGATGCATAACGATAACGTAAACGACTTAAAAGTGTATGGTATTAACATAAGCGACGTAACCATAGAATAAGAACTAAAGGTATAGAAGGAGCGATAAACTAAAAGGCAACATACAGATAGCTGATATGCAGTCTAGTGGGCTTCAGGGTGCAAAGATTCCATTCTATAAGCTAAAACATCACGGTCGTACACTGTTGCACACTGTTGCATATGCATAATAAACAATGTTAATGTGTGCAGATATTGTATAGGATAATCTACGACCATGATGACATGATGGTGACCAGTTTGTGACCATTTTACACGAGATGACAACTCCTTGGTGTGTACGGCTAGTTTTAGCAAGAACTGGGGGTCTAACATGGTCGTTTTTATCGATGTGGATAAAAGTGGATAACGCTTCCCTCACTCTCGCACTAACATACCGGTCAGAAAGTGACTGATGTGTTATACACGTTTATCCACATCGACCATGTTAGGTCCCTGGATTCTATATTCTTTCGACACGAGGACACGTTGGTCTAATTGGGAGTGACCCTGCATCCGAAACTAGCCGTCCTGGGTTCATATCCCGGTAAGGGCAGATATTTTTTGTGACCAGCGCGAATATTTGTTCCTGAGTCTTGGATGTTTTCTTTGTAATTAAGTAGGTATGTGTAAGTATGTTTATCGTTGTCTAGAACCCATAGTACAAGCCTAGAGCTTATGAGATTGTCCCTGATACTTATTTATTTATTTATTTATTTCCTTTTTTCACATATTGAACATTCATATTGAAATTGTTGAGATTGGTATAGATCTGACACTTTCTATGCCTTTAGTTCTTGTTCAATGGACGCGACCATCCAGTAGGTTGCGGTAATCCTACACCACCACCTGTATTTGAATATCTGATTTGTACAATAAACTTTTTATTTATAAAAACATACATAACATTATTTAAGAATAAGAATAAATTTATTAAAATAAAATCAACGGTTTACATATTAGGTACAATTTGCAGTAGACCCCAAACTAGGCTAAGCCTGTCTCGGGACCCTGTGAACCGGTAAAAAACAAACAAACAACCCACTTAAAATAAGGAATTAAATAAAATACTAAATTTATAACAATTGGGAAGTAGACTATAGTTTATATGTTATCAAGTTAATTTGATATTGGTAGAAAGTAAAATAATGCAATGCATCTTGCAATGCAATGCATCTTGTCTACAGCCACTAATGCGGTTTTTTGTTTCAGGCTAGCAGATGACGACCATGATAGATTTTATTTAACTAATTTTTCTTTACCTGCTTTTGATAATTTGTCATTATTAATTTGTTGTTTTTCTTAAACATTTTAAGAAAAGTCCTATCTTTACTCCGTAGATAATGATATCTTATTATGAACAAAGTCCCAAACGCTGCGGCGAACTTTTGAATATAAATGCCCGTCGCTTGGCAAGCCTGTTCAAATTTTCTATAAGCCTGTCCTAGTTCTCAGACTACCTGTACTGGGGAACTGGCAACTAACTTTTAGTATAAAAGTCAAAGTAATATGACATGCGCGGAATTTGGCATCTGTTTTATACATTTTGGGACATTTTGCTAACATCACTTACTCTACTTTATTACTCTCAACTAGCATAGGGAGTAGGGAGGGAAACACGTGGGAGACCGCAGTATGGATAATTGGCGAGGGTGACTCAAAACCTCGGGAAGTAAGGTGTCAGCAATATAGTTAGCATAGTTGTACAGTTTGTATTTAACAACATTATTGTGTATAAACTTTGTTTTAGCACCCAAAGTCTGCAAAGGTTAAGATAACTAAAATTCATCGATAGAAACACGGTAGTAGAGTAGAGATATCGGCAAATGTAAAAAAGTGTTCGTCAGAAAATGGTTTTAATTAAGTTGTTAAAAATAATTTCTCTGATCAATCAATAACTTGTTAAGTCAGAGAATTGTCAATAGAGCATTTTTTAAATGCGAGCGCATTTAAAAACCATTAATACACAAAATATTCCCCTGCCGTCAGTTAAAAATGTGACAGCGGAATCTTTTGCTGTTTTATCTTCAAAAGAGT
Source organism: Acleris holmiana (assembly GCA_949316455.1). Lineage (NCBI taxonomy): Eukaryota > Metazoa > Arthropoda > Insecta > Lepidoptera > Tortricidae > Acleris > Acleris holmiana. The sequence goes on from OX438778.1 coordinate 10,938,685, forward strand.
AAAGATAGCAAGTCAGCCTTGAGTCAAGCCTTTGCTTTCACGTGAAAATGGAGAAGGAATCTTGAATAAAATCCAGGCAACGTAAAACCCAGCCAGACTCGCGCCTGATATGATAATCGCCTTTGTGAAATTCACAAGGTCTAGTGCAGATGGTGCTTGCTAGTTTACAGAGTTATGCCTTGAACTACTTTGTTAATACCGGTGTGAATTTGATAAGAAACGAAACTGTGCATTATTTACTAAGTTTAAGAGTTTATACACCTGAAAAACATAATAGATTACATTTATTTAGGAACCCCCCAAGAGGTCTGCTTTTAAGTATACAACAATAGAAAGCATGAATAATAATTTTTTTACGCTCTTTGGAAAGTGCTATGAAAAAGAGAAATAACTGTATACGCGAAATAATTGTCGTGTAATTTTTTTCATCAGATATTAAGCTTTAATAAAATAAATATTTTAAAAAGCAAAAAACCGACTTCAGTGGGACTAACCTATTATATAGGTGCCTACAATTTGAAAAGAAGTTATTTTTTGCGTTTTTGAAGGCGGTATTTTGTTTTTAAAACATTTATTTTCTTTTATACATTTTAGTGATCATAATACGCTGTTCCGTAATCCCATTTACTAGTTGATATGAAACTTTAAGTTTCAAGCGCGCCGCAACCAACGCTGCCGGAAAGTCATAGTCATATTTCAACACGTAAATATTCTTCGTTGTAGTCGCTCAACTATCTTAATCGAGATATCTAAACGCCACCTTTGAAAAAGGTACCGTTGAGGAGTTCCGATGGCCATCAGTGGTCTTCATCATCAGTTCCACTTCCCCAAATGATACTTTCTGAATGCAAATGCTAGATTTATAACTAAAAATACTAAAATCGCTATATGCTTGCCTACAATATTTGAGGAGTTCTCTCAATTCCTCACTGATTCCCTTATCAGTTTCAGACTTGGTGATAATGGGACCAGTTCCGAAGTAACCTGTTTCAAACCAAAAAAAATACAAAATCGGTTCACAACTGACGGAGTAATCGGTGAGCATACATAAAAAAATACATACAATGGAACGTATAACTTCCTAGGACCTTTTTTTGAAGTCGGTTAAAAAGTCATAGTTCAGACCCGCTGCAAAAACACTCTTATACAAAATCGACGACAGGAATGACGTCACAGCTCTTGTTGCATGTTTAAAATATACGGACCTTATAAACAAATTTGCATTTATTTCATAAATTAGTATATTTTTAAGCCAATATTACGTAAATAAAAGGATGCCGAAAAATCAATCTAAAATTAAACGAAGTTTTAAAATTTTAACAAGTCTTGATTCTATATGAATTCTTAATAAACGGGTCAAAACGTAGTGTTTTGCGTTTTATTGGTTTTTTTTTACATTTTCTCCTAAATTGTATCGATGAAACTCAATTCTGATTTTCATGCATGTTCTCTATTCATATAGCGAGTGGAAATGCTTCTTTACCTGGCAAACGTTCATAAACATTTTAGACAACGTTATATGAATTGCTGTATACTTTAAAGATCACCACCTGCCCCCTGTGTCACTATCCTGACAATGACAGGTGACATTTCAGTGTACATGGCGCAGCTTATATGAACCCCTGTAATATCAAAACTACACGACACGCTAGCCTAGTTGGTAGTGAACCTGCTTTCGAAGCTAGGGGTCCTGGGTTCAAATCCCGGTAAGGGCAGATATTTGGGTGATGAGCACGAGTATGTGTTCCTGAGTCTTGGATGTTTTCTATGTATTTAAGTATATATTTCTCTACGTAAGTAACTTTATCGTTGTCTAGTACCCATAATACAAGCCTAGAGCTTAGTTTGCGACTAGGTCAATTTGTGTGACATTGTCCTGTGATTTATTTTTTTATTTAGTTAACTCTGCAATGTATACCAAATTGTCACCTGTCACGCATCAGTGTCAGGGTAATTGCCTAAATAATTGTAATTTATTGATTTTTAAGGTTTAAAAATCCAAGCTTCTTTTACTAACGCAATCTATAGGAAATACAGTAAAACTTATAGATCAGATTTATTTACTCTCCGTAATGTTTATGTATGGTTTACCTATAATGTTTTGTATTGTTTTGTTGTATTGTAGTCCAGGTTTACAGCACAATTAGTATAGTAGAAAAAATGTAGTTAAAACACTTACAACTTACATTTTTTGGGGATTCTAAACTGGAATTTTCAATTGGAGCACTCTGCCGTTAACAGCGATGTATAAGAGAATATTTTATATATTTTCCGTCCTTATATCCAAATCACCAAATCCAGACCCATTCCTAACCGATTTATACCCGAAACATTAACAACTGCTGTGTGAACCAAAAAGTACACAGGTGAAATTACATTGATAACGCTAGTGTAAAGCTTAAAACTGGAGGCGGGAGGTTATTACCTCCGTTTTATCTAGAACGCGCTACCCGAGACGTGTACAAGTGATTTATGATGAGCAACAGTACACACTACAAACGATATTTCTCAGCTAAAACATATTACTTTGTAAATGGAAGATAACGCATGTCAACCCCCAGCAAAAATCATGGCGAAGTCAACGCCTGTCCCGGATTTATCATTCTGCGCCTTACAAGATTACCTAAACCGACAGTGACAGATTGACTCCTCTACGACTAACATCCCGCTCTAACACTACCATTTTTTCAGCATCCATCTCGTTCTGACGTAGTGGTAATTAGGCGGCACCTGCATTCGTTGCCAGTGATAGTGCTTCCGAGACTTTATCTAGACAGGCTGTTAATGCCGAAAGATTGATGAATTTTATGGCTGAAAGAACCCCGTATGAAGCGAGAATGGAAAACAAATCCTGGTGGAAAGGAGATTCTCTCTTTTTGTGTAGGTATCCGTTATATGGAGACGGATCGCTGTCGGATTTACCTGATTATGTAGAAGATAGATGCGCATTATTTTATTGGCCTGTGATTCAGTTTGTGTACGGCGTGACGAAGTAAGAAACGGGCAAAAACAGCTGCCTCGGAAAGTTGACGCTCCATAATTAACGAGCATGATCCCCAATGAAATTTCCGACAGCTCGCTCTTTTAATTTTAATGTCATAACATTTTCTTTCAACACTTCGACAAAAAAACGTTTTAGAAGTCTTTGAAAGTTTTAAACGAGCCCAATTTGTTTTAGAATTAATTAGCGAAGTTTCTCAAACAACAGTTTGAGTCGCTAAGTCCGATGCAGGAAAGTTCTGGGCTTGACCGCGATCTGATATAAGCGTTATTGAGACGTCGGTACTTGCTCCATCGCGCCGTACCGCTGCCAACAGTAGACCAACTTGGAACTTGTTTTTTAATGTTTCAGAACACCTTTTTAATGCAGTTTTAATGACGGAGTGGAATATAATTAAACTACGTTTTAACAGTACTTAAGGTAGAATAATATTTATGTTATCATAATACCATTAGAAAATATGATGCATTTTAAAAATATCACACGTCTAGTTAGATATAGGTAGGCAACCAAACACCCTTCCATACCAAATCATTGATAAGGAGCTTTATTTTTAGACGTGGAGAAAAATATAACTTTATTCACCTTTTATCTGTAGATATAGAGAGTCATTGTACAGTGTTTTATTATGTTTGAATGTATAAGAACTTTTACTCGTATGTAAAAATAAACAACTAAAGAAATTATAACTGTAGATTTATCTATAACAAAATATTGCAGATTAAACATATAAACTTTATAAAAAAACAAAAGTGGCAAAAATAAAAATAAACGCTTTCAAACTTCGTTTGATATACAGATATCTTTTTTAAACCTTGTCACCGCAAAGTCTGTAGCTAACGTATAGTTCTTCACTATTTAGTAGTTCAATTTTAGACTTGTCTTTATTGTAATTCAAACCAGTTAATATAATATTTCTTATTAAAAGCCAAACTTGCAGTATGGTTAAAACCTTTAATAAACAGTTTGAGCTACTATTAAGAACCCCGTTACAGAAACCAAAATAATAATAATTAATAACACATTAATTTGACGACACGTTGGCCTAGTTGGTAGTGACCCTGCCTTCGAAGCTAGCGGTCCTAGGTTTAAATACTGGTAAGGGCAGCTATTTGAGCGATGAGCACGAGTATTTGTTCCTGAGTTTTGGATGTTTTCTATGCATTTAAGTATGTATTTCTCTATATAAGTAAGTTTATCGTTGTCTAGCACACATAACACAAGCCTAGAGCTTAGTTTGGGACTAGGTCAATTTGTGTGATATTGTCCCGTAATACTTATTTATTTATTTAACTGTAAAAAAAAATTCGTCGTGACTCGATTCAACAACATACAGGTTTAAAGACATTCATTCCCATAAGAATTTTACATAATTCACTTAAATGAGAACTTAATTATTTTTATAACATTATGACGATGAAAACAAAACGCACACTGCAATCTTACTTAAGTACAATGAAAGAAACACAAAGAAACAAAAAAAAAGGGTACATTTCAAAACCCCTGTATATGAATAATGCGGTTGCGCTCACATCGTAAATACAGAGTCTTAGTTTTAAGCAAGCAGGCTGAAATACATACATAACATCACGCCTTTATTCGCAGAGTGGGGTAGGCTAAGCTACAGAATACCAACCACTCTAAAAAGACTTGGTGTCACTTAACGACCAAGTTATTAAAGGCTCCTACAGCAGAAAGTAAGACTGGTTGAAGAGACCTGCGAGGCAAGAGATCAACAACATCAAATAATAATAAGTTGGCGATCGTACCATTAAAATTGAAACATTAGTTAAATAAAATATACTTCGGATGTCTGCCCGTTTATTGTATACTCTGTGCACTATTCGATTCGCGGGCAGGCGGCCGCTAACAAAGACCTCCGGGGTCGGCGGGACCACCGTAATCCTGACCACTGTCCTGTCTAGTTCTACTTTATTGCCTTTTAAAGTAACATGCTTACTTCTGTATCGAAAGTCAGTGCGCCGTGAAGTTAGATGTCCTCGAATAAGGGAGAAGCAGCTTAAGCCTGTACCTAATGAGAAACATAAAAAATGATTGAAATACATTATGTATCGGAAACACAAACGGACCAACAAGAAATCAGTAAATGATTTTAGTATTAGCCCAGGATATTAATGTCAATAAAAAGGTGTAAAATTATGTACATTATTTGCACTCGTGTTTACAGAAAGGATATTTAAAAAATGCTGTCATTTTTCTATGTATCGTACGTACTCTTTATGCAACATTTCATAAATCAGTACAAATATGACACTGTTCAAGGTCTAGCCTCATGTGTTTTAAGTGTTCTCAAAATAAAAATTACAAAAACTTCACCTTCAGTAATGTATTTTATACCATACAAGATAACGAAGTGTTAATAACTTGTTAAAAACATAAAATTACATTAACATATATTTTAATTAATTTACTGTTAGTAATATTATGAAAAAATTAAACTACTTAACAAATCTCCGACTTTAACAAGCGCCTCGTAATCGTAACTGTGCCTACACTTCTACATAAAGAACTATGGCTTCCTTGCACATCTCTATTCAACAATGAACTGAAGACATAACAAGCAAATGACATCATGCATAATATCATCCTGAAAAAAAACAATCAATAAAAAAATAAGTGTCCGTGTAACGCGCGGTTGAGTATTGGAGTCACGTAGTCGTGACGCGTCCGCGGCGCGGCGTTCCCATAAATAACGCTAATGACATCCGATTGTGTTCAGTTTGCTGTCTGAAAAAGAAAATAAAGTGTCCACGGGAAAGCGCCATGCTTTTTATTGTTAGTAGCCGTTGGAGCGTAAATGGATGTTCTGATGTATGTTTGTAACAACGTCGTCTGAATTTGGCGAGAGATGACGATGTCGTGTGTGCCAGACACATTTTGTGTTGTCCATTGTCTTCATGCACAGGAAGTCTAAAGAAGAATTTCGCAAAACATACATACATACGCATACAAAATATCACGCCTTCATTCATAGAGTGGGGTAGGCAGAGCTACAGATATACCAACAAATCTAAAATACTTTTTTATTCTATAACTACATTCAACACAATCAAACCAAGAAGTTTACAGTGTATTAGTGACAGGTTACAAGTCGATCGCCTAACAGTACTACACGGTCTAATTTCTTTAGTCGCCTCTTAAAACTTTCGCGAAACATGCTTAAAAATTAAATAAGAGTTGGGTTGTTGAGATGACTGTCACTAAACTGGGCCTCTATTCTACTGCATTATAATGATATCGTCTTTGACGTGTTTCCGTATTGTCAACGTTTTGATAACTCTTATGTCATTCAAATAATGGCGGCTGAGTCATAAACGATCCTAAAACATGTCATACGCGATATCGTTATAACACTGTAGAAATAGAGGCCCTGTACATACACCTTTATCTCAAAAAAACGTCATTACTCATTAGACATATCTAAATGACAGTTATATACCGTCAAAACGAATTATTTTTTGTAACCATTCTATAGTAAATCATCATTCGGATTATAGTATTTTTAGTTCGCGTTTTTATGTTATTATACGTACTTAACTTGTTAACACACTTAACCATCTTGCATACAGACAAATAAGTCGCATCATAAAAATTCATACTTAAATCGGGAGTCGTGAATTTTGAAAGTTGCCTTGCTCTCGAGTGTAGTTTGTGGATATGGAGCCATTTCCAAGTTCACACAACATATAATTTCCGTTAATGCAGTAAATACACGTTAATTAAAAGTATTGTGTTTGTTTGACGGCGCATTCATCAGTAATCAGCGCACGGCGCTCACAATTACGGCGATTGCCCATAAATCATTGATATTCGTAACCTGTTATCGTGTGTGTCATTACGCAGCTAAATTTGGGTCATTTCACGAAATACGATTAAATTATTTTCATGGCAATGATTTCGGGGTATTTTTTGGGCGATAGGTCGCAAATTACTAGGGTAACAGTAAAAACATAGGTTCACGCATAACTTTTTTGTATTAATTCTATATTATTATTGCATAATTAAGTACTTTAAACATAAACTCTTAAAGCGAGTTTTGCATACAATCGCTTGGCAGTGGCCGTCCGCTGGTTGTAAAATCTTTATACATACATGGATTTAATTAATTAATTAATTTATTTATTAAGCGGACTATTATTCAATAAAGCTTAAACTTATATAACCTAATCTTTAGACTGAAAGACCTAACGTTCAAAAGTTTATGTTGCAGTATGCATGCATGTGAGCGAGCAAGGAAGGGAGCAAGATTTTCTCGGCTTATAAATAGAAGAACTAACACCGAAGGCTAAGGCGGGAACCACGCTACGTTTTGCTCCCACCTTAGGCTTCCGATTTAACCTATCTAAGTCGCTTCTACCCTGGCCGATCTTGCTCGGTCACTGTCTTTTGTTATTTAGGGTTCCGTACCCAAAGGGTAAAACGGGACTCTATAACTAAGACTTCACTGTCCGTTTGTTTGTCACCAGGTGTATTTTATGAAACGTGATAGCTAGGCAGTTGAAATTTCACAGATGATGTATTTCTGCAATTGCCGATATAACAAAAAAAAAACAGCTCCCAGCCATTTCTTCTCGATTTTAATACAGGCACCGTGGTTACAGACGGACAACGGTAAGGGTAAAATAAAAAAAAAGGTTATAATATAGTGTCTAATACATGATATTGGTACGGAACCCTTAGAGTGCGAGTCTTCAGTCAGTAAAAAGTTCAGACTTGCACTTAGCCAGTTTTTTACAGTAATTCGGTAAATATGTATGCAAATGATAATTATGCTAACATTGTTCATAGTGAAATTCGAACTTGTTGTTGTGTTGAATATTCGACCAAACAAATATTCAGATTGACAATAAAGTAAAGGGTGTCCCAAATATATATATATGACAATCGGTATTATGCCAAATAGACGCACCGAAAAACTTTATAGCATTCACTCGAGTTGACCTAGTCACAAACTAACCTATAAATTGTAGTTACGTATATTCTTTTATAAAGTTTTTAGGTGGCGAGTAAGGGAATAAGGGCTTATAGAATTATTAGGCGATGGGCTCGCAAACTGTCACTAGTAAACTTCTTGTCCTGTTGTGCAAAGTGTGGTTACAGAATTATAAACAAGTCTATTTATAGTTGATGGTATTTCTGTAGCTCTGCCTACCCCACTCTGGGAATGAAGACGTGATGTTATGTATATATGTATGTGTAACTATAATAATAATAATATCACAGGACAATGTCACACAAATTCACCTAGTCCCATACTAAGCTCTAGGCTTGTACTATGGGTACTAGACAACATACTTATACATAGAAAACATCCAAGACTCAGGAACAATACTCGTGCGCACCACACAAATATCTGCCCTTACCGGGATTTGAAGCTAGGACCCCTAGCTTCGAAGGCAGGGTCACTACCAACGAGGCTAGCGTGTCGTCAAAGTGTGTGTGTTAGGTGTGTAATCCCACTAATATTTTAAATGTGAAAGTTTGAATGGATGGATGTTTATTACTCAATCACGCCAGTACGACTGAATGGATCGGGATGAAATTAGTTCGAAATAGGATATGGACTAATTATAACCCAAAAAATAAAAGGTTCCCAATGGAATAGCGATCTACTAAGCGGAGGAAGTCGCGTGCAAAATCTTATTAATAATAATAAATTAACCCTGAAAAAAGAGGGGTACGTCTGTGTCTAAGTGTCTGTGGATCTGTATGTGTGGCAGTGGCATCTTAACGGGATCCTATTATTTTATAACCAAAGTTTCACAAATTATTCATTTCACAAACATATCATTTGACCCAAACAATCCGCGTTTTTTTCCGAAACTGCAAATAATTCTGGATTTATTTCAGGACCACCGTGTAGAACCCTATAGGTTAGGGTTACGTTAGTGTTATAAAAATCCTGAAATATTCGTTGTTACACAAAAAAAGCGGGTTGGCAAATGAATAGGTTGCGAAACGATGCATTTGTCAAAGATTTGTCGGCGAAAAGGAAGAGAACCCATCTTAACTCCCAATCGGGTATAGAGGGTAACTCATCACTTCATCGATTGTATCATTTCATAGAAAGCTATTTTCCGCTGAAACCGTAATGTTTTCCGGGCATCTTAAACATTAATTACGTAGGTTAGGCTAGGTTAGATGTTTAAGATAACCCTAAAAACATAATGGTTTCAGCAGAAAATAGCGATCGATGAAATGATACGTTTGATGAAAGGAGTTTCGATAAAATGGAAAACACCCTTTGGTTTAAGATACTAATATTATTTTATGACAATTTAAATAGACAGCCGCCTAAGCTAAAACACAAATGAATTTATATTTTACTGTTGCGTAGCAAAATACAAAGGCCGGAACTATTAATGCATCCCTGTAAATTGTAACAAAGGCTGTGTTTATACAAGATTAAGGTATTTTTTGCGCAGTGTTTTAAATGTAACTGCGTTGGCGGACGTCGGGCAAAAAACCTTGATGCCAAGGGCTAAATAATCGATTCAAAATACCGGGAAAAATACGAGTATTTGTATCCCAAATTAAACCTTAAACTATGTATAAACAATGTTTTATATCACTTTATAGTACTTCTTATACAACAGCACAGAAATAATTAATTAAAAAGTAAAAGAAAACGGTAACCGTATAGTTACTACCGTATTAAAATTGGAAATGTTACAATTAAAATTCTATTTTTATCTCCTGATTTATAATTGTGACGCAACAGCGTATGTGCACTAGGTATTTTTGCGAGACAAACCACAGAACATAACCTACACTTTCAGTTTTTATTTTTGTTATTACAAAAGGAAACAAACATACACTTAGGTACTTAAAAACATAAATAATTAATACCTACTCGTACTTACACTAATGATACCTACTTAATCCATTCCAGTGAGAGGCATATCCAGTCATACTGTCTTACAGTTTTGATTGAATTGAGTAAAATCTACCATCGTATCTTTTAAAAATCTCTCATTTATAAACTTTTTCACTGCGCCTTAATAAAATGCCATCTTAAAATTAACCACAATATTATAACATCGATATGGTTTGAGACAAATTAGAATAAAGCACCAGTGTGGTTTGTTTCTTTGTTCAAATCGACATGTAGATTTCCAGAAGTTTTTTTTGGCCAGAGAAAATTCTTAGATCATTAATTAACATGAGAGTCATTCATGTATTTTCAAAGGAAGGCCTCTAAATTAGCATTTTAATGCGGATATCCGGTAAACTGAAATATTAAAGCCACAATAAATTGCTGCGTAGTCCTCTCAAAGCGTTAACGCTCCCAAAGCGTGCCTGTACGTTGTTAAAATTATATGAGACAGGTTATAAATTTAATATCGATGCTCCTGACGCAATATCGAATAGGCGGAAAACCTCATACATTGGAAATTGAAAATAAATTCCTTTAAGCTTTCAATTACCTCAATCGAGGCGATAAAATTTTCAAATAATATCACAGGACCCACATGACGAGAAAATTTTAGTCCAGATTTGATTTGGCCTCTAAATTAATAGGACACTTTACAATTTGTCAAAAAATACGTATAAACTAACACTAAACACAATATTAACCATGTCGAGTTTTTAAGAAATATGATATTGTGATTAGCTTTAGATAGATTCGGATAGATGATAATGTCAATGATGTAAAAAGCAATTTTTCAAGAGCCTCCTACGTGAAAAAAGTCGTTAATATTTTACAGATAAGTAAGTATTACTTATTACGTATAATTAATAAAGGTCCAATGAGTTGCCCCGGATTTGCTAATGTAGCTATTCAAAGTTGGCAACTTAAAGGACGGGCGTGGCGCCGTGTTGGGCAACTCTTATGTGGTTCCAAGGGTCACTAACTAAGGAAATGTCAAAACCACGTATCAATATTGAGCGATTAATTTTGGCTGTAGCGGCAACTTGTTGTGATTGTTGAAGTGAAATGTTGACTTGGGTTAGGAATGTTGGGATTAGGTAAGAATTTTGCTTGTAATGGAACGAAATACTTGTTGAATAGTGTAGGTACTAGAAAGTTACCCGATGGAGTTGAAATGTAGCGAATGGGAAGTTCAGTCGATAATTATGGAGTGCGAGAAAGCGCTTGTGTTGTGGCATACGTATCGATGAAAGAGACGACGCCAGCAAAGAAAAAGACTACAATATAGAGTGCATTTGGGTAGTTCAGTACATCCTATCGCGGCAACTGACACGCGTGTACTGGGCCTCTATTTAGTGGTGCTGGACAAGTTGCATTCGACAATCGTTAGCGATTATGTTTCGATTGATAAATGTATGGAATTGACGTAAGCCACCGAGATAGTAACGTGACACTTACGTCAATTCCATATATATTTCAATCAAAATATAATCGCTAACGATTGTCGAATGCAACTTGTCTAGCACCACAGGTGCGTTAAAACGATATCGTGTTTGACACGTTTAAGAATCGTTTTTGTCACAGTCGCCATTATTGTAAATGACATAAGAGTTATCAAAACGTTGACAATACGGAAACAGGTCAAAAACGATATCGTTATTACCTTGTACCTATAGAATCCCAGCCTTGGACGGTGGACGCCAACATGGCTGCCCCATGACCTCGACTTGTGGGCTACACGCGCGTAGCATCCGCGAGTCGAGAGTCCGCTAACGGCACGTGATTAACGTGCGAGCATATCACTCTGGCGAGTGCCTGTAGACGGACAATATGGATGACTAGTACCTCGCCGTCACGTGACAGGAAACGCGTGAGCCCACTCGCGCGTAAAACGTCTTATCTGGACCTTCTCTTAGAGCCTGTCTAGTGTTTTAAGCGCGAGATCACTCGCGCGTTTCAAATTATATTGCAACCGGATGCCGCGTTTTACGTGCATTCATCCACTGGAAGGGACTTAGCCAGTTATAAGCATGAATTCAAATAAAGCGGTTGGGTTGTGGTTTACATACATAGCACCATGGAAACATCGTTAATGAAGAGAAAGTTGATGATTTAACGTGCATCCAATTCTTCATGACAGAATAAGGTTTAGTATATTTATAACATTATACCCAAAGCTTAGACTTTGAGAAGTTCAGAAGCTACTGACTTCGTCAGTAAAAAGTTGAGTAAAAAACTTATCACGCTCCATTTCAAACTAAACAAATACGTCCAAATGGCAAGTACTCGCGCGTACTACTGGACGCAGCAATGGAGCCCGAGTATCTCAACTCGCGCGTTAAAAGAGCGCGTCGACAGTCTCGCTCGATGCACGCGTTTTACGCGCGAGAGAGGATGGGATGTATGAAGCACTAGTATCTCAAGAACGCGCGAGTTCCTTCACGCCTATTGTGCCCTATCTGGACAGGCTCATATGGTTACAATGCTAGTAAAAGCTTTTTTTACATTTCTTCTTGGAACTTTCTGTTTCATTTTACATAAACTATACTCTATGCCATCAGCTTAATTCGTGACTGATGCAGCGTTGCCGTTCACCCATGTTTAATAATATTGCATTTTTAATGCCCTCATTAATAACTTTGAATATGAAAAACTTCGCTCGTTTGAACGTTTCAATTACTAAAACACTAGTAAAAAGTCAATAATAACTCTCTACGACGAGATAAATAATACTTTAGTGGTTCTTAAATCAATCTTAAAAAGTTAGCGATTTAGCTATTAAGATAAAACATGCTCGTTAATTAATTGCGACACGATTTATTACAAAAATAAACTTACAAGATATTAGTTTCCTGCTAAGACGTTTAATGATTGTGGTATGTATTGAAGAATAATAACATTCATTGGTTTGTTACAACTTAGAGATGTTATTGAGATGTTATCGTTCGTTTTTTTGCTTCGAAAATTAATAGGGTATCAATTTCATTATTGAACACATCTAGTTAATACAAAAACATCAAAATAAAAAGACGAAAATAAGTGTTGTAATAATACAGTGTAATAGTTCTTAAAACGCTCTCTCTCTCTCTCTCTCTTATAAAGCTCTCACTCGTTCTCATACGCTTTTAAGCCAGTCTTACCACATTAACTGTTGAAGTCTTTTTACGCTGCACAGTCCCGAGCAGCAATATCTGTCACATCTATATTACTGAAGGAATAAGAGCATGTCAGATATTTTTAAACGCAATGTTGTATAATTTATTATTTCTGGTGATTGTACATCACTGTAGCCACACTCCCGAACCTAGCGCAACATTAGAGGCATCGCTATTCTGGCAAAGGCAGCGGTTCCCACTTGTTTCGTATGTTTGGCACAAGTCACGAGTCTTACCTCCAATTTAAACGGATCAGGCTGCATGAGCTCCTCGGATTAAAGAATATAAATGGTAAGCTAGAATCTAGGTCACAAATGCGTAAGCAATTTTTTTTTTAAAGATTATCTTTATTTCCAAATCGTTGAGACTTTACAAAAAAGCTAATGGAATTCACATATTAATTTTGTTAAAAGGTATCTTAATCACGAATTTGAAACGAACGATGTTCTCGTAATTATTCCAATTAACTGTTTTATAGGGCGAGGGAAACGAAAATTTAGTTTTCAAGATATCGTCTTATAAACAGCTTCTTTCTGCCACCTCATCAGTTTAAAATTTGTTTATCGTGGGTCCCTCGGGAGTGGAGTTAATTTCCGGGATAAAAGCCGCCTATGATATTAAAACAGTATTGTGAAAAATATATGAAACCGCGTAGCTCTATTTTAACATTAATGAAGCACAAACAAAAACACATAAAGAAGACGTTTGGAGGAGTACTGTTCATTTTTAATTTACGACTCTACCTAACGTCCGTCGTTTTTGGTTCCATTCCAACGGTTCCTTCGAATGATTCGCTAGTTAAGTTTTACGCTTCCATTCGGCCTGACGGGCTAATTACCAACTTTAGCTGTTAACAGTTCTTTTACAATTCGCCTTGTGATGGTTTTATACTGAGTGAAGAGTTAGTTTGACTGATGTCCAATTAAAAGATATAATTATTATTAAGGCTTTTCCATTGATTTGCCTAGAAAACATGGAAAAAGACTGATTATATATGAATATACGAGTATTATACCAAATTAGGTGATGTTATACAATTTTTTCTTACATGACAGCTAGTGCTAATGAGAACAAAGAAAAGTGTGCTTAAACTTCTTACTAGGATACCAAAATATATTATATCTTCAATATCAAATTTTAGAAATATTAAACAGACTCCCTGCTATTAAAATACAATAGATAAAATCATATCAGTTTCTAAAAAACAAGATACGTCCCAATTCTTTGGATATACATGAACATCATAAATATGAATTTACGAGTAACTCTTTGTTTACAATTCAAGGGCTGTAAATATTAAAACACGCCAAAACTACAAAAATCTATACTGAGACAATAAAAATCTTTGGAGAATGAATAAGATACAGGTTGTAGTAGTACTTAAGAAATCGTGTTAGAAAAAACGAAAGATGATAGTCGTGTGGTTTCACGGATGTATTTAAAGTAACGTAAAAATAGTAAAATTCTAACAGTTGTTGTAAGTACGCGATATTTTCAGTGTTTTGACCCCGTTCTGGCCTGTAACTAGGACCTAAAAGTGCGGCAGTACTATTAAAACTTGGAGGCACCGGTCGTTAGAGCTGTGCCCGCGCTGCTGGCGCCGTGAACAAATTTCACGCATTACCGCGACCATCAGCAAGCGGCGCGTCGCGATAACTCCCAGCGATCTCAGGACATTAATAAACATGAAGAATAAACCACACATTTAAAATTCTCGTGACGAATGTTATAAGCGTGCGAAACCATTTATATGAACTGTAGATATTTCGTTTGCGGCCATCCCTAGCTTGACATTTCAATGTATTTGCCTAAGATAGTTAAAAAACTTCGAATTTAACAGTACATAAATAACTTCTAAAACCTACTCTTGCTATTCATTCATTTCATATAAAAGTGGTGTTTAGGAAGTATCTTGAAATAAATAAAGGGTCTCCCCACACCTATCGACGGAGTTGGACGGTGTGGGAGACCCTTACGATACTAGTTACATGTACTAAAAATATAACGTACTCGTAATGACTACACGGTAGAATTTGATTATATGTGTTTACCTTTTTTGACGTTACTACCTCCACGTATAGAGCAAAAACATATAAAACACTGTCTACAAAACTATATACCTACAAGCGCCTGACAAGAATTGGTTTATTTTTTTTACTTTATATTACTTCCCGATAATCCGGCCCGTGTGTCCCTGGAGTAAAAGATGCAGGGACGTCTTTGCCAACAAGGACGTGACTTGCTTTGTTTAACAATATTAGGTGTTTCTTTTAAAGTGTACTTACCAAGTTTAAAGGAAACTTTGCTCGTTCACAGGATGTCTGAAAAATGCAACTAAAACGTATTTTTACTTAACAAACAAGCAATTAGTTGAACAAGTTAATGTTTGGCACAGACAACAGACTGAAGTTAATTGTGTTGGTTGTTTATTTCGTATTCGCATTAGTTTTATAGTTAAGCTTTAGAAAAACAGTACCAATTTAGGGTTCTTTACCCTACATTTGCGAACAACTCTATAACTCAAAGCTTATGCTGTTTGTCAGTCCATCCGTCCTTACTTTATAAGAAAGTAAAAAAATCGGGCGATTCCTGAAAATAAGCATCATTTTGTATGGGCCATATTTTAAAAATAGCGCTTTATGCCTTTTATTATAAGGATAAATATTGATCGAACATTAAGCCGTATAACGAAAGAAATTATGTCACAAAGCAGCATCTGTTCTGGTTGCTCCTGGAGGCCTAAGGTTGCCCATTTTTCCTGACATGACATAGTTTCACGGAGTCACATTATCTTTTTTGGGTTCCATTTCCAAAGGGTGTCAAACTAGAACATATTAACTAAGCCTACGTTGTCTGTCTGTCCGTCCGTCCGTCATAGCTTTAAAAAGCTGTATCTTTTGAACCGTAAGAGATTTGCTGTTTTTTTTTTCCAGAATATGTTTTATTACGGCGTATTCACTTAAAGAATAGAATAGAATAGAATAGAATAGAAATCATTAATTCGTAAAAATTACAACTCATATTAATGTTAGTAGTTCTTTAAATCTAATTGTTAGTACCTAATAATAATAGTACACTAATTACTAGGGGCATGTAACTGACAACAATGACGTATGTAGGGGCAGTCTACCCTACAGCCAATCATACGAAGGATGATATTGGGGCTGGCGCACGCGGCGCACCAGGGCCGAGGCCCGCTTACGCATGGTGGTGTGAAAACAGTCGACCCCAGCAGCTGCGAATATCCCTGATACGCTACAGAAGCGAGGCCCACTGTCACCCGAAACGCGTTGTACTCGACACGGAGGGCTCCATAGGCCCGTTGCGTGTATCGCATCCATAGGCTGCACGTGTAAACTTACGCCCATGTTAGCCCTAACTGAAAGAGCCCTCCGTTCCCGCTCGACGTCTTTATCGTCCTTGAGGTCGCACGTTACAAAATGCCCTAAGTACTTGAACGCATTTACCCTATCAAGAGACATTCCGTTAAGGGTGATTGGAGATATTAAAACTGTTCGACTACGTCCCACCTCAAACACCATAAAAATACTCTTCGCTACATTATATTTTAGGCCATGTGATTCGGCATAAGACTCACACACGCTTAGCAATAAACAAAAATAAATTAAGTTAAAAAGTAAAGGGATCCCCATGCTAGATAATTTCATCATTTTTTTTTTTTGTTGTATGGTAAAAACAGTGAAACATATATACATATACTTATACAGGCGTCATATTTGGTATGGTAAAAACCCTAAAGAAAAACAAGAAAAACTAAAAAATGGTTGTGTGTGTGGTCTCACGCTAATTCGATTCGAAATCTAATTCAAAATGGAATCTTATAATACCTACTGTGTGGAGCTCTCAGTGCGCGCGTCCGGCTCGCACGGTTTTTTTACCATAAACATATCACATTGATTTAAATAAATAGAAAACATCCAAGACTCAAGAATAAATACTCGTGCACATCACACAAATATCTGCCCTCACCGGGATTTGAACCCAAGACCGCTAGCTTCGAAGGCAGGGTCACTACCAACTAGGCCACACAAATATCTATTCAGCCATCGCGTCAGATGTATGTACAATAGACCTTACTATCAGTCATGTCACTCAGCGGCGTGTATATAGATAATATGACGCGTTGAAATATATTTATGACTTTGACTATACATAGATATCTATCTTTCACTGTTATTAAACCTTAAATACAAAGACAAGAAGTTAATGCAAATAATTAAGAAACACCATAAGAATTACTATCTCCTTTTTTATTTTCGGTAAAAGCAAAAAAACATACCTAATTACCTTATTTTGTTAATTGTAAATTTGTTTAATTTTCTAACAAGTTTGTTTTTAATCAGGCACGTCTAGCTTAATTAATATTCATAGTCTATCTAAAATAACTAAGTAAAAAGAAGTGGCGTATATTTTGCTTTATTACGTTACCCTGTCAAGACCAACAAAAAGAAACTGTACCTTATTTTTTTATTACGGCGTTTTACTTAAGTCGATCATTTTATATTAAAGGCATGATGTTAGAACGTTAATGTATGATCCCCCCGCTCCCCCCGGGGTGCATTACTTCCATTACCCCTTTAATGTGTGCTCTAATGAAACACTAGCACTACCCTACATTACATAATGTATAATGAGTTACCGGTGCATCGATAATTCCCGTTAATGTTATTTATTGTTTTTCCGCATTTTAACTAGAAGCGTATTTGGCTTGGTAGTATTTTGTAAGTAAGTAATAAGGTTACGAACTTTGCTCTAGCTGATCAAGCACCAAAAATACTCTGTTAATAAGTTTTGGAAGACAGGAAAATAGTTCTATATGATAATGCTCGAATACCTACGTTTGTAAGATGAAATAGTCAGTAAGAGTATCATTATCTTCGACGAATAGAAACCATAAAATATGCCGGAAAAACTAAAATGCAATGCAGGTCCTCTGACGTATGTTGAACTACAAAGAAAAACATTTTTTTATGATAGTACACAATTTGCTAGTCTTTACCAAGGAAGTCCATTTTTTTCGATTATTGAACCATCTTAAAACCTTGTCACATTTGATCAATGGTTAATAAAATTGCTACGTAATATATTTAGAGTCATATTAATTTAGAATATAATAGAATATAATAAAATATAAATAATTCATTCAACGCTTACTGAATAAATTTAAAACAAATGACAAGTAAAGTAACACGTTATACATTGCGATGAAAAGGGCCTCAGCATTGTGCCGCAGCCAGCCGCGGCGCTGGTTTTCAGAGGAACACTGTCTTACAAACAAACATAAATATCTAAAACAAAAAACAAATGACAAACTAATTAGGTAATTCTCTTAAACAACTTACTTTTTACTTCGTTCTTGAATTATTAATCGGCAAGTCCATGCTTTCCTGATTTTGTAAAAAAAGCATGTCAGCTATAACAGTAGATACCTAACTCTGCCTAACGCGTCTATTTGCCGCCGGTTAGTACTCAATTGAAAAAACCATTAAATAAAAACAGTAAAGACAAGAGGGCTCTTTTACATGTCGGTAATATGAAGTGCATCTACTAGTGCTTCAGAAAAGATCATCATTGTGGAGAAGAAGTGCCGCAAGAACTCCAGCAAATGGTAATATTTTCAATCATTAAGAACAATAATACTTATTCGTAAAAGCAAGTATTTAATAAAGTAATAAATAATAATTATTAAAACTAGAACGTAGTAAGGTTAATAAAATTAAACTGAAAATAATAACTATAGGAGAACAACACGAAACGTCAAAAGCCATAACTACAATAATTAACTGAAGAAACAGTCCTTGCAAACGTGAACAGACCGGACCCCACAAACGGCACCCATTAACGAAAATGACGCGTATCTCAGCCATCATCTCTCAACCATGTGTTCGGAAAAATGAGTTGTTACAGGAAATAATACCCTAGGTGTTACGCAGGCATAGTGAAACTCTTTGATAGTGTGATACGAGTAATACATCTTTAAATAAATTACCAAGGAGAACAAACGAATAACGACGTTCACAAATATACTCTAGCAATAACGAGCACCGAAACAGTTTAGTTGGCTGTTTCCACGAGTTATGCGGAGTAAGTGCAGAGTTAGCTCGAGATTTACAAGCTCATATGAGTCAAACGTGACACGTATTTTCTGCTCCCGCTCTATCTTATGGTTAATGTGAAAATATGCCTTACGAAAGACTCATGATCACGTACTAAAACAAAATTACTATGTACAAGATAAGGCATAAGTTTGTCTTTGGACTATCCCTGTTTAAACCGATTGTGTTTTGTTTCGCGATTTAGTACAATACAGTATGTTCAGAAATATTATACATACATACATAAAATCACGCCTTCATTCCCAGAGTGGGATAGGCAGAGCTACAGTGATAACAACAACTCCAAAAAGACTTAACGGTAATTTTGTAACCACATTAAGGCAAACATATATTCATAAATACAATATAGTTATATAAATATTCTAAGAACCCTTACGGAGATAATAACAACATCCTGTTGCATTCACAATGGAAAAGGTTAGTGATATTGACTCATTATAACAAACTGAATAATATTTTAAGTTTTAACTTAAATAATACATAGAATTATCCTCCATCTGAAGCACTGGCGATAAAACATGAATTTACATATTAGATCGCTACTCTGCTAAAAAGTTAGGCGAATTGCCATTATAAGTACAAAAACAAAAATAGACATACTTTATCCGTATGACCCAACTAAGTTTTTAATTGCTTGGTGCGTGTTTTAGTTGGTTCGTTTGAAAACAAGGATGGCTTATCTAAAAGTTTTTAAAAATAGCCTTGGTACCTCTTAATAAAGGCTAATTATATAAGTTGTGAATTCCAATCTTGACTTCGTCATCATTTTTCCATCAGGTTTGATAGAAATGAATCGCTGCTCAGACGTTTAAAAAAATCATCTGTTAAGATTTCTTCAGTACTACACAACTTCTTCTTCTGTAATATATAACTAAAGTTTACTTCGTCGCCATAAGAAAAAATCTTAAAAAAGAAACATCCTATGCATGCAATAATTTGACCAAAACCCAATTGGATTCAATGTCCTTATATTCCTAGCAATAAGTATTAGTGTGAACCGGGAGGCCATAAAACCGCTGCAGAATGTAAAGCTAGTTATGAATAAATTATATTTGTGTAATCTAAAGATTACATAGCCCGATCCGGCTTTGTAGGAGGTTAATCCGTTATTAAAATGCAACTGCACACGCTACGGCAAAATGGTTACCATTGTTTTGAACTTGTTTGTCGTGCGTTATTAATTGTTGTTTTTTTTAATTACCTTGTATGGAATTTTTGCGCGAACAAAGTGGCGGTACAATTTATATAAGCAATTATGATTTTGATTCTTGATTTCGGAATGTTATCGCTACACTTCGTTATCTCAGGGCAGTGACGTCGTAATAGGGAAACATGGAAGCAATTGGTACAGGTTGTTATTTTTTTAAAGTAAAGTAATTGTTTTTTAAAAATGACAATTACAAATTACAATAACATCACTATTTAAGTTTCTAAACGTTCATTTCAATAATTTCACTTAAACATTCACACATAAAGTTAAAGATAGTTCTACCTTTAATATGTCGACATCATTTTCTCGTTATTACTTTTATAATTATAATCTGTATAGGTATAGACCTCCTTGGCCAAGGGTGACTTGATAACTTTAGACTTATTTATTTACTATGGAAAGTCATATTAACAGGAACATCAATACTCAGTAGGTATGTGAATTCACGTTTAGCATGATTTTGTTTTGTTACAATGGATAAATTAAACACAAAATACGTTGACGATTTTGATTTTTTGGTTAAAATTGAGAACAAGCTGTTTTGTAAATCGTACAATATACGATTGATTCCAAAAAAATAATATGTCATACATAACCATCTTAATTCAAAAAGACATAATGAGTATGCGAGCGGAAAATCATATTAATTTGAACCTAACAAAATTTATGATGTCGTCGAATATCCCTTGGGATAAATTGAACAACTCAGAATTCCGATCTTTCATTCAAAATTACTTGAATGATAAATACGCAGCATCGGTAGCGTTACTTTTAGAATCCACGCTCCGGTTGCAGTATTTACCTAAACAATATGTTTTTTTTTACAAATCAATCCAAGAGGAACTTTGTGATCGTCTACGTCTCTGTAGATGAAACTCAAAACGCTATTAAAAGAAAATAGCTATATGTTATAGCAGGCGGTCTGTACGAAAATAAAGACAGTAAGCCAAGTACTTGAGAAAACGAATGGTGAGACCATTACAAAATTTGTCACTGATTCATTAGATCGATTTTTCGATGGTGTAAACAATTATAAAAAAAAAAAACTTTTAAACACTGATGGTGCAGCACCATCAGTGTTTATTGTGTAACATATGTGGTGAAAGCAGGAAGGAAATTACAGGTCGCATATAAAATCATGATTCATACAACATGTCTTGTGCACGGTCTGATTACGAACATTAAGAAAGTATTTTTAAAAGCACCATCCAGAATTACAAAGTATAAAGAACTGTATCCAAGTCTTGCATTACCTTCAGAACCAATTTTAATAAGATGGAATACGTGGTTAGAAGCCTGTTATTACTATTCAAATATATTTATAACAAAACAAATGTTGTAAGCGCACTGCCAGACGCACAGACAGCAGCTGTTCAAAAAGCAAAAGAAGTATTGTTGAGACGGAACATAGCGAATACTTTAACACTCAAGTTTCTACATAAAAAAAATGGATGTTGCTGATTTTGCTTCTATATGACTAATTTATACCGTTCATATTGCTGATAAACTTAAAAATAAATATAATTGCTCCGATTGGCCACACGATAGGGGGAAAACGAAATAGGTGAGAAAGGTAACAACACCAATGTTCGACACTTTTAGCTGACATGCACCATTAATCGACAGAAGCTTCTAATTCTAAGATCATAGGGTTATAAATTGATTGTTGCAAAACAAATGAATAACTCTTATCTTCTTTGAGTAAGAATCAGTGTCGAACATTGGTCCTTTGTCGAGTACTGGTGTCTTTACCTACCTATTTTGACACTGGTGACATTTCACTGCCCTGAGATAACGAGGTCTAGTTATCGCCGTAGAATATTCTTGGCCAAACTTTAGAAAAAAAGACACTGTATCATCGGGTGTATTATATGATTGTATATCAGTCTCTATATATATTATTAGAATTTATTGCACATCTACTCATACGAATGGTGCGGCCACTTCGGATGCACGGAAAAAAAAAGGTTAAAACGTACAAAAAAATCATTTTATTTTACACTTGACCGGATTAAAGACAAAACGTCTAAATAATAAAAAAGGTTAATTGTGCCATTATTTTACAGTACGTTATTTTTTATAAAGAAAAAAACGCAGGGGTTTATAACATAGATTAGTACATTTCACTGTTTTAAATTCGCAGAAATTAACCCTTGTTTAGTTTCCGTAAAAAAATATTCATGCTTTGTTAAGTTGATTGAAATAGATGTTGACCAACGGAATTTATTGTGCTTAATTTAGATCACGCTCTAACAAATAATAGTTCTTGATTTAATTACGATTCCGTCCGTTTATATACAGGTTGATCTTGGACCTCTACAGGGTGTTAGGTAATAAGTGGATAATCCTTGAACTACGGATAGAGGGTACTTAGGAATTTATGAAAAAGCTAAAATAGGTCTAGTAAAAGTCGCACGGTTTTCGAGATATTTGGACTTTTAATCGGATTTTTTGTCATTTTTCCTTATGTCCGTGTTACGAAAAACCCCTAAGTTCATGTATTAATTCAATTTTTTTTTCGTTGTTTCTTGCATGGTTAGAATCACTATGAACTAAGGAAGTTTTTAAAGCTACATGCCCAGTTTTTTTTTCATGACAACTTTTTGAATAAACGCACAAAGTTTGTTTTTCCATACTACGTGAAAAGCAAACGCGGGGATTTCTTAGTATGGAAAAAGTAACTTAGTGAGTTTACCAGCAACAGTGTTCGCATTGTTGTGTTCCGGTGTGGGGATAAGACAACCGGTGAAATTACTAGCATAGAGGCATTCCATCTTAGTCCTCAGGGTTGGCAACGCATTTGAGGTCTTGGGATTATATTCTTGAGAATTCAAATGTCTTTGGGTCTCAGATTCCGCTTACCATCAGGTGGCCTGAGTGCTCGTGTGCCTTCTCCTTAACATAAAAAAAAAAAAAAAAAAAACACCCTGTATATACAGGACACCGCCTGTAAATGTGTTACAGGATATACCGGGATGTCCGTATCATTGTCATGCATTTCAGGTAGGTAATTTTTTTGAAAGAACCAGTTAAAGCCAACGATTTTTTTTACACGTGAGTAATAAATCTATGAAAACAAACGCGCAAGTAAAATAGTTAAAAAAAACAGGCGCACACAAAATAAATAAATACTAAGAAGTAAAATTATTACTTTTTTGAATTAGGACCTTTCCTTTTCCTTAAAGTATATGTAAATATAAAAGTCTTTTCATCTCTATAGACTGTGTTGTTATCACGATTATAATATTAGTTACGATTAAATTATAGAACACTCATTTTGTACAGTCAAGTTCAAAAGTATGTATACACTTTAGTACCTTGTCACTTTAATCGCTTGGATAATTTCATATGGCAGTTTAAACATGACGTTAAATAGACAAGGTACTAAATACTTTTGAACTTGACTGTACCTACTGGTAACTACACTTATTTCACCCCTAAACAAACTTGCTTTTAACTAACCTGTCTTTCTGGTACACAAATCTCTCTGGCTTTATAATCAGATAAAGATCTAAAATGAATTTCAAAGAAAATCCTCGTTTTAAATAAAGCAAGTTATTAAAGGATGTTTATCTTCTTAGGTTTATTTATACCTCTTAAATGATTGCTGAACTCACAGGTAAATAATTATAAATTAGTTTATTAATAGCATAATGTGTGGATTTATAGTTAAGGAGAAACCCGACGGCAAATATGAGAGAAGATTATTAATTGCTTCGCATAATAATTTTAAGCGAAATCAGAATTTCCATTTTTATTGCTTTATCTGTTGAGTATTTTTGAAGCGAGATAATCAAACTCCCTAGAAAAATACTGTTGAGTATTTTTCATGATAAAGCAATTAAAATCTTAATATTTATATTACTTTAAACAATAACCTTGAACAGATTAAAAGACATGAATGTTTTTTCAGTTAGTAACAGTTTTAAAAACCGGGCAAGAGCATGTCGGACTATGCTCGGTGTAGGGTTCGTTGAGTACTACAAATATAAAAAAACGGGTGTGTAATGATTGGTATAAAAATATACAATATTATGTTCATTGAGTATAACAACATTTGATACAGTTTCAAAGGATATAATCACTCATTGTATAAAATAAACGATTGGTGAAGTAACAAAATATTTTTTTTTATTTCGAATAAGTAAATATCATTTGGCATTTCACATATTTATTATAAACATACATACACATACATAACATCACGCCTTCATTCCCAGAGCAGGGTAGGCAGAGCTACATACCAACAACTCTAAAAAGACTTGTTTATAATTACTGTAACCACATTTTGCACAATCAGGCCAAAAAGTTTACTAGCGCATTTTAGTGACAGGTTGCAAGCCCATCGCCTAACAGTACTACAAGCCCTTATTCTCTTAGTCGCCTCTTACGACATCCACGGGAAGACATGGAGTGGCACTATTCTAACCCGGTAACCACACGGTATTATAAACATAAGTTAGTAAAATAAAAATAATAATTAGGTATAATAGTTTTGTGCAGGGGTCGCAATTCTAATCTAACCTAACCTACATTTCTGGTAGCACTTAGATTTGTGCACGGGCAAGGGAATCAAGGGCTAGTCGACGAAGCCTTCTATTTCTTCTCTATGGAAATATACATGATACTTAAAGTACGTTATAGGAAATATACGTTATACTAAAGTATATTATAGTAAGAGTTATTAGATCAAATGATCTTTATTATAAATGATAATTATACCACATTTAAATAAAGGGTCTTTCAGTAAGAGTAAGTGTCTTTGCCTATTAATTAAAAAAAAAAACTTTACATTTTCTTGCCGCCATTTTGTGAAAAAATTAAACGTCAATATATGCCATTTAATTATGGAGCGGTATACAGATAACCAGCGTTTAGAAATAATAAAACTGTATTATCAAAGCGACAGTTCGATTAGAAAAACGTTTCGTGCGTTGCGACAAATTTATGGTCGGCATCGTCGCCCTTCAGAAGACACTATTCGTCGAATTGTCAGCAAATTTGAAACCACCGGTGCTGTTAAAAATCTTACAACTGTCGTGCGTTACCGTAACATTAGAAATTTGGAAAATATTGAAATGGTAGCTGAGCATGCGAGGGAAACGCCGGACAAGTCCATTTCAAGACGAGCCCAAGAGTTGGGACTTTCAGTAACTTCAACTTGGCGAATTTTACGCAAAGACTTGGGTTTATACCCGTACAAAGTTCAATTAACCCAAGAATTTTAAACCTACGGATCATTCAATTCGACGACGATTCGCTAGCTGGGCATTACAACAACTGGAAGTTGATCCTGATTTTGCCAAGAAAATAATCTTTAGTGACGAGGCTCATTTTTGGCTGAATGGCTTTGTTAACAAGCAAAATTGCAGGATTTGGGCAGATGGAAACCCTCAAGAAATCCAACAGCGTCCTTTACACTGTGAAAAAGTAACTGTCTGGTGCGGATTTTCGTTTAACGGTATCATTGGCCCGTATTTCTTTCAAAACGAAGTGGGTGATGCGGTAACAGTCAATGGCGACCGGTATCGTGCTATGATTCGGGATTTTTTTTGGTCTCAGTTGGACGGTATCAATCTTACGAACATGTGGTTCCAACAAGACGGTGCCACATGTCATACAGCTCGATTGACCATGGATATATTGAAGGAGCATTTCAATGGACGTGTAATCAGCAGATTTGGAGACATCGAGTGGCCACCAAGATCTTGTGATTTAACGCCATTAGATTATTTTTTGTGGGGCTATGTTAAATCATTAGTCTACGCAAACAGGCCACGCACAACTACTGCACTTAAGGAAAACATTACTCGAGTTATTCGAGAGATAGAGCCCGAAATGTGTGCAAAAGTAATGCAAAATTGGACCATTCGTTTACAAAGCATAATCAAACACCGCGGACGTCATTTGAGTGAGATATTATTCCATAAGTAATGGCAAACCATGTATATTCATATAAATAAAAATTATTAACGTAATTACTAAAATCATTGTTTTATTTAATTTTAAAGATCACTGATTCTTAATGGAAGACCCTAAATGTGGTTATAATATTATTCACTAATTATATAAAACTAGCTACTAGAATAGTGCCACTCCATGTCTTCCCGTGGATGTCGTAAGAGGTGACTAAGGGAATAAGGGCTTGTTAGGCGATGGGCTTGCAACTTGTCACTAATACACTGGTAAACATCTTAGCCTGATTGTGCAAAATGTGGTTACAGAACTATCAACAAGTTTTTTAGAGTTGTTGGTAATTCTGTAGCCCTACCTACCCCACTCTGGGAATAAAGGCGTGACATTATGTATGTATGTATGTTGTCAGCGGCTTCGCCCTGCTGCAAATTTATTGACCTTCCCGGTAGATTTTTATTTTTTTTCTTGACGATAACGAACACAACAAAAAAGAATTAGCGAAATCGGCCCAGCCGTTTATGCGTGATGCCGTGACCAAGGGAAATAGGGATACATTAAAATTTATATATTATATATACCAAATCAGCGTTATTGGGGACTAATATTACAGGAAATACTTTATATCGATCGTTATGCACCAGTAAAAACTATTAGTAATAAATAACTCTTTTTTATTTAAAGTCGATTGATTTCGTTTTAGATGATTTTACTAGGTATAAACACTGAGTCGCCTGCCTGTATCGTAAGAACCAATGATGTTTACTTAAAAAGTCGTGATATTTTTCCTTTTCAATTCCTTATTTGCGCTTCTATTCAAGTTTTTTTTCATGTTTTAAATATATATATATTTTACCACTTTCTCGGCGTGACTATTCATGCTAAATAACATTTTTCTAGTTCTAAGAGTCTCTGAACTAAGCTGCGGACGGACGGACAGACAGACGGACATAGCGAAACTATAAGGGGTTTCTAGTGAGCGTGAGTGAGTGAGTGAGACTACAGAACCCTATAAAACAGAACAAACTCCATGATAATAAATTGACAACAGGATTAAAATTAAAAGGTGTTCTGAAAAAATCATGCTCAGACATCAAACAACAAAAATCAATCTCAATTATTTTTTTATATATACCTATTTATTATTATTTACTAAGAAAAAAATATTAGATTATTATCAGTTACTACGCTCTCTTTGAACTAAAGTCGATTTTCTTGAAATCGCCTTTTTTTTAAGTGTAGCACTAACTGTAACTTGGAAAAGACCATGGCGTTTAACATCTTGAGCCACTAAAAGTAATTCGTTTATTTATTTTCTCAGCAAGAATGGAAAAAAGTTAGCTTTTGAGACATACAACTACAACTGTGTCATGTTTCTCTTGTCAATAATCTTGTTAACAACAATACTCCCATTAATAACCGAGTTACCTACCTCGCTAAACATACTCAGTTTTACAGCTAAGGGAGGTAAATAATTGCCCTTCGAGAAGAGTCAACTTCCGCGGCCTGGCCCTCGCCGGCGCGGCGAGCCTGGCCAAGTACACAAAGGAGCTAATTGTTTGCGACGGAGCGGGCATCAGCAAACACCAGCAAAAACACCGTGAAACCACTTTTTTGTTTTTTTACCGCGTGATGGATGTGGCTCTTTTGCGGCTGTAACGTTTCTTCAGCTGGGAATTAAATTTATGCGATGTTGATTCACTGCTGTTAAATTTGAAGCTTTGTTCGCTTATTATAAACAAATAAATAATTGTTTTTTGATTTGATTTGATTTTGAATAAAACCGATTAAAAAGCAAAACTAGCATATGCTTCCATCGAGCCCACATAGGGCTATCCCACCGGTCAGACAACGCGGCTAGGGGGTTATTCTATTAAGACAGCGCTGCGTCGAACGCAAAGATGCGTTTATTCGGCAAGTTTAAGTAGTCCCGTCGGAGCGTACAAAACGCATTTTACCGCGTGCATTCTCAATTAGGCAGCAGAGCTCGGTCGCCCAGCGAAGTTTTACATTCACCTTTCGACGTAGCGCTGTGTTAAGAAAATCTCCCCCAGGATGCGGTTGGAGCAGGCGCGGAATCCGTCCGCCAATGAAAAAAATGCAACATTTTTTTTAAATTATAAATTTGTACTTTGTCATCGCATTAGGATTAAAAAGAGACATTGAAACAGCTTAATTTATACTCCTAACGGAAATTGCTCTGACAATATCGACAAAAAAGCGTAATATGGATTTTCGGGTCAAGAAAAAACTCGGTATTAACTCGAGCGATGCTAGGAACAATGTAACATGGTCATAAATGAGACGAAAAAAAACTGAACGTGTTGTTTTAAGTCTTAACCTGGTTTAAAACCATAATACCTAATAGGTAACCTCGTCCTTTTGTCTGGAAGAGGCCGCTATTAAGCGTAAGACCACCAGTTGACTGGCTAAGTAATATTTTTAGTGTATCTTTTCTTTGCTGTTTGTGTTGTTCAATAATAAACCTTTGTTATTTTCTATTATCTTCCTTTAAATATCAAGTACAAGCGTTACTTTAAGTTAGCACACGAAACAAATTAACTTAATTCTCGCTTTGCGTAAAATAATAGTAGGCAACTCGCTGGTCCAAATTTCTTACATCGCAACATTACGGCGTAGTGTTATTACACACTAATGACGGTTCAGGACGTTCTCTGTTGGACGCTCAAGTGGCATATTAGTCGCTCAAGCTGTGTAATCGAGATTATAATTTACCATAATAAAGTAGTTTAAGATATCTTAGAGATTTGGGCTGTTATGCATTATGTTGGTCTATTGTTCAAGTTGAAACCGCCAGACTATACTGTTTTTTTTTAGGGTTTCGTAGTTAAAATGGGAACACTTATAGTTTCGCCGAGTCCATTTATTTGTCTGTCCGTCCGCAGCTTAGCTCTTAGTACTAGAAAGCTGTTATTTTATTTGGCATGAATATGCATATTAACCACGCCGACAAAGTGGTAAAAAAATACATAAAAAAAAATGCACCTCCCCTACACGTAACGTGGATTTTTTTTTTGACGTGGCGAAACTTTCCTAAATTGACTACGGAACCCAAAAAAGGTACCTCACCAACACGTACGAGTACAGTAGGATGGATATAAATATTCTAATGATTCAAAAGCAATGAAAAAGCTAATTGAATAGTGATGTTATAATGATTCAAACAAAATATCTTTTATCAAGAAATGTTTTTGCGTAATGTCACTATACGTGTAAAATAAAATAACTAAAACTCGGATACTTAGACGGCTTGACAAATAAGTTTCCATTAATAACTTTTATAAATGAGAGCAGGGCCGAGATTCTACATGGTTTAAACGATATCGCTTTTGAAGCGTTTCCGTATTGTCAACGTTTTGATAACTCTTATGTCATTTACAATAATGGCGACTGTGACATAAACGATTCTTAAACGTGTCCAACACGATATCGTTTTAACGCACCTGAATAGAGGCCCCTGAAAAGTATCAGCGATTTTTGTAAATCCTATAATATAATAAAACGAATCTAATAAATAAATGTTATTGTCAAAACTATACTACCCTTATTCATATAAACGCACTTAAAACTTATTTTAGTTTAAGTATAAATAATAAATAAATTATAAGCATTTCGCTAATGCGCGTTTTTGAATAAAAGGGTAAATATTTTAGCAGTATTGCAAGCACGGACAAAGAAAGACACACACGCAGTCTCCCAGTAATAAATTATAAAATGTAAAAACATAACATAACATATTACCACGCCTTCATTCCCAGAGTGGGGTAGGCAGAGCTATAAAAATACCAACAACTCTAAGAAGACTTGTTCATAAATTCTGTTACCACATTTTGCACAATCAGGCTAACATGTGACAAGCCCATCGCTTAACAGTACTAAAAGCCCTTATACCCATAGTCGCCTCTTACGATATCCACGGGAAGACATGGAGGGCACTATTCTAACCCGGCAAATAAAATTTATTACCATTTAAAACTTAAAACTTAAGTTCATATGTAAATATTATTTTTTACTACCCTCAAATACCTTCATCTCTGAGGTAAGGATTCAATACATTGCAGGTAAATCTCCATTTTCCGGTTTTCGGAAAAGAATACCGGAGACCGTTCCGGACGCGACCTTAATACCGTAAACCGATTGGTCGCCGACAGACCGCCGTTTGACCGGTAAGCCCGCTCTCTTTACCATTCGTTACTTTAAGTTAATACTGGATTACGCGCGACTTTGACCACCCACGTCAACGCTTTGCCAGCCCAGCCAGCAGGCTAGGAAAATATTCAAACCGGGTTCTCTGCTAAGCAAACTTTATATAATCTTGATATATCTAGAATCAAAGGCTTAACCTCACTGTTTCTTGTATTTTAGTTAGTTGAAAGTATTGAAACATTGAACCTTGATAGTATTGTATACCGTTGGCATTTTTACTGTTTAAAATAACGGTGTTTACTTTATTTTATGTGTTGCATGACAGCTGCTGGTAACATGTGCATGTTTATTATTATGTAACTACCAATCCTTCCTTTGTACTACATTTTAAGCATATAAAATATGATATATTTTACAATATGGTTACCGAATTATCAATAAGTACCTATGTTTAAAGTTGTTTTATTTCTGTTGCTCTACCTACCCCACTTTGGGAGTGAAGGCGTGATGGTATGTATGTATAATTTTGAAATTAATGCTTTAAGATTGTTTAAAAAAAAATACAGTTCTATTAGATTTTGTATGCGACTCCATCAGAGTAGAACTTCTTTGTTTTCATAATCGCAGAGGCTTAGTTATTACTAAAAGGGCTCTATTGAGCCCTATTACGTTGGCACACTTTACGTATGGAACCCTAAAAAGTAACTAGGTATATTATGGTTTACAGTAGATCAAGATGAAGTTTATCATAAGATCAATTGATGCTTCAAAATTGTTAAATATAACATCACAAGCACTGGCTTTGTTCATTTAGAAGTCATCTCGCAAATCGCAATTTCCACTTTGTTCTAGAATTATAGTTGTAGATATTGCATTACGGTTCGTTGGCAGTTCAAGAGACGTTGAAATTACGTGCAATGCTTAGTGAGTTTAATATTTAGAGTGATGATTAAAGCAATTTACTATGATTTATATTGATATATAAATACTAATCCATTAACCACCCGCCAAGCAACAGTGTTCGCATTGTTGTGTTCCGGTGTGGGGATAAGACAACCGGTGAAATTACTAGCATAGAGGCATTCCATCTTAGTCCTCAGGGTTGGCAACGCATTTGAGGTCTTGGGATTATAGTCTTGAGAATTCAAATGTCTATGGGTCTCAGATGCCACTTACCATCAGGTGGCCTGAGTGCTCGTGTGTCTTCACCTTAACATAAAAAAAAAAAAAAAAAACTATAATAATTTTATAATAAACTCAATTATAAGAAATAAATAAGATTCTTGATATTCTGACACCGTTTTTACCGTGGTGGATAAAAGTGGAAAAAGGGGCTTATTATGATCGTCTTTATCGCGTGACTTATGTGGATAAGACATCCGTCACTTTCTGACAAGTAAAGTGCGAGAGTGACGGATGCTTTCTCCACCGCAATAAATGCGACCATAATACGGGTCCTGGTCAGAAAGTGACAGATGTTTTATTTACTTCGATAAATATCTAATGCGTTAATTATAAAGAAGATAATAAAAAGTATACTTAAATGTGACCGCCAACATGATTTATTAGTAAGTTTTAGAAACGTAATTATGTACAGTCAGCAGCAGAAGTAGCTACGCAACCAAAAACCTCAAAATGATGTACCCTCGACTATTGTCAAGATATTACGTCGTGTCTAGATCATTTTGAGCATGTGATTCTGCTTAGCTACTTTTGATGCTGACTGTATGTACATACTCTCTTACTCATAAACGCACGAAATACTTTTAAATCACACTAGCTAGTGCTTAAAAATGCTTTGTCCTTATCCTTCAAAGTGACATCTGAATTTGACAGAAAGAGACAAGGAATACTTTAACAAAAATAGTTCTCTTGTGCGTTGATGAATAAGGGGGATATTCTTCATGAAATTGTGTAAATTACAAAACTTGCCAATAAATGAAGCAGTTTCAATAAAAATCTAAATAAATGATAAAAAAAAATTATTGAAATGTTTGAGTGGTCATTTATTTTAATTTGAATCGCAACATCACATTTGATCCGTTAAAATAGAATTAACTTGCACAATAACTAATTAAAAATCTAATATCTTGTTCAAAATTGGTCCAACATTAATTGCCGTTTAAATTACCAATAGCAACCCCGCCAATCACGTATTCACGCCACCTTAACATTTAAAACCCAATCAAAATCACTAATCCTTTGAAATTGATTTCATAATACGCGGACAAAGTTATAATTAAGTTCTGCAACAGCAAATCAGGTAATCGCGTTTTGATTCAACAGATTTGAACTAAATCACAATTTTCAGGAGCGTTCGCTCCCATTCCAGTTCGGGGTCAGTAATTACAATAAATTTTCATCACATAATTAGGGTTAGGAAAGACAAATGGGTGTCCCTGTGGAGAACGTTGTTTTCTGTCCCCACTGTCGTCCTGTTATGTGGTGTACCTATAACAGGGGGTAGTTTTAACTATGGGTAGCCCTTTAAGTAATATGGAAACGTTTTAAATTCATAGGGTCGCCATTTGCTAAAATTCTGTGATGTTTTCGGGGAAAGTGTCTCTTTCAGAGTTGGTTTTACTAATCAAACAATAGTAGTACCTACCAAAATACATATTTTCGTAAAACGTCTGTACCTGCTTTTAAAGTAAGGGTTATGTTTCCATAATATAAAAAATAAATATCAGGGAGACGAAATCTGGGTCATACATACTCTTAAAAACAAAAGCTGTCTTTCCTGTGGTCAATAGTTAAAACCCTGTACATATAAGTTATAATTTTATATGATAGGTCTTAAGCAGCCCTGACGCTGATTATGCGGGAATGGGCTTAGCCAGAAAATTAGGCCTTAAAAACGTTAATTTCCGATGTGTCCACAGGAAAGACGCTAACCTTAATCTGTGTATCTAACACATAATGACCTAACTTTTTGGTTGATACTCGTAGTATGAGTGATAGACAATAAAAATACTTTTATAAAGAAATAAGTACTTATACAAGACTACAAATACAAAGACAAATATTTTGCCCTCATCGAGAATTGAAACTTGACCCCGCCGTTTTCATAAACAGGGTCGCTTCGTCAAAAAATATATAGTAATTTTTATGTACTCATGATTTTTTTTTTCTTTAGGTAGTTCTTTATAAAGTCTGTGTTTATAGAACTTACAAAACATCTAAACGAAACCAAACGAACCAATTCACCACGATTACCTACTCGATAATCACGTATTTGACTTTTAAAGATCAAGTGAGATCTTTGCAATGATTTATACACTAGATCATTATTTTCATGTTAAGTTTAAGATAAAATATCTATTCATTGTACGTTATTTTTAATAAAAACACGCTTAGTGAATATTTGAGGATATGTGTCAATCAGAACTAATTTGTTCACATTTTTTCCAAGTTCAATTGACACAGGCTTTATGTTCCCTAATAATCGTATTTTTTTGGATTTTAGTTTTGGTCCTTCTGTCAAACAATACATTTTCACGATGAAATTGTTAAAGTATTGTTAAAATATCCTTGCTCATTAGGGTACAACTTTTTTCTAGAAAATTCTAGTGTAATATTTTAGTGGATTCAGAAATAAAGTACGTCAAAATAACCCTATGTGTTAACATTTAGCCTGATTTCGAATTAAATTAAAAAATATCGTAAGACTGTAAAATTTTGTCGCTTCGAATCAGTGTTCCCTAATTTTGAAACTTCAAACTCTACTCTTGTTAGACAAGAATCTAGTTCGACTATTATAAATTTAAATTACATTTAAATAAGAAAACACTAATAACTAGCAAGACTTGATTTTTAAAATTAAAACAAACTACGCCCTTTTTAATGTAACTGTCATAAAGTAAAGGCAAACATAAAGTATCGGACCCTTTCCTAATTATCCCTTGGCAGATGCCACTGAAGCGTTGTATGACACATAAAACTACAGGCTACATCTTTCCACATATCGCTAGAAAAACCACTGTTATATGAATTTGAACTTAAGCTTCTTCACGATAAGGGATGGGGTTGTGTGTTGTAGTGGTAAAAGTATGTTGGTTAAAGTATAGTTTTACGGTGTTGGATGTTTGGAAAGTGCAAGTGTTCAGTAGAAAGAAGGCTGTTTATCGCCTGCCTGGGGCGGCCCACTCGTTACACGTACCGTTTATGTACCTAATGTACGGATTGTGAAAGCTTCACGTAGTTTACGTATCAGATAACTGCCGTGGTAACACTGCTCTTATTTTTGTTGCGGGATGAAACAACATTTTTTCTGTCTTATCATGTTTTTGTAAGATGATGAGTTATTTATCCAAGAATTAAAAAGCGGCCAAGTGCGAGTCGGACTCGCCCATGAAGGGTTCCGTAGCAGCAAGTAACATAATATAAAAGTTCGTTGTAGCTTTGATCAATGTTTTTATGACGTATTAAAAAAAAACTACTTACTAGATCTCGTTCAAACCAATTTTCGGTGGAAGTTTGCATGGTAATGTACATCATATATTATTTTTACATTTATCATTCCCTTATTTTAGAAGTTACGGGGGGGGGGACACACATTTTTCCACTTTGGAAGCGTCTCTCGCGCAAACTATTCAGTTTAGAAAAAAATTATAATAGAAACCTCAATATCATTTTTGAATACCTATCCATAGATACCCCACACGTATGAGTTTGATGAAAAAAAAAATTTGAGTTTCAGTTCTAAGTATGGGGAACCCCAAAAATTTATTGTTTTTTTTCTATTTTTGTATGAAAATCTTAATGCGGTTCACCGAATACATCTACTTACCAAGTTTCCACAGTATAGCTCTTATAGTTACGGAATAAAGTGGCTGTGACATACGGACGGACAGACGGACAGACATGACGAATCTATAAGGGTTCCGTTTTTTGCCATTTGGCTACGGAACCCTAATAAAAACGATGGTCCTTGCGATAGTTTTTTCATTAAAAAAACTAAGATTAAATTTCACTAGATTAAGCTCTAATAGCTGTCTCAAAATCTTGTTCTAAAATGTTCATTATTTTCATTTTTTGCCAAACTTTTTTGATATCGTTATTAGTAAATGTATAAATGAATACAAGATTAGTCACAACCAAAAGGTAATAATGGTAAAAAAAAATTGGAAAGACTACTTATAGGATAACGTCATCTTTGTAATGAAAACTCAATTACCATCAATCCTTTATAGTGTTAACAAAACTCTTAACATTAAAAAATATATATTTAATACGTTTTTGAAGCCATTTCGATGATATCAACATCTTTTCCATATTTAAAAAACTCACTTCCAAAAAAAAAACTGATGCAAATCAGTCAAAATGAACGAGGTCAATTTGAGTGGAGAGGCGTAATTTCGTTGTTAAAAAACCACTAAACATACATCTTAGCGGTATCCTATCGCAAACACTATAAACGTTTGCCAGCTGTTTCATTTGCCATAATTTTCATTTCCCATAATTTTCATTTTATTCTGAACCCAATAACTTTTCAATTTTTTTAATGAGATATACTTACAGAACGTGTAGGTTAGGTTAGGTTTATTTTGTAACAATTCAGGAAATTTAAACGGTTTCAGAGAAAAAATACTTTTGGACAAATGAAAATCATTGCAAATGAAACAGCTGGCAAAGGTTTTTACTGTTTCAGATAGGTAACCCATCCTAACACGGTCCGTTTCCACACGGTCCGGTCGGTTTTTTCGTACGGTCGATCTGCCAAATTTATTTTGACTAAGTATCGTATTAAAAATCATATAATGCGACAATATATTTAAGGGCTTTCACTTATGGAATCACTTGTTACATGTCCGTATTCCACGGAGCATGTATTATCGACTTTATTCCACTAGAGCGATCAATAGTGGCTCCATCTATGGTAGGACGTGTGAACCTCGTCTTTGTGTTCACGCCGACACAAGCAATACAAGCCGGTCTAAATGGGAATCCCACAATGGTCCTAGATATATTAGCAGGTAACTAATATTTGTAATTGCTAAACTGAAATAGGTAGGGATATTGTGGATTCTAGTAGTTGTTAGCTTTCTAATAGCTATATAAATAAGTTGCTGTTAGTGTTAGTGGCACTATTCGCTACGTAGTTTTTTCAGTTCTAGAGAAAAATTTCAGTTAAAATTATATTTATTATCTATCTTTGTACATTCCTATATATGTAAATATAGTATTTTAATTTTGCGTAGTATAGTATTTTAACCATAAAGTGTTTACATTCATTTCTAAATGTTAAAACTAAACCTTGTATCGGTGGCCTATCGACTCATAATTTTAGGTTACTAAGTTCGAACCCCAGCGATTGTTATATAGAATAGGTAAAATGGTACTGTCACCCACCATAGAACCAGTTGTAAGAATAAAATTATCTGACAAAATGCCACTGTGACACAGTTCTATCCTCGTAAAACCCGGTGTGCCATAGCAAGTACATTATCAAGACAATTAAGTTTAACCTGTTATTATAATGACCATAAAGTTCATTTTTATTTGTTCCAAAATTGAAAATGGCAGTTTAGAAAAAAGGTAACTGAACTTTATTTCCTTGATGGTAGATTAAAATTCCCCGTAACAAAAATCTTCCTATTTGTACATAGTATGTTGGCCTCACGAGGCTATGATAGGTCGGGATTCCATTTTATCGTTTGTACATAACCCATTTAAGATAAAGGAAAAACCAAGTATAAAGTAGATCTAACTACGCAAATTATCATTTACGGTTTGAGTGTATTTGAAAAGGCATCTGCACAAAGAAGATAAAGTCGTAACTTAATTAGGATCTTACTTAAGTTATCTGTTAGATACTTAGTTAAAAGGGTCGTCGCGTTGTGAAATCGGTTACATCGGTTCAAGAGTGTATAAAATAAACCAAAACGAAGCAACGGAAACGAAGAGGTCCATTAAGGCATCTCAGCACCACCCTAAAAAAATTAATGCCTTTTAATGTTTTATTTCGAAAACAAACCTTCTGAATGTTCTAGGAGACGGCAAGTACGATACTATATTGTATTTAGTTGTGTTTTTAAAAATACGGAGTAAATTCGCGTGTTGTCTATACTAATAAAATATTATAAAGAGGAAAGATTTTATTTGTTTGTTTCGAATAGGCTCCGAAACAACTGGACCTTTTTAAAAAAATTGATTTACCATTTTACAGGGTAAAATATTTCCTTTAACGTGCTATGGTATTATTTTAACTCGACCGCCATTACTGTCCGCTCATCCGCTATTGTCTTAATCGCTCAAGGGTTAACTGGTAGAGATCTTTTAAAGAGATATGTTCGCCTTTGTATATACCTTGAATTTTGTGTTTCTGTTTCGTTTTTACTTTGATATTTTCTGTTTGTTCAATAAAGAGTTTACAAACATACATACATACATACTGTCAAGTAAATATGGGCTATCGTAACGTTGACAATACGATACGTTAAAAGCAATATCGTTTAACCGTGTTGGATTAGAGCCCCTGTAAATGCGATTGTTTCTCCGAAGTACTCCAAAGTTAACCATATTATATTTTACAACTTACAAATCTTGTTGAATTTAATCGTTTTATTATTTGACAGTTTAATTATCATGCTACATTCAAATTGGCTAAATATTTATATATTTGATGTAAGAAAATGTGAAAGATAAAGTTTTTAATATTATGCGTATTCCGAATATGAATAAAATTATTTACACATAATTCAAACTTAACACCTATTGCGAAATTGCCTATTATGAAATGTTAAAGTAGCATATCACTAAAAAGTAACATTATTTATCGCTAACTGGTTCCAAAATGTCATTTTGTTATTAAACATGTCAAATCGACGGGTTTTAATTTAATATTTCACAAAACTATAAAATCTAAATTGTCACTACAACATCTCTACGCCAGAGTTGAAAAATTACAAAGCAATTGATAAAGTAAATGTTTGTTAAAAGGAAAATAAAAATGATATCCACTTTGGGCTGAATAGACACAAAGTTATATTTAGAACACTCTTTTTGAGATTATAACTACGCAACTATAGTGAAAGTAAACGTTCACAATGTCAAAAAAACGTAATAGTAGCAAGATGAGTCGCCCGTCAATTGATATGCCTTTAGGAAACAATTATGCCAACCCTCAGTAATGGTAACCAAATAGGGTTGACGCTCATCAACTTTGCTTAGCCACTTGTTTTAACGAGTTTACTCTTCATAAAAGTCCTCGTCGATATTTTTATTTTAAAATATATTAAAAGTTTGGTGATTTGTAATAGATACTCGCTTCGGGTAATAATTAAGCTTCGCAGTATAAGAGTAAACGAACAAACTCTTCACAGACGAACAAGTTTTCAGTCGTTTTCCAGTGCGCTAAAACAGATTGATGTGATGATTGAAAGTTACGCATATCACGTATGGGAGATAGTTTAACACAAAGAAAAACTGTTTAATGCTTAAAAAATCGTCGCACGCTTGTAAAACTTACGTGAAGTGGGACGATATTGCAATAAAAGTACCCACGGCTCCCCGTGGCCAACTATTTCTATGATCATCCACAGTAGTATTGGAAAAGTTTTTCGATCTACTGAATAGTGAGCCGTACGTGGGACATAAACGGTGCAGATGGGCTCGGTTCTTTTATTCTGCAACACAATGTTGAGCGCTTTGCACTCGTCTTATTTCAGGTGATGGAAGGTTTCGTCTTTTAAACAGTGCATAAAATTGCTGTTCGCGGGTTACTGTTGATTGGATTCCGTTAGATACAATGTCCAAATTTATGTAGTTGGTGGAGAAATCCACGCTTTCAAAGTTATTTGACGTTGAATGAAGCGGGGTTGATTCATGCAGTTTATACAATAAGTCTGCATTCAGATAGTTATTTTTAATCAAACAGCCTAGAACCAGAGTATTTATTGTACGGTCAACGTCAAAAGCAGATGATTAAATCAACATTTAAAAACATGTTCGAGCGTGACGCCCCAGATATAACAGATTATACCAAAGTGTATTTTCTAAATAAACATAAAGATAATTATTAGTCAAACTAAAATGATCATCATAATAAAAAAGGGACTCAGAAGCAAAATGATAAATCAATAAATCAAAGCAAAGTGCATACATGATGTCATAATTATCTCTTTACTGTAAACTTCAATAAAGAATGGTGAAACTTTTTAAGCAGGCTCAGAAAAAAGAAAATCAGAATTAAAAAAACACGGCATATAAAAAGATTTATTTAAAATGTGGCAAAAATACAAGGTGTAGAAATAGGAACTTATTTTAATCCTTGACGGAAATCAGAGGTGTTATAGTCGTTTCGCGTGTTTGTCTAACGAATATAACCGACATTAGCCGAACGTCTGACTTGTATTTCGAGGTGGTTTTGAGAGATCATGAAGTCCCAAAAATCCGTATTTTTATTTAAACCCGTTATTATTACTAACTATTGCTATTTTAGATAATCAGTTTAATTTGAAACAGTTGGTAATGAATCTGAACACTTAAGACTCATTAGTACTTATGCTAAACTACAATAAGTCAGTTACATCTGATTCAATTGATTGTATATACTATTTTGAGACCCTATTTCATCAATTTATTTTGCTGTTGACTGTACTTGGCTGTCTATGGCTGGTAGCCCGTAGGTTCAGAATACCTTCTCGAAAGGTAGGTAAATTAATATGATTCGAAAAAGAGACGTATGATTGTAATGTTCGCACAAGAGCTACTGCTAATTCTAAGTTAGCAAACCTAAATTGAACATTGCATCGCAACAATGTGTCGCCAAAACATCTCAGAGCAGTTTCTGGGCCTCTATTCAGGTGCGTCAAAACGATATCGTGTTTGACACGTTTAAGAATCGTTTATGTCACAATCGCCATTATTGTAAATGACATAAAAGTTATCAAAACGTTGACAATACGGAAACAGCTCAAAAACGATATCGTTATTACCTTGTAGAATTCCAGCCCAGGGCCGATATTATGCTCGCGTTTATCGTGATGGGTAAAGCGTCCGTCACTCTCGCACTGTACTCGTCAGAAAGTGACGGATTTATCCACGTTTAGTCACGCGATAAACACGGTCATAATAAGCCCCCTGGACCGTTCAACATCGTTAATGCAAGTACACCGTGCAGGTTGTATGTACGCCACTATTTCACTAATGTCAGCCCGCGGCACTTTGTAATCAAGCTTGTACCGGCGGCGCATAGACAATATTCGCGACTCAATGCATCTTATGTACTACAACTGATGCAAAACTAGAACATAGCTAAACACAATATTGAATATGATTAATCTCAACTAAATAACCTATGTCCCACTACTGGACAAAGGCCTCATTTCTCCAGTAATCTGTTGATCTTATGAATCCTTCCCAGTCTGGTTTGAATTTATACAAATCGTCCCGCCACCTTCTTTTTGGTCTGTTCTCTTGCGGGATCCAGTCAGTCATGATCTTGCTCCATTATTCCAGATGCATACGGTAGACATGTCCAGTCCAGTTCATTATAGTATGGGGATCTTCCTTTCCACATCGGCAATTCGAGTCCTAAACCTGGTCTCTGGCAAACCTTAAGTTTGGTCTTCTGAATCTCTGTAAGATACCAGGTTTGAATGCCATAAGTTAGAATAGGCAGAATGCACATATCAAGCAGCTTGCGCTTAAAGGATAGCGTAAGGTTACCCTTCTTCAGGTCTTTCTTGGACCAGCAATACCAGCAGCTCCTATAGACATTTTCGACACGTCTATCGATTTCTTTGCTCTGTCCAACCTTTACTTACCGATGCGGAAAAAATGATGATGTCGTGAATATGGATTATGAGTATGTTGTAATATTTTTTTTCTACTGTTGTCAATCTTTCTTTTTAAAAACTCAGCGTTAGCTAAGTATGCTTTATGTTTTACTGTACAGTCGTAACTTTGCGTACCTTTAACCAATATTTTTGCTAACTGTCGCTGTTTCACTTGCACTCGCATCTGACAGTATATTTTTAACACTCGTGTTCCATAGAAAAACGAAGCTTGCCGAGGTACATTAAGAAAATAGAAGGTATATATGTAGCTATCCAAACTATATTGAATGTGAAAATACACAAACCTTATTTAAAAAACTACAGTTAAATTACCTTTTTATCTGTATAAGGAATACTAAAGATAATCTGAAGACGTAATTTCCTATTTCACAAAGCATGCAAGCTTTTGGTTGAAGTAATGCTGCTTGGTGAATCTAGATGGTGACGGGGAATTAATCACGATACAGTCTATGTATTTTGGTGTTTAGTTATCTATCCTTTGGATTTGCTGCCTCATATGCTGCTTGCCTTTGAGAGTTAGGTTGTTCGATGTTTCAGTTACAACCTGAGCTCAAAGCTTGTTTGGTAATGAGTAGTTTACTGATATACTGCTTAATATTGTAACAACCTGCGAAGTCTCCTAATACATGCATCAAAAATGTCAATGAAACAAAATATCCTTACATTATTGTTACATTTTACAATTTACTGCGTCGTTGTTTGCTACATTTACAAACATTACATTTGCTACTGATATTTTTTATCCAAAGATATTTTTAATCTAATATATAAAATTCTCGTGTCACGGTGTACGTTATTGAACTCCTCCGAAACGGCTCGACCGATTCTTATGAAATTTTGTGTGCATATCGGGTAGGTCTGAGAATCGGACATCTATTTTTCATACTCCTAAGTGACATGAAAGAAAAAAAATTGCAGCGGGCGAAGCCGCTGGCGGGTCGCTAGTGTATGTATATTTTTTTCTTATGCCACAGGTTAGTATTGTTGTGTAACAACTATTTTACTACTGCACCTGCGTTGCTTGATCGTAGAGAATGGTATTTTTCAACGTGGCTTAAAATATGTAACTCCTTCTTTTTTTTCGTTACAGCTGAAATACTGACAACTCAATCGTCATACGTCTGTGGCGAACCATGTTTAAGTTATCAAATAAAAATCAGGCAACAATGTGACAAGTAAGACATCGGCCGGCCCACCTCGGGGAGCGCCGGGCTGCTCAGGAATGCGCAAGTTAGTGGATGCCGATGTTTTCAACCCCGAAGCGCAAATAACATTAGCATAGTTATCGAACGCCGGATGAGACCTCCGTAAAGGTCCCACTGGGGCCGGGACGGCTCTTAAACCCGCTTTTCCGATAATGACTATCGATGATTCCGCCCCAAAGAGGCCGGCGCACAATATTATTACGTAGTTTCGCCGTTGTGGGAAATTGCGAAATAAAACATGGCCCAGCATTCAGTTATTTGCGTTAAGGAATTTCGAGGATAAAATGTGGCGGCCTTTTGTTGGACAATTATTTTATAGCTGATTTACATATTGCTTACCAATAATTATTGAACCTAAAGTTTTGTGCTGTCGTTCAAGTTCAGTGTTAAATATGCACACATAATAAGTAGAATAAACTTTGTATTTTATTAATTACATTTTTGCATGATTTAGCAGTACAAAATCAATATTTGCTTTCTTAAGGTCACTGTAAATACATACCTTACTATACTTTGTAACAATTATAAATAATAAATAATAGTAGCTTCTCATAAAATAAATAAATATCACGGGACAATGTAACACAAATTGACCTAGTCCCAAACTAAGCAAGGCTTGTACTATGGGTACTAGACAACGATAAACTTACTTATATAGAGAAATATGTACTTAAATACATAGAAAACATCCAAGACTCAGGAACAAATACTCGTGCTCATCACACAAATATCTGCCCTTACCGGGATTTGAACCCAGGACCCCTAGCTTCGAAAGCAGGGTCACTCCCAACTAGGCTAGCGTATCGTCATATGTCTAGACATGTTAAATCATGCGAATACTTTAAGTAAGTAGTAAGTGTTTGATATATTTTAACAGATCTACGGTTGATATTATCCCAGAATGCATATTTTTATAGCTCTACGAGAAAAAAATTCCTCAAAGATAAATTGACATTTATTAATACAACAAACGGTTCACACACATGTAACCCTCTATTTATCCATTCATATTTACTGAAAGTGTCAGTTATATATTGTATGTATGTAAACACTTTATTGTAGAAAAGAAAAACCGAAACAATACAATTAATATTAAAAAAAATGTACAAATGCGAGCTTATTCCTTGATATTAATATACCTTGTTTTTATTGTTTATATAAGTATTGTTGTTTTGAAAAAATACTATGAAAAGCAAGGATACCGCGTCAAAACTCTTACTGCCCCGCTTAGAGGCTTTATAGAAACAATTCGCTTTTCAAACTTGTGTATGAAAGAATCTACATTGAGGAACGATTTAGTCGACTTTAACTAACTCTGAGTGCGAAAACAAAATAATAACGTATAATATTTTAATTTCACAGCTCTAAGAGTAAATTGTTATAACAGTCCCCAACGTGATAGGCGCGCGAAATTCCAAAATTACCCTCGGTAGCAACAGCTATTATTAATAATAAATGTGAAATAATAACATCAATTCAGCATTCTATAGAAATCAGAACAGATGTTTGTTAAACGGGGAAATTTTCGATTAATATTATTTTCGTCGCATTAAAGCGGCGATGGAATAAAGGATTGAGCAGGCGTGAGATCCAATTTGTTACAATCCTCGAGGAAACGATTTCAAATGAAACATTTTGTGTTCCCGTGGAAGTTAAATTGTATTTCTTACTAGAACCTTGTCGGTTGGACTTGTTTGCGCCGCGGATGAAACTTAACGTAAGCCCTTTAATACCCTATCCGATTAATGTTGCCCAAAATTAAGCGGTGTACTTCATTCAGCGACGGATTTCTTTTTGCATTGGGATAGTGACAAATCCATAATTTAAAATATAAGGACTTTGCTTTAAATTAAATCAGCAATATGATCAAATTTTTACATAAAAGCTTAACGTGGTAGTTGCCATTTGAGAATACTTTTGTTTCACATGTCATAGCGTCAAGCCATTTTTCTGAGCGGTGTACCTATTACTTAGATAAGTATGTTTTTTTATTAAATAGTAGAGTCTCAAACAAGAGTGAATTAAAAAATATATAATACATCATGATTACCAAAAAGCTATACCTACATATTCTGCTCGAAAGAAAACGTGCGTGAAAATACAAAATAATTCTCCGCAAACCAAGCATCAGGCTGCGGAGGTTTGATTAAAATGCGAACACATTTGCGATTCAAATCTTTTTTTTACTTATCATAAAGTATTCAAATGCTCAAGTTAATATTTCCGACACGTTTGAGGGCGGGGTGGTTTTATTTTTCCATCCCCCTCACGCCTGGCGGCAGTGCAACGACTTATTGTGTCACGGCGTATGTGGTCAGTATTGAATATTAAAATACTTCGCCATTTAAACATGTTTATTCGACGTACTAAGAGATGTTACAGAAGATTATAGATTAACGAAATCGTCACTAAACAACAACGTAATCGTCATTAACTATAGCCCAAAATGATCTGGGCCTCTATTCAGGTGCGTTAAAACGATATCGTGTTTGACACGTTTAAAAAT
The DNA here is from genome assembly GCA_949316455.1 of Acleris holmiana. NCBI lineage: Eukaryota > Metazoa > Arthropoda > Insecta > Lepidoptera > Tortricidae > Acleris > Acleris holmiana. The sequence continues at coordinate 10,983,676 of OX438778.1, forward strand.
TGTTTACGTCACAGTCGCCATTATTGTAAATGATATAAGAGTTATCAAAACGTTGACGATACGGAAACAGGTCAAAAACGATATCGTTATAACGTAGTTGAATAGAGGCCCTGCTCTCGGTTCTTGTCAAGAGCTTAGAACACGTCGTGTCTAGATTATATTGAGCATTTTATTTTACTTAGTTACTTTTGATGCCGACTGTACATGTTTTATGGTAGCGATCAAAGAGGTATAGTTGAGTTCTTTATACTCTCGTGTAGGGTCTCGAGGGTTGTTTGGCTTCAAAAAAAGATTTATTTAATTTACGTTTTCTTTTTGTTACTTTTAGGTGAGGCAGTGTCCCACGTATTCTACGCACACGTACTGTCAAGGACTTTAATTATTGTACCACTATGGAACCCTGTCATAACGACAGCGTTAATAATTAATTTTAGCTTTCTTTCATGTGGTTTTACGCTGTCATTATGACAGGGTTCTATAGTGGCATAAAAATTAAAGTCCTTTACTGTACATATGAGTATTAGACAACTATTATTTCTGCCCTACTTATCATCGCATACAAAATACCCCTATTTATCCTGAAAGTGAAAATTAATGGTGTAAAATCTACTAAATTCGCCACAAAGTAAATAAACAATCAATCTTATAAGAGCATTCGGGTCCCTGTTATACTCGTACAAGTCCTCAATACGTTACGGTCATTTGCCACCCCGGCGATCCCTAACAACGGCGATCACTCATCCGGGGGAATTATTTTCCGTACCTTATACTCCGTACTCGTATCATCAAATGCTTTCACAGTCTACACTTTAAGGCTGTATAACAGATCCACTCAAGGGATGCGGTTTGAAAGTGTACTGGTGAAGCCCGCACAACAGAGACGGGACACAAATCTGACGCACACACGTGTGAGTTTGAATGTGAGTTGCGATTGTCATTTATTTGTATATGTTTACACACACGCACGTAAACGCGAGACTGGAGCGATTTATCTATACTTTCTGCTGGTCCCGGTGTCCCCTATTCGATGGGTGAATGAGGCCCGTAGGAAATGACGAGAGTGGCGGTCGCCCATCAGCGTAATGTCATCCTGCGACACCGAAGCACATTGAAAGCTTTTCTGATATACTCGCGTTATATTATTGAAATTACACGCTGGTGTCGTAAAACCAGAATATGAGTCAATCTGCACGCTACTGCGGGTAGGCTCCGGAAAAAGATAAACATTTTTAGTTGATTAAAATGTTTTACTTGCAATGGACTGAGGTTTTTTTCATTTTATTACAAGCAGGTACCTATAACAGGGCCTCTATTCTATTGCGTTATAACGATATCGCGTTTGACGTGTTTTAGAATCGTTTATGTCACAATTACCATTATTGTAAATCACATTCTTATGTGATTTACAAAAATGGCGATAACTCTTGTTATCAAAACGTTGACAATACGGAAACACGTCAAATACGATATCGTTATTACCGTGTAGAATCCCAGCCCAGGCCTCGGATTTTACACGGTAATAACGGTATCGTCTTTGACGTGCTTCCGTATTGTCAACGTTTTAATAACTCTTATGTCATTTACAATAATGGCGACCGAGTTATACACGATTCTAAAACACGTCAAACGCGATATCTTTATAACGCAATAGAATAGAGGCCCTGTTATAGGTACCTGCTTGTAATAAAATGAAAAAAAGCTCAGTCGATTGCAAGTAAAATATTACTTACTTATATTATAAGTAAGTAATCTGTTTATATTTTATGAGTTTGGACATTATTCACCTTTAGTACCAAATTTTTTTGAAATCTCGAGTGACCTAGGGCTCTGTTTTAGTCGAAACACCGCGTTTCTTTTAAACATGTAAAATCGTAAAGCTCCCATTTAGTTGACAAAAATGGCTGTTAAATTTAAAACCTTACGATAACATGTCAAAAGCAATATGGTTTTTCCGAGTAAAACAGATTTAAATAAAGTATTGTTTAATCAAACTTATCTTATATGACTTGTTCATAGTAGCACCTGATGCTAATAATAATATTTAATCACCGTCAAGTTAAATTGTTCACAGTTCGCCGAACATATTGTAATATAGAGATGCCTCAAGTATCAAATTTGCGAAGTCTCGCAGTAATTATTATTATTAAACGCTACCGCTGACTTGCTGGTAAGGAAGCTGCGTTTGACTGGTGCAAATTAAACTTAGTTATAGGGAACGAATAAAGTTGTACAAACTAGTACCTTTGTCAAGTCGCTTATTAACACTGGTGAAGTGTTCCGGGGGGTTCCGGAACCGGAGCGGTCCCCACCGTCGGGAACCTGACGCCTCGTTGACATTACTGTTAGCTAATTAGTCTTGGTGCTTTACCTGTGTAACAATGAATATGCCATGTCACAACTCGGAAGTTTTTTAATATTTGCATTCCTGTTATTGTACCGAACGTTACTTTCTTTTTTTAATGTCGATATCGTGTTGTTACTTAATCTGTATTTTTTTAGATTTATTTTAATAACCAATGAAGTTCCTGTTGTTAATAATAACACTATATTTTGCGCGCAACTCCGTCCACGTGGAAGTCGTTTATCGCTATTCTATCGGGAAATGTCCAATTAAAATTAGCCTTTTCCAGACGTTCTGACGTGAGTAAATAACAAACGTTCATCCATAATTCTTTTTAACATTTATAGTATTAGTAACTAGGATAACATGGCTATTTCATAAAATTTCCTGTCAACTTAGAGAAATTTTCTCTTGGTTGTCGATTCTTTTGGGTGACACAAAATACTTTTATGAATTAAATCTTCAATAACATTGTAAGCTAGCAGTAAGTTAGCAGTACCAATTATACCGATCAGACAGACAATCCTCGCAAATGGCAATCAACGACTGGCAATTAAACAAATCGGGATGTCGTCGAAGGCCTTGAGCAAATAGTGTGGACCTTCGTAATTAAATTCGTAAGTTTCACCGATCTCATTTGATACTTACCGCTACTAAGAGCTGGGATCACGAATTCGTCGAAAAGATTCAGACAATGTGAAAAACTCCTTTTTGAACTCTGTTAAAAATTACAATGTTATATTGACGCGCGTAAAAAGTATTTTTCACATATAATTTAAACTAGCTACGACTTTAAATGCCCCCGTGTGGTTTTCGGGTTCGAATAGTACAGTCTTCCCGTAGATTTCATAAAAGGTGACCAAGGGAATAAGCCTTTCGGCGACTAAGGCCTATAAGTAAAAATGACTAGAAAGAAAATTGAAGAGAAGGATTTAATGACTAAGAATAAAAATGCCGACATTCAAATACGTAATTATTTGAAATTGGGTAGTAGCTCCTATGTCTGGTGGTTTGGCCCTCCGGGCCAGCTGTAAAACTGACATAACCTAAACCTACCTACGCATTTAAATGTCGGCATTTTTATGCTTAGTCAATGAATATTTCTCTACAATTTTCTTTCCAGTCACTTTTTCTTTTGGACCTTAGTCGCCAAAAGGGGAATAAGGGCTTGTACTTAGTACTGTTAGGCGATGGGTTTGCAACCTGTCTCTAATATACTGGTAAAATTTGCCAGCCTCCTATTTCACCATCTTGACAATGACAGGTGACAGGTGACATTTCAGTTTACAGTATACAGCTTATATGATACCCAGTGATTTATCACCCTGATAACTATGCAATTTAAACCGAATTGTCACCTGTCACGTATCATTGTCACGATGGTAACATAGGGGGCTGATTGCGCAAAATGTGGTTCCAGAATGGTCAACTTTTAGAAGTAAAACTTCTAACGCACGCTTGACTTGGGCAGTAAGCCGGTGAATGAATGCGTGACGTGAGCGTTACGAAAAGTGTGATGGGGCGAGGCGAACGAAAGGTGAGAGGGAGATATAAGTAGATTAGATTAGATTATTTATTGCTCAATATAATGTTACAGTATAAATTGTACAGCAATGTCAAATTATTTTAAATAACATTGAGGTCGTCAGATTTACAAATAAAAATATAACATACATACATACATACATAACATCACGCCTTTATTCCCAGAGTGGGGTAGGCAGAGCTACAAAATACCAATAACTCTAAAAAGACTTATTGATAATTCTGTAACCACATTTTGCACAATCAGGCCAAGAAATTTACTAGTGTATTAGTGACAGGTTGCAAGCCCATCGCCTAACAGTACTACAAGCCCTTATTCCCTTAGTCGCCTCTTACGACATCCACGGGAAGACATGGAGTGGCACTATTCTAACCCGGCATCCACACTAAAACAAAACAAAACATCAAAATATCATATATTTAATTTTTATTTAAAAATATAATATATTTTATATATAAAATATAAAAGCATTAATCAATTACTTAAAACTTAAATAATAAAATACAAGTGATGTTATGATAATAGTAAAACAATTTAAATAACTAATTAGAACGTAAAGACATAATAGAAAAATAAAATATGGGTGATTCTTCGGGGCCCTGATTTTTCACGTCCGGGGGCTTAGTACAATGAACTCATAGTTTATAAGGTTGTTTTTTTTTTAGGAGGTGACTGATATTCATGTTTAACTGGGACATCGGTCGATTTTTGTGTAACTGATTCTAAACATAGACAAAAAAAATAAAAAACCCATTATTCTTACTACTCTGTCGTGTCCGTTCTCCATTTTCTTGAAATCATATGATAATAACTTAAATTTAGTCAACTTTATCAATATCTTGAGGGACCACATACAAAGAAGATTAGTTGTTGAATTAAAAAAAATCAACAAATATTTTTTACATGCAATATTATTCTTATAACTGAGGATTTAACATTTGTCTGCCGTAAAATTCTTATTACTCTGGAGCGGGCTTCAATCAGGTGTATCATAAAGATATTTAAAAACCTAGCGAAAAGTCCCACGTGGGCCGGTTTTTAGTCGCGTTCCGAACGTGTCAGGTAGTGGACGTGTCGGCTGATGCTCATCGCTCCGGAGTTACGAAGGTAAATATATCATTACTCTGTCCTTGGTTTAGTAACATTCTTATCACTCTGTTAGTTTTTTTAACACGTGTGTAATATTTAAAAAATATAACTTGTGCTTGATTAACTGCTTTACGTGCTATCTTACCGTAGCATTAACGGTAGCCTTCCAGTATATGTTTGTATTATGTACCATCAGCTTGTTTTCATTTTTTTCTTACTCCTCTGTCCCTTATTGCTTTGGAGTTATGAACAGCGGAATAAGAAAATCATCAGTTTTCATAGTTCTTTTTCACTTTCGATGTTGTTATTTATTATTTAGATTATTATTATTTTTACTATGTTTACAGTTTTTTAAGTTTTGAAAATTTACCGACTGACTTCGATTATGAAGCCTTGTGCTGTTTGTATTTTTATTAAGACCGATTATAAATGGGTATCATTAAATAAAAATAAATAACATTAAAATTAACAATATGTAAAAAATATGCTAAGAAATATTTTTTTAATACTTATTTAAAAAAAAACAATTTTTCTTTGCATATTCTTTTACTTATTGTTAATTTTAATGATATATTTTTTTATTTAATGACACAAATTTAAACTTTTTTTGTTGAAACAGTTTGATTTTAATTTGTTTTAAGAATAAATTCACAGAATTGTTTCATGCGGACTTGTGTACTTTCATTTTTTATATACATTCTTATATTTTTTAATAAAAATAAGGCTGATTATAAGAATATTGTGATTTATTGAATTGATTAAAAGCACAATGAATAATTGCACATTTTTTTATTTTTCTGTAATTTAAACACCGAGAAAATCACATATTTTTTAATATTTAAATTCTATTCTTACTCCTCTGTCGTCAATTACTTATTCCTCGGGGCACAAAAATTAAAAAGTTAATTATTTTCTTTACGAGTTCATAAAAATGAGTGCCAAAACCATATTCATGTTTCTAAATAAATCTACTTTCATGGGAGAATATATTTATTACTCAAATAAGCAAAAAAAATACGACAGAGGAATAAGATAAAAATCACGACCTCGAAGAATCACCCATATATGCAAAGTCAGGACCAAAATCTACATGTCAAGATCCATATACTGAAGTTAATGAAGATAGAAAGAGAGAGAGTACGTTTCGTATATTACAGTAGGGACAAGAGAGAGAAGTGCGCGCGAACATTACATTTATAAACATATAAATGTATACATATAGATAAAGCTAAAGAACTTTAACTTCAGTCGTGTGGTTAAAGCACACTCGTTTTTTTATAGTTATTCGTAATTCTTTAGCTCTGCTTACTCTACTTTAAAATAATTTGTGAGTAAAGATGGCCGTATATTTTTATAGCCCTTATTAGTGTCCCTCTCCTGGGCAAACGCCCCATCATCTTTTCCCCCATTCTTCCCTATTAAGTGCATGCTCTCAAATGCGGACATATTAAGAAAATAAATTGATTTTGAAAGCAGAATTAGTTAAAAACTAGTATAAAGGCTCACAGTACTATACTATAACCAACTCTTTCGTCGTAATCACTTACGACGAAAGAGTTGGTTGCGTTGATTATTTAAAAACCCATTCCTTAACAATACCGCTATAAGTAACACGTAATATCTGATGTATTTGAGGTCGGTGGTAGGGTCTCCGTACTCTTCTTCAGCGTCAGACATAAATCAAACGACCGAATAAACAACACTGTACCATTTAATATTAGAAGCAAAGCACAGTATACACAATAGAAGGAGAAAGTAATTTTGCCAGAAGGAGTTCAAAAGCAGAGAGCAAGAAAGTTAAACAAGCACAAAAACATTCGCAGCGATCAAGCATCCGGAATCGATAAACTCGCGTACTCCGAGTAACGGTAATTCTGTGCGCGACCAGCGCGCGTTCAACCTCAATGTCTCGCGAGTACTGGCGCGCGGGCGCACGTCGGCCGCCGGGCAGCGGATCGCCCGCGCGCATGCGCCGACGTCGTGATGCGCGATATCTATATGAGGAGTCGGTCTGCTTGTCCGCGCAACATACAAAATTATTATAATTATTTACAACATCATAAATTATTTCTACATTATGATATGGCTAATATTATGTAATAATATCGCTAGAAATATTATTAATATATTATGCATTATTATTTATTTATATTATTATACATTGATATTTATTTATATTATAATTACAAGTTTAATATAATTATAAAATAAGCAAGCTTGTAGGTAAGTGGTTACACTACATCACCCCTCCCCAGAGACCGTCAAGGGCGATAATAGTCGGGAAATCTAACGGTACGTCCCGATCGCGTCCTTCTGCAGTCATTGTTATGGTCAGGTAATGGCTGATGATTCCTGGGTGAATTTGAATTGTGAGGGTGAGTTTCGTTGTTTGGTGTGTGTAGTGCGGTGTCTGGGTCGCGCAGTATGAAGGCCGGCTTGAGACGGTCTATCGATACTGTCACGTGCTTACCTTTAACCAAAATTTTAAAAACTTTGTTACCTCTAGTGGTAACCTCGTACGGCCCAGTGTACGCTGGTTTTAGGGACCCTCCAACAGTGTCGTCGCGAAGGAAGACGTGAGCTGTTGTGGAAAGGTCTTTAAAAATGAAGGTGTTTCGCTTACCACTGTGCCGTGCGGCTGGTGATGGGTGTAAGTCCCTTACGAACTTACGAAGTCTCGACAAGTAATCTGACATATCTGTTGTCTCGTCAGTTGGGGGGTCGAAAAAATCTCCCGGTAGGCGCAGGGGTTGCCCGTAAAGAAGTTCAGCTGCTGATGCCTGAATATCTTCTTTATAGGCGCTTCTGACACCTAATAGGACGAGAGGCAAGGCTTCCACCCAACTGGTACCTCCGTGGCAGGTTATTGCAGCCTTTAGCTGGCGATGGAACCTTTCCACGAGTCCGTTGCATGCCGGGTGGTACGCCGTCGTCCTACGGTGCTGGTAACCGGCCATGACAGATAACTTCTGAAATAGGGCCGACTCGAACTGGCGTCCTCTATCGGTGACTATATCCGCCGGGCAACCAAAGCGGGCTATCCAGCCATTTAGCAGTGCCCGTGCCACTGTTTCTGCCGTCATATCTGTCAGTGGTATTGCCTCTGGCCATCGCGTAAACCTATCGACAGCTGTGAGGCAATAACGGTACTCTTGACACAATGGCAACGGACCCACTAGGTCTATGTGAATGAATGAGAGTCTAGCCTGGGGTAATTTAAAGTTACCTAACGGGCTAGAGACATGGCGGGTGATTTTAGCCCTTTGGCAAGCCAGGCAGGTACGTACCCACTCTCTGCAGTCCTTTTTGATGCCGGGCCAGACATACCGATCTGCCACTAGTTTGGCTGTAGCGTTGGCACCGGGGTGACTGAAGGAGTGCAGGCTGTCAAACACTGGCTTGCGAAGCTGTTTGGGGATAAATGGCCGCTGGGTGGCGCCACTTGTGTCGCAGTACAGGTAATCCTGAGAACCAGGTATTTTTACCTTTTCCAACTGCAACGATGAACCGGCTTTAAGCAGTTGCTCCAGCTCTTGGTTAGTCTGTTGAGCGGAGGCTATTCCCTCGACAGTGACAGGTTGGGCTATCTCCTCTATGCGCGAAAGGGTATCCGCCACGACGTTATTTTTCCCCGATATGTGCCTGATGTCAGACGTAAACTGGGCTATCAGGTCAAGGTGTCTGAACTGTCGTGGGGAACAATTCTCTTTACGAGAGTGGAAAGCAAAGGTCAGGGGCTTATGGTCTGTATAGATCGTGAAGTCCCGAGCCTCTAACATGTGCCTAAAATACTTCACACTCTCGTATATTGCAAGAAGTTCGCGATCATAGGGGGAGTATTTTACCTGAGTGGGACTGAGCTTTCGCGAAAAGAACGCCAAGGGCTGCCACTCGTCCTGCTTCAGCTGCTGGAGTACGGCACCGATGGCTTTGTCCGACGCGTCCGTCACGAGTGCGAGTTTCGCGTGGCAGTCTGGGTGCGCCAGCATAGCTGCTTGGCACAGACCCTCCTTGCAAGCCTGGAACGCCTCGGTCTCCTGTGAGGAGAAATGTACAGGATGGGAACCTTTTACCGAGCCGGTCAGTAGAACGTTAAGGGGTGCTTGATGCTGCGCCGCGTTCGGGATGAACCTGCGGTAAAAGTTAAGCATCCCTAAAAAGCGACGTAACTCCTTGACCGTCTTCGGCGCTGGGAAGCTCTGGATGGCTTCGACCTTGGAGGGTAGTGGCGTGGTTCCTTCAGCTGTAATGCGGTAACCAAGAAAAGTAACCTCGGGAACGCCGAAGACACACTTAGCAGTATTGACCACCATACCGAAGTCCTTCAGTCTACGAAACAGCTGGTGTAGGTGTTGCTCGTGCGTGTCCTGGTCCTGAGAAAAGACCAAGAAATCGTCAAGATAGGCGTACACGAAGTCGAGCCCCCTGAGCATTTCATCGACGAAGCGCTGGAACGTCTGTCCGGCATTTCGAAGCCCAAACGTCATGTAAGGGAATTCGAATAAGCCGAACGGCGTTGTAATAGCGGTCTTCGCGATGTCCTCGGGGTTCAAGGGGATCTGGTTGTACGCCTTTACCAGATCTATTGTGGAAAAGATAGTGCAGCCGGATAGGCTGTGCGCAAAATCCTGTATGTGACGGATCGGGTACATGTCCGGCACGGTCCGGGCATTCAACATCCGGTAATCGCCGCACGGACGCCATCCGTCATTCTTCTTTGGGGCCAGGTGGAGGGGGGATGACCAAGGGGACTCTGATGGCCTGCAGATGCCGCTCTTCAACATGGCGTCAAATTCTGCTTTGGCTATTTTTAGTTTGTCCGGCGCCAAGCGACGCGGTGTACCTGATACCGGCGGCCCAGGTGTAGTACGTATGTGGTGTACTGTACTATGTGTAGGTGTGCGGTGTATTCCGGGTGGACGTGTTATTTCGGGATACTGATTAAGTATGGTATGATAGGTAGAATCACCAGACATTACCTTAACCGAAGTGACGTCTTCCGACTTACGCGCGAGCAACGCCGGGGCGGCGAGCGATGTCATGCCATCGATGAGGCGTCGGTTCCTCACATCGACGACGAGCCCGTAGTGTGATAAAAAATCCACTCCTATTATCGCCCTCGTTACGTCTGCAATAACAAATCTCCAAGCATAGTCGCGGCGTAAGCCCAAGTTTAAATTAAAATTAACAAAACCGTACGTGGAAATAGTTGTACCGTTAGCGGCACTTAAAATTAAATTGGTTTTTAAACATCCACTACGCATTAACTTTTTTGGAAAAACACATAAATCGCTGCCGGTGTCCACTAAAAATTGTGTTTTGGATCGCCGGTCAGTAACAAACAGGCGACCGGTATTCGGGCAGTCGTCGGCCGCCATTACGGAATGCCCTGGCCGTTTCCCGTGAAATTACAAGGTTGTACGCACCGAGTAGCTTTGTCCCCAAATTTATGGTGGTACCAACACGTCGGAAACTTCCTGTAGTTGGAGCTCGACCTTCGAGCTGATGATGATGAACGGCTACGCCCTCGGTGCGCAGCAGGGGTCCTGGACCGCCCACGCTGGCGTGACATCTGGTCGACCTTCGTCATCAGTGTCTTCACCTGCTGGGTCAATGCTGCAATCTCCTGGCTAAAGGAATGTGGTACCGATGACCTTGATGTTGCCGCTATCTGGGGTCCTGATGGTACAACCTCGTGAATGCGGTCAGCTAAGTCTGCAACCTCATCTAGCGGTAGTTTCGCTTGTGATGCTATGATGCTCTGCGTACTGGTGGGTAGTCTGCTGGTCCATATCGATCGCAGGAACTCTTCAGGAACACCAGCTCCAGCCAGGCTCTTCAAATGCCTGAGGAATTGCGACGGCTTCCTGTCTCCCAACTCCTCATTCGTCAGCAGTTGGCTGATTCTTTTTTCACGCGAAACTGACAGTCGCTTAACCAGTTCGCTTTTTAACAGCTCGTACCTGTTTGCCGTTGCGGGTCCGGTAATGATGTCTTCCACAATTGACGCCGTTGCCGAATCCATCTGGGCCAACGCGTAATGAAACTTCGTGGAATCCGCCGTTATCCCAGCTAGAACGAATTGGCTCTCGAGCTGTACGAACCATAACGCTGGCTTGTCCGCATAAAATGGCGGCACCCTTACGCCGACTTTGTTCAACTCTAACTCTTTATCTGGCATGGTGTGTTCCTTCTCGGGGTCACCAGTGAGGTCGGTGGTAGGGTCTCCGTACTCTTCTTCAGCGTCAGACATAAATCAAACGACCGAATAAACAACACTGTACCATTTAATATTAGAAGCAAAGCACAGTATACACAATAGAAGGAGAAAGTAATTTTGCCAGAAGGAGTTCAAAAGCAGAGAGCAAGAAAGTTAAACAAGCACAAAAACATTCGCAGCGATCAAGCATCCGGAATCGATAAACTCGCGTACTCCGAGTAACGGTAATTCTGTGCGCGACCAGCGCGCGTTCAACCTCAATGTCTCGCGAGTACTGGCGCGCGGGCGCACGTCGGCCGCCGGGCAGCGGATCGCCCGCGCGCATGCGCCGACGTCGTGATGCGCGATATCTATATGAGGAGTCGGTCTGCTTGTCCGCGCAACATACAAAATTATTATAATTATTTACAACATCATAAATTATTTCTACATTATGATATGGCTAATATTATGTAATAATATCGCTAGAAATATTATTAATATATTATGCATTATTATTTATTTATATTATTATACATTGATATTTATTTATATTATAATTACAAGTTTAATATAATTATAAAATAAGCAAGCTTGTAGGTAAGTGGTTACACTACATATTGTATTATTTGGTGTGATCAAATACATAATTATCTACACTAGATTTTACTGTCAAAAAACATTAGGGCGTGTTCAAATCTTACTCGCGAACATACAAAAGTACAACTTTTTCACATAATCAATAAATGCCGTTGACTTAGCATTTACGTTTTCAAAACTCAACATAGTCCCGAAAAAAACAAAATGTCCGGTTACTCGTGAATGTGTAGCCTCCAGCACCAACACCGAAACACACGGTAAGGGCCAGCCCATCGGAGCCTGCCACGTACAAATAACAAGATCATAAAGTCAGTGGCGCGGAACAGTTTAGCAAGTCCGCATCAAATCCCGTCCGAGTCAAAGAGTCACTTTGATAACATTGAGACCCGCAAGCTTAATTTGTATAAATCAAATTTGGTACCGTTTAACATAGGCTCATTTCGTTATGGGAGGTTGCGGATTTAATTTAAGTTATTGAGTTGGAACGGCTTGTCTGTGAATGAATTTTACCTACGGGTGTGTTTAATTTAACACTTTGTGAGTAATTGTATACAAAGAGCTAAACATACCACGGTATTTACTAAGAATCTGTAGGTCTAATTTGTTTATTGATCTTGAATCACTCCCTTTTAACGAAACCACTTTTAAGTTTAATAAATTATTAAGGCTGTAAAACATTACACAATACAATCAATCCAAATAATAAAAAAAATAACACGATGTTTTCAATTCATCTTTTAGATAGTGAATAAATTGCTTTGCATATCTACGTGATATTTCGGGAATGAACGTTCGATCTAATAAAAATGAGTAAGTGTATCAATTTAAAATGCTATATTTAAAAATCGCAGAACCGTAGAACGCAAGAAACTCAGACATGTCTTCAACCTGTTCCAACTTAACCCACACAAATGAAAGTTAGAGCACATAACCTACAGGTGTGTCTACATTACCCACACCTTTGTGTTTCTGCAGAATGGAATCACGTAAAATATGATTTTGTCGAACGTGAAACGGAACGTTGCAAAATACACTACTACGTGTGTAACGGAACACCTGCAAGTGAAATGCGCTTTACCACAGTCACGTCTATCCAGGCAATGCAACCAGCTATAACGATTGCAGAAAATGAGAAAGTAGTGCACAGTTAGTATCAAGGCAATGTAGTGAAATGAGAGCACGAGTTAAAAATATAACAATGTTACGATTTAATTTTAATTGCTAATCAATTTCGGATATTTGCATTAGGATAAGGCGGGGCAAAGTAAACATGCTGTGTTATTAAAAAACCTATCAATTGCGAGTCAGACGTGATCATCGATGGTTCTTTACAATGTAGTTTTTAGGTCCATTTTTACTATAGTCTCATTCTATGGAACTTGCTAACTACATGTCATATGTAAACAAAGAACTTAACTTTGTTTTGTCACTGTTTCTCCTTGAATTTTCACTCCACCTCATCGAACACCATTGAAACCATACACTATTGATACGGTTGTTACTCTAAAATACAAAATCACCAAATATATAACTGTATCTTGGATATTTCATTAAAAGTTTAAATGGTTTCATAAGTTAGGTTATTAGGACCGGATGGAATGACGTTTTTGTTTCTTTTAAATTCTACAAATTGTCTATGATGGGCCTCTACACACTACCCAACTCACGCTCTGTAGCCAACGCGGTTGTATACACTACGCATTCCATTCTTTCGCACCATTTTTTAATCATTTTTTTAACTTCTGATCGTGATTAAACAAATTAGAAATAAGTAACTACTTGTTTTTTTACTTTCGGTATTTTATTATTCGATATGGTTTGACATAAGTAAAGGAGTACTGCCCATCACTAGTAAATTCATCATTCAGAGACAATTTCAATATGGCGGCGGTTTGTTTACATAGTTAGCAAGTTCCATATAATTAGACTTTATGTATTAATATTATTCATCGTAACTTTTTCAATACTTGTTTGTTTTGATAATTTCATTTCATCATTTTCATAAAGTGTAGATAATTAATTCATTTATTTGGTAATTATACTAAACATATGAATGCGATCTCAATAATTATATTGAAATAGCAAATCTCACTAATCCTACCAAACTAAGCAGTAGTGTTATACTATGCTTACGAAAATGCGGTCCCAGGTTTCATTCCCGCTAAGACCAAATATTTGTGTGATGAGCATGAGTATTTGTTCCAATAGTCCTGGATGTTTTCTTTGTATTTATTAAATATGTTAATCATTGTCTAGTACCACAATACAAGCAAAGCTTTGTTTGGGACTAGGCCAATTTGTGTGATAGTGTCTCCTGATATTTATTTAATTTTCGGCTCATAGGCTTAGCTGATAGAAGATCATTCTTCTTCTTATTAGCGTATCAACTGCCTTTTATTTGTTTTTATTTTAAGAATCTGTAAATAAAGCCCTTTCATATTAATTCTAAGTTATTGTAATATTAACTCAAATTTCAAAACCTCTTTTTAAAAAGCCTAAGTCCAATGGGTTACTTATAATAATTTTATATATGTTTCATATTTTTCTATTATAATAGACAATTTCAGGCATCTTTTCGATATCGCTTAGCGATATAGGAGTTTTTTTTTTTGGTATGCGGCCCTTGCTATCAAGTTGATAAGAGCAATCGTATAGTAGAAAAAATATTTATGTCATTAAAATATATATATATATATATATCAATTCATGCGAAATTACACGGAGTAAAGTAAACCAAATAATTATTTACCGACAATACCCACAATTTTGACAATCTACCTAATAACATGGCAGGCATCGGCCTGACAACTGAACATGCCTCGGTTTGATTTCTGGAAGCTTTTAGAGGAGAAACTCGAACTCAATGGAAACCGCTCAACCACTGCCTTGCTGCGAGCCTACGTGTCAACCAATCCAGCGCCACCAATCAACCGTTCGAGGTTCTTTATAATTGAACGATTTGTTTGTGGAAATTATAACGTGGCGTTGGTTATTAGAAGGAAACCTAATAACGTCGCAATCAAAATGCTACAAAACAATGATGTTATTTGTGGTTTAGGGAGACCACTTATTTGGATTAATTGATTGCTGACTTTGAAGATTTTAAGGCTTCCATTGACTAACCATTTACCAGTCCTAATATCAAAGTGCCTGACAAACCAAAATCTGTAAAGAAACGTATGAAACGGTGTACTGCCGTCTCGGCAAAATATGTTGTCCCCTTACTGCAAATACCGCCTAAAGTCAGGTTTAAGGCTAAAGCAGTCATCGTCCTTAAATGTATTGGTTTGATTCCTGAAAGATATGAATTACTGGGAAGCAAGTTTTTAGAGGAGAGAGTTTAAATTGAAACCACTCAACAACTTTCTTGCTGAGAGCCTAAGTTTATACATAGAACGACGGTTTAATGAGTTATTGCATCTTTTCGTGATTATTGAGTAACGTAGGGTATGTAAGCACTTAAACTTCTCAAAGATAATTGCGATCTTGAAGGAGCTCACAAGTAAACTCCAATACTTCACACAAACGTTTAAGTCCACCATTTCAAAGTTATACAATTGAATACCCATCTGAGCATCTTTTAAGGGTAGTCAGCGAGCGACGACATCGATGTTCGAGTATCTGGATTGGCACTTGATGAGTATAATAAACAAAAACGAACCGTTTCTTTTCATTATCGTTATTTTTATTTTGGAATAATCTAATAATTATAATGGAAATGAAGGCGTGATGTTATGTATGTATGGGCCTACTTTACATAACACAGAAAATGAACAATGTTTTGTCACCTACGTAGGTATTATTAGTATGTTTTTTTTTTTTTTTTTTTTTTTTTTTATGTTAAGGAGAAGGCACTCGAGCACTCAGGCCACCTGATGGTAAGTGAAAACTGAGACCCATAGACATTTGAATTCTCAAGATTATAATCCTAAGACCTCAAATGAACGATGTGAACTATTTTTTCATTTTGTCTTTATTGTAACTTCTTGACGCGACCGACAGGTGCTAAAAGTGTAAAAAAGTATGACCAAAAATTAAGGCAAAGAATCAATGTCCAAAGACAAGCCAATTGATAAACGCAAAGTGCAAAGGTGATATGGTCAAACCGTCGTCGTTCTATGTATAAACGTAGGCTAACAGCAAGACAGAGGTTGAGTAGTTTCCATTTAAACTCTCTCTTCATGGTCTTTTCTACATCACTGCAGTCATATTGTTATAGATACTTGTGTAAAAAAAGTCTCCTTGCTAACTAAGTTAACTAACCACTCAAAGAACAAAACGTAAAGTAAGGTCATAAGAAGTACGCATTCATCAAACATTATTCAGGCTCTTTGAGTAGTCATCTTTAAGAACTTCGGATAGTATTTTGAAATCAGTATAAAATCAAGTCAAAAAACTATATCTATTAATAGGAAAATAATTTAAACGCCACATAGTCTTTTCTACTTCACAGCTAGGCTCAAAAAACAAAACGCGGTTACAAACAAATGACGTTGTTCCAACCTAGTCCGAAGCGAGCAAACACTTGTTACATTAAATTATTATTTAATCAGTAAATATTGATCAAAAATATTTTTCGTGCTCGTCGTCCTTAAGTAAGAAAGACCGCTCTGCAGACCACTTCATTTGTTACTCTTATGACATTACCAAACTTCCATGACAAAAATACTAGGGAGGAAAGAAAAAACAGAAGTCTTCACCCTGATTGAATTGTACAGCGGTTGGGAGTCCTTGACGAAATTATTTCTATTGGAACATTTTGTTCGGCGAGAAAGTTAAATTGGATTTCTTATGGCGGAAGTGTCTTGTGAAAGTGGCAACAGAGTGGTTGCTTTTATTCAGCCGGAGGTGGTTTATATGACACAGAGCACTTTTTTACATCTTGGATGACTCGTGATTGCAAAAACTTTAGAGTTAAAGGGGGTCCTTAGAAATGTAAGAAGTTTGTAATTGGTTACTGTGATAAGACAAAATTTAGGAGCGGTTTTGTAACAGTTCTTATAGTGCTCTAACAGGACATCGGCTTAAAGCCATCGTCTCTTTTCTTCTAATACAACAAAATAAAAAAATACACTGATTTGGTTTTCGGATGCATACACCATACGCACTGTAGGAGTACTATTTCATTTTTGATACGTCATTATTTCGCCACTTTGGTATTTAACAGTTTTAGCATTACTTGAGCTTCATCAGTAAATGCCTAAATTAAGTAAATAGAAGCTCGTTCTAGCCATGTCTCAAGTCAAATAACTTGAGATGTCGTGCATATTTCTTAGCTCACTTCACTCGTCTCGTTTGCCGATTACTCGAATCCTTTAAAACCGTACCTACACAGCCATATAAACGATCACTTCGGTAATCTAATTAAGTAGAAATAATAACGAAATCGAGTTTTAAGGTTATTTAAGTATACTTACAATATTGGTTGCTTTATTGTTACATAGGTGCTCGATTTTTTTGTTCGTAACCTGTAAATAAGTAATAATGATTACAAAATCTTTAAGAAGAATTTTGCCACTTTTTTATGTTTAAATTTCTTAAAAACCGCACCAGTTGCATATGTAATTTATCTTAATAACAAATAAATACACATTAAAATAAACGACAACTTTTCTATCTTCATCTCCTTTTTATAGTATAAATAACGTCGCTTTCCACGTCTGTCTCTGTCTGTACATCCGCTAACTCTTCCTTTAACCTCGCTACAGATTTTGGTACTATTTTTACCATCAGTTAGATCATTTTTCAAACAAGATTTTTATGTATAAGGAATTCTTCAGGTCTTACAGAAAATTTACGCAAACCGAAGCGGAGCGAGGGCGGGTCGCTAGTTAAGTAATCAGTACCTGGGCGACCGAGCTCTACTCGGGTGTATGTAGACGACACTATTATCAATTTCATAGTGTCATCTATGTATATGTCAAATACCTAGGAACCCGATTTTTCGGCGGAACCCGTTTTTTTTCGATGATGACGACTGTTAGATCGATTTCTTGATCAATGCTCTGTTTCCGTTTTGTTTAGCTTCACCTTAGGCTAAAATCATATACCGCTCATTCTTGAGAGCTAAAATTAGCTTCTTCTTCAGCTTTTTTATTTATGGCATTTTCGTAGTGATTTCGCCACTTTAAAGTGAATGAGAGTATAATTAGTAAATAATAAAATCAATAGTGAAAGCAGGACATTTCTCAATCGGCCGTCTTCCCTCCCTGACGGTTTCCCAAAAATTTATGAGCGAGGCATTTATAAAATCAACGCAAATCAAAATCGATTTGACATTGATCATAACAGCTTCACCACAAATCTCGTGAGTGATAAGTATTTTTTTACTTACCATAAACTTTGATTTACTATTAAAAATATGTTGGCACGGGGGTGGGTAATCATAACGTTTTTTTGTTTATTATTCATTCTTATTTAATTGAGCGAGCTGGTTGATATTCAGTGCAGCATTCTGAAAAGGTTCTACTCCAAATAATGCTACTTCAGGTATTCATACTATTTGGAAATCGATCGACATCCCAAAAGCTCAGTAGCAACAGTGTTAACTAATTGTTATCGTGACTGTTAAAATTACATAAGAGAAAGTCAATTGCTTGTTGATAAATAAAATAAATAATAACATTAAATACCTGGAATATAAGTGGTCCAGTCTACTATGAATACGTGATATTAACGTCATGTTTTTGTGCAGACCATATGATGTACCAGTTTTACCGGTAGGAACTATTGTACCTTGCGGACACCCGGGTCAAAAGCACATAGATATACGGATGCCGGCAGGGTGTCCCATATCTTGGCTGTGTACTAAGGATCCTTTTTGGGTAACTAACCTTGGATGCTTGGTGATTTTTTTAATAATGATTACGGGGTTACATTTAAGTGTAAGTTAAAAAATCCTGTTAATTAATAATTATAATACTAAACCCTATATTTGATTCAATTGTTTGTTCGTATTCCGTTTACACAATTATAACCCGTGCGTCCGTGTGGTTACCGGGTTAGAACAGTGCCACTCTTGGCTTGCAACCCGTCACTAATACACTTGTAAGAATCTTAGCTTAATTGTGCAAAAAGTGGTTACAGAATTATCAACAAGTATTTTCTGAGTTGTTAGTATTTCTGTAGCTCTGCCTACCCCACTCTGGGAATGAAGGCGTGACGTTATGTATGTATGCATGTAAATATAGACAAGAATTGGTCGTTAATAGGGATTAGACGGATAACAATAGTCAGAAATCACTACAGTGGGATTTGTGCTAGGGACCCCTGTATTACCCATAATACAGGGATTATAAATAAAATAAATGGAGCATTTGATAGTGACATATGTGGACAGTTAAAAAGCATCGTGGCTGTCACGTACACGAAATGTACGTGGAGTATGGACCCCGCCTAATGCCGGCCCGCCACGTCCAAGCAAAATACGATAAGTCTGGAATCACGTAAAGTATGATTCCACCAGCGGCCTCCCTGATGCTCACTACGTTTTTACGACTTCCATCCACAGGGTATCTACGATCAACACTACTTTACTTTACCTATCTTACATCAAGCGAAAACGGGATTTGCAATCACCGCCTCTCTATGTAATCCGCATTTCAAATCAAATGATTTTTTTTTTTTGATATTTTTGCTCTGATTTTCTTAGAATTTTAAGAAAATCAATGCCAGAATAATATTTATGAGTATTTAAGTCATAAAACATACTGTACTTTTCATAAAAAAAAAATCTCAACAGGATTAAAAAATACAACTTTTATCCACAATACCGATTTCTCGTCAGGTACATAGACTAAGGCCCGTATTAATAAACTGATCTCGGTTTAAATGTCCGTCTCAAGATATGTCATATATGTCAGTTTTCTATGGTTTGACGTTTACTTTGACGTATCTTGAGATGAGCAATTAAACCGAGACGAATTTATTAATGCGGCTATAAGCCTATTTCCACTACAAGCCTTACTAACTACATAAATGAAAATCCGCAAAAAGCTTCGTAAAAATATTACGTATATTAAATGAGAATGGCGAAAAAAACAATCTAAACCTTAAAAGTAGTTTTAAAATTTTAACAAGTTTTGATTTTATTAAAATCTTAATAAACGGGTCACAAGATAGTGTATTGTGTTTTATGTTTTTTTTTACATTTTCTCCTAAATCGTATTAGTGAAACTCGATTCTATTTTTTTTTCATGCATGTTCTCTTCCCTATTGTTTAATTTACGAAATAGTTGTGCAATTCAAGGGTATTTATAACACGAACGGACCAAAGGATCACCTAATAAATTAAACTTGCTCAAGTTGTGCAAAGCGACTTAATTTAGACATTCGTTGCTTGCTTTATTACTGTAAGCATAACAAACAAAAGTCATCCGCGAATTCCTCGCGAACAAGTCTAATTGAATTACGGGCCCTTGCAGTACACATAGCCCTTTATCTAAACTTGTTGAATTATTCGGACAAATCTCAAGTATTTGTCGCTCCAACCAGATTGCAATGCCAACCATGCGTTGGATAACGCTCGCTTATTATATACGCTGTGATGAGTTTATTTGGTAAACGTTAAGTAAGTTGAGGAAACTGTTAAACTAGATGCATGATGATTATGCTATTGAACACCTTTAGATTAGAAAAATGGGAGGCGTTTCTATATAGTATTCTCAAATCATTAGTAAAGTCGTAGTGGCCCCACTACATTTATGTATTTTAAATAAAGAACCGACGCGTAATAATAAAACTATTACTTTAAATCGATGTATTGTAAGTTGTCAATACTGCTCCAATAGAGCAGGGCCATAAGAACCACTCTACATTATACTATGTGTAATTAGATTATTGATAACGTTAGCAATGAATTATTTCCACGAAAGGATTTTGATGGGTTCCATTTTGGACGTTTTATTGCATGCGGCTGATACCGCACCGCAACCGCAAGCTCGTTTAACCCAAATGTTTAAACAAAAACACTCGCAGCATTTCATCAAAGCTAATTGCAAAGCCTCGACTGAGCCATATTCCACCAAGATTAGCGCTAAACCTCAGTAATATAGGAAACGTCTACACTTCAGAGCGATGATAACTGGTCGCGGCGTACGGAAATTTATACGTACATTGATTTATTTTGAATGCTCTCGAGTTTAACTTACTCGAACCAATACGAGAATGTATAAACGATACAGATTCAAGTAACTATAGTGATAGTTTAGATTCACAAATTCATGGAATAGTTAATATTGACGAGCAATGTTACCAAATTAAAGTTTTCCAAAGGGCATCTGCGTGTTGTCATTAGCTCAATGTATGCCTTCCAAACAAATACCAGGGATTGCAATAATATCAAGCAATAAAATATGTTTGAATTTTGCTAAAGTGAAATTTGGTATTTTACCGAAGCATTTTGCCGTTAAAATACTGTGAAGGTGATAACAACTTCACGTTTCTTCTATGGCCTACTAGTTTAATAGAAACACTAAGTGTTCGTATAGAGATGGAAGATAGCAGCTGTCACGAACAGGTCAGAACTAGAAAGAGCTTCTCAAAATTTAGATGTACATGTAAATAATTTTGATAATGCAACCGTGATTACACTCGCGGTCAAATAATGCGGGTCAGATTGTATTTTTCATACCAAAGAGCCAATTTTAAAGCCTTGCTTCCTCGCTAGGGGTTGCTTTTAGTGAAATCTGATGATGAATACCCCGAGCATCGAAACAAAACTTCCAGAGTGCCTAGAATACCCAACTGATTGATCTGCGCTTAACACCGGAATGGTGCATGTTCAGAAAAACATCTAAAATGGCAATAAAATGTAAGGAAAAGGTATGGTGTTAACTGATTGTGCGATCAGTTAGGTATCTTTAGAACTTTTCACCTCCTCTATTGAACCTCGGAGTATCCACCATTAAACCTCACTCAAAACAACCCCTGGCAAGGAACCAAGGCTTCGAAATAGCCTCGTTTGTATAAAAACGCACTTTGACCCGTATTATTTGACCGCGACAGTATATTCTAAAAAAATGTGTTAATATATTTTAAAGTTTAAATTAAAAACATTTCCACAGGGCAATTGCAATAAAAAGGCTTTTAGGTTTGGGTAAAGTAGGTTAGACTTATATAAAAACGTACGAGAGCGAGTGAAAGAGAAGTACAAACAGTAACTCTAGCACGAACATTTCAATCGTACGTCACGTTTTTGAATCGCTTTAACTATTCTAAAACATAGACTTACACTTTTACGAAATCTATCTGTTACACGAATTTCTAAAAAGGACAATCGTTTCGAAACATTGTTTTATGTATATGTAATTACTATTCGATGACGATACAAAACTCATCGTCGATGTCAACGCGCTAGCAAAGCGCATTGGGTAAGTTTGTACAACATTATATTTTTTTTTAGATGTCTAGAAGGAGTGCGCTTCGATCAGTATAAAAACTTTTTGTATAATTTCATTTAACTAACTGCGAAATGGATAACAAACGTCCAGTATAACAACAAAATGTATATTTTTTGCAGATTAAGAGTCACATAGTTTAACATTAATTTAGCATAACAACCTTTTGTATAATATTCATACGGGATAATGCCATTTGATATAATATACATTAAGTATAATCATTAAAAAATATAAAAACATTTGCAATAATGGTCAGTTGATATAACTATTAATAAATTATAATATGTTTATATTTTTTTTATTTTTTTTTTATGATAAGGAGAAGGCACACGAGCACTCAGGCCACCTGATGGGAAGTGGAATCTGAGACCCATAGACATTTGAATTCTCAAGACTATAATCTTAAGACTGCAATCCTAAGACCTCGAATGCGTTGCCAATCCTGAGGACTAAGATGGAATGCCTCTATGCTAGTAATTTCACCGGTTGTCTTATCCCCACACCGGAACACAACAATGCGAACACTGTTGCTTGGCGGGTGGATAATGGATAAGATGGTGGTAGCGATCCGGACGGACCCTGCACAGAGTCCTACCACCACTAATATCAAGGTCACTATATCAAGGTAATGTAAACCAATATACTAAATTAGGTCCATCTCACTTTTACTTATAGGTTAGGTTAGGTTAGAGTTGCGTCAAGGCGCGAAGCGCCATAACTACGCGGAATAGGAGCTCCGCTCAGCGTGTTCGTAATAATATTTTTAATTTACTTACTATTATACTATTTATTGAGTCTGTAGGTGTATAAGGGGGAAAATAAAAAATATAATTATAGTTTTATTATCCAGCGTTATTATATTAAACATACGGTATGTATTTAAATATTATACAAAATAGATATCTACATTAAGATAGTGAACGACTATGACTACTACACTATGTTTTCCCGCGCCATTGCTTGTGGCAAGGTTGAAATATCCTAAAGATACTTTCTTATTTATTGAGAAGTGCAAAAAGTGTGGTTTCCGGGTTAGAATAGTGCCACTCCATGTCTTCCCGTGGATGTTGTAAGAGGCGACTAAGGGAATAAAGGCTTGTAGTATTATTAGGCGATGGGCTTGCAACCTGTCACTAACACACTAGTAAACATATCAGCCTACTTGTGCTAAATGTGGTTACAGAATTATTAACATGTCTTTAGAGTTGTTGGTATTTCTGTAGCTCTGCCTACCCCACTCTGGGAATACAGGCGTGATGTTATATATGTGTAAGTGCAAATACATAGCAGTGCATAATTATCACTAAAACGTATAAAATTAAGATTAAATGTTTAAAAATAAACATTAAACAGGCTGCAAAAACTCAATAAATAACATCTATTTAAACGGTCTGTCAAACTGAAGTCTTCGTCCTAAAATATTTTATACTAAAAGCATACTTCAGTTTGACTTACCTACCCGTATATACATACATTACATGACGCCTTCATTACCAGAGTGGGGTAGGCAAAGCTACAGAAATACCAACAACTCTAAAAAGACTCGATGATAATTCTGTACCCTGTTGACTGACCTATATACCGGATGTTGCCTGTAATTGGAGCAATAGATTGAGGGATTGTTTCTACTCTATAAACGTAGCAACGTTTGTTCTACAACTTTAAAAAAAATGTGTAATTTATTATTTGGGATATTTTCGAACAAATTAAAATGCATTTTCAATATACTCCATCCAATTGTCTAGTTGGCATCTACTGCCAGCCTACAAACTTTGTAGTTTTCGCAATACATTGCTTGCTTGGAAAATCTAAATTCATTAATATTTAGTAAACAATAAGTTATTTTCAACCTGCTTGCAACCTGTCACTAATACACTAGTAAACATCTCAGCCCTCTTGTGCAAAATGTGGTTACAGAATTATTAACATGTCTTTAGAGTTGTTGGTATTTCTGTAGCTCTGCCTACCCCACTCTGAGAATGAAGGCGTGATTTTATGTTATGTACAATAAGTTATTTTCAATAGTTGTAGAATAAATGTTACGCTTGTGGTATGGAAACGATCCCTCAATTTATTGCTCCTATTACAGGCAACACTCGGTATAAACATTTAATTTTTATGTTGCTCAAACTCTTTCCCTATGTGTTTCAGGTACCGAAGGTAATTTTAAGGCCTTTAGCAGCTCCTTAGCACCCCTTGTGTTCTAGCAATAATTTGTGCTATTCGTTCTCCCGTCTTCCCTAACGTGTCGCACCGGGGCCCGTGCCCTATCTCCCCGGCATCTGACCCGCGGTGCTCCCACAAAGGGCGCTCCGATTGTGCCACATCGACGTGTCGTCATTGTTATATCGTTTACAAGATGTTCCAGAATGAGTTGGAGTGCTATCTCTGCCAGCGATCTGTTTTGTTGTAGCATGTGCGCTTGTTTAATCAATAAGGTATGTATAAACGATGGTTAGGAACTGTCAACGCTTACCTTAATGCACTGGAGCTGAGCTCAGCTTCTATCTAGCTTGTTTTCGGATTCCGTACCCAAAGGGTGCTAAACGGTCGATTACTAAGCCTACGCTGTCCATCCGACTATCCTACCTATAAAAAGCTGTATCTTTTAAACCTTTACAGATAGCTGCCTTTTTTACGGACCTTTTTGGTGTACCGGAAGATTTTTTTTTTTTTCGTCTTTGAGAATTTGATTATGTATTTTGTCTATGTTCAGTTACATCGTACTAGGATTAGTTTATTCCAAGCCTGGATCTGATTGTAATTTTTACTTTTAAAGTGAATAACATAGCTTATAATGAACCCAGTAAAAGCGTTCATTAAAATAAACACGTACTAATCGGTCAGTCCGTTTTGAAACTACAATGACCCAGACAGACAGATACACAGAAACTTGCATAGTTGTCAAAATTATAATACCCTCCTTTTGTGTTGCTTTAAATAAAAGAACTAGGTAAATCTTTAGATCTAGTATAGTACTCCTCTCGGATGTTGCGGCCAGTGGAGTGGAAAAATACAATGAGTGCTCTGGACGGTGAACAATATCTATTCGAGAAATGCAGCGTAATGCAAATAGAATTGTATGTACATTCCAGTAGGTACTTTACGTTATATAACGATATTTTTATCTTGTGCGTATTATATTTCAAGGGTCATGTGGCAAGATCTGGATAAGAAGACGCAAATTATTTGTTGTCATTTCCTTTAAAACAGTAACGCGATGAATGATGGCCCTGCGATGTTGTAAAGACGTCAAAATTCAAAACAAATTAACCTCAATTCTAATAATAGAATTCGAAGATAAATGTGGTCTGAAAGTGGTTGGATCGATTTTGAGTAATTATGGCTCAGCGTTGTCACGTAAATAATAACTTTTGCTTGAAAAATCGACGCAAAGAGAATGAACACGGACAGAAAAAGTCACACAAAACATTCTTCTTTATAATTTCCTTCTTTTGGTGTGGAACTGTAAAGGATTAAAGTTTCGAGATCGACCAACGAAACAGAATTTTAAATAAAATACTCACAGAATAGGATTGTACAAAGGCCCTATCCCTTTAAGGGAGGGTTCTTATTAAAACAATAATTCTCCTATAGATGTAAACCATTGGCTTTCGCTTTAGTAACTAAGTGTGAGGTCCAGATTTGTTGGAGCAGAAACAAAATGGTTCGGGCATGTAGTCTGCGAAGTTTAAATCTGTTCAATAAATCTGATCGGTTAGTCAAACGAATTTCTATATCTATTATATTCTATTCTATTTCTATATTCGTACAAAAAAATCTCGTGAACAATACACACAATAATTAAATTAACAAGATTGAACTACCAATGGTTTATTAACATTTTAAATTATACTCAACATTTTAAGAAATGTCATTTTATGCTTTCTAGCGATAAGATCGCCTATTATTGACCTATGTTGAATAAAATTACCTTTATTTGTTTCAAATCAAATCAAATCAAAATATTTATTGTATGGTTATGGGTTTTAACTTATGTTGTGCATCAAATATTACTAATATTTCGTCAGAGTCATCGTAGTTTAATAGTAGGTGCTTCATGCTTCCTAAATATCAGGTATTATCGTTTTTTAGGTAATACACTAATTACACATACCTATTTCCCCCGAACGCGAAATCGGGCGGGAAGGTGCATAATAAACACACGTCGCGTAACACCGCGATAAAAAGTGGCGCAGTCTCGTGACTCTGTCGCAAAGCACCTCAAGAGGCATTCCCTGCCATAGATTACAAACAAACAGACTGTTCTATATTTTTAGGTAACGTAGGTTCTCAAGCAGTGGTGGTACTATATCTAAAGTGTTCTTGATACACAGAACCTTGTTTTCATTAGATTGTGCGGTTTGGTGGTAGGGACAAGTACATTGTTGTCAATAATCATATTTT
Source organism: Acleris holmiana (assembly GCA_949316455.1). Lineage (NCBI taxonomy): Eukaryota > Metazoa > Arthropoda > Insecta > Lepidoptera > Tortricidae > Acleris > Acleris holmiana. Next base: position 11,010,258 of record OX438778.1, read on the forward strand.
TTATGGTATATAATATCCGATTTTTGTTTTCTTCTCCGCAATGATGGTCTTGTCCGAAGCGCTAGTAGATTCACCTTACATTACCCTAATACAGTTTTCAAGCCCGATTTACAGTTTTTTTAAGGATAATTTATAATGTATATCAACGAAAAAATCATCGAAACTTGACTAAGAGATTTTTTATTTGAGTACTTTGATGCTTTTGACTACAATACTTTCCCGATTTTTTTTTACTACTGACGATATTTTTACTTAGTTATAAATGTTAAATGTATTCCCTTTTCTTATTTCGTTCTATATTTCATTATCTAAATATTTCAGCAGTCCCTTGAAAGAACTTGCAGTGCCTGGCTAACACAAAACTCAACAGTACTCAGTATCCATCTGTCTAATTATCATTTCACCGCGAATCCCTAATTTTTACTTAGACCACGTTAGTGTCGTGTACCTTACCAAGACATTTACGTGTACCACGGATTGCATTAGATACCAGGGGTGCGATTATTGAATATCATCGATGAAAAATGAATTATTCTAAAATCAATTGGTGCAAGGATTTTATCCACGAGCGGGCCCTCCTTTTCGATTTGATACGATAAAGGCGTTATTGATATAGGCGTTTATGATATTAAATTCAAAAGTAGTGCTCGCTCATTTTTCGTCTCTCAATTGCAAAAAATCCCCAGACACTATTGGTTTTGTTTGACACTTTGACTCTTTAATTTTTACCGTCTATTTTCAATTATTCTTTGACAGCCTCAGTCCCTAGAGAAAAATTGCAGGACCTGTAGCAAACGCACGGGGGAGTATTACTCACCGCAACTCCGCTTCGCTCGCAAGGGCCCCGTTAGGGTGTCGTGTACACTTGCCAGGACATGCCTCCGCTGATTGCAGTACCTGCAACTCCATGGGTATAATTTTTAACTTTCTACAAATTTTGAAAGTAAGTAAACTTTCATGATCATGGTTGGAAACAGAATTTTTGACAGAAACGTACGCGCCGTCTGCATCTAACATCATACGGGTTGTACAGGGTGAATGGAACGATGTACTGAAGTTAATACAGCAGATATGGACTTTTATTCGTATGCATATGTGTTCCGATTTATAAGAATGTTTTATAACATACTAAAAACTTCAATAAGTAGCTTTAATAAATAACCACTTATGTATCTTTAAGCAAAGGCTCGCGCGCTGCTTCCCATGCGGTCGTTTAAGTTATACTTTTGGCGGAGAAATCTTTTTTTTAATTAACGTTTTAAGGGTTCCGTAGTCGACGAAAAACCCTCACAATTTCACTATACCTACCCAGACGGACATCGTGGTCCATCTGTCTGTGTTTTTACTCAGAGGTTCTTAGTACTACAAAGCTGTAATTTAGTACAATTATACATTTGAATTACGCTGACAACTTGTTAAATAAAACCTTTTATTATTTTTTCTCGCACCACCCTACATGTATAGCAAAGGTTTTTTTTTCTTATATAACAACATCGAGTGAGGTATCGATGAAAAGCTCTTAAAAACTGTTTATGAGTAAATTACGAGTATTATAAACTTTTAGGTTAAGGGGACCGTTTAGGAAATATTGATTTCTAAAAATATTATTTTCGCTAGAGTTAAGGCAGTCCCCCTCTACAACCAAAACTACAAATACTAAAAATTTGAAAAAATAACTTAAATAAAAGTGCATTTACAAAACCAGCCAAGTCAGCCCTTAAACTACATATTTGGATTTTGCATAGAACTTAGCACTCAATCTCAGATCTCCATTCTTTTTGCGGCGAAGCCCACAGCAGAGAATAATTGTTGTATTGAACTTGGCTCTCCTTTTTTACAGTAGGTACTTAATAATAATTCGTTTCGTCCTTTTACACAGTCATGGAAGAGCCTTATGTTCGATGGGTAGTTTCTACCAGCAGCAAGCCAAATTTTCGAAATAATAAAATAAGAACCGAAAGGTAACAGGTTTAGAACATGCGAAGGCTATATAATTCGTATGGGAAAACCAGCCAAGTCAGCCCTTAGACTACATATTTGGATTTTGCATAGAACTTGGCACTCAATCTCAGATCTCCATTCTTTTTGCGGCGAAGCCCACAACGCAGAGAATAATTTTTGTATTGAACTTGGCTCTCCTTTTTTACATTTATGTTTTTGGTGGGATATCATTACTTTTTGTAGGTAAGTACATATCCTCGTAACGCCGTGGGTCCTTTTAAAAGGACAAATTCAAAACTAAAAGTAGACTTTATAAATGTAAAACAATTGCATTGCCAAGCCCACAGCAGAGAATAATTTTTACAATTATTATTTATTTAAACTATTGCCTATACTTTACTAAACCTACGTACCTACTTATTATAGGAATTGTAATAATAATAAGTATATACACCTACCTACTTATAACTATAAAATGATTATTTATTTAAACTATTGCCTATACTATAATATTATACTATACGTACGTACCTACTTATTAAAGAAATTGTAATAATAATATTACTACAAATTATAAGTTTTCCTTAAGAAAACTTAGCAATTTGGCAGCATGAATCGCAACCTTATAGGTCAGATATCGAGAGACAACCGGACAGCAAGACGGCGCTCGCGCTTATGAGCGCGGCTGCCGCTCGCTCGGCCACGTTCGCGTCAACGGTTCGATTCGGTTGTCACAGCGCAGCGCCGCTCCGGCGTCACTCGGCGCGCGCGAGTTAAGGATGGTGAACCCACTCCTTTTAGATTCGTCAGCTACCCTAAGCATGTCAATGCTGAGTGTGCTGACTAATGTTTAATTTAGTATATAAGGTAGTAATTAATTAGTATAGATTGATTATTGTCGCGACTACAAGCCTAGTGGTAACTCTGTATCTTTTTACCCTTAAATAAAGTTTTTTTAACAACAAGTCCCGGACCAGTTACTTATTTGGCGCAGCCGGTAGGATTCTCGTCGATCCTCCTGCGTCCTGTATCCTGATTTACGTTTCGGGATCGCGTCGCGGAAATCGTGCGTTTTTACGCTTTAACGAGAAGCCATCGAACAAACAAATTTAATAAGTCTTGCACGAGGGACCAGCCACTGCAGAGTTCCAGACAATAATCCAGCACACAGGAATCAATGGGAGTAACGGCGGAGCTGTGAGTAAATCTTTTCACTATCCTTTCTGTTTTCCTTTATTGTCCATTCTTGTAATACAATTACGTGTTTTTGTATTTCACTCTACATAAGCACGACGGTATCGGGGGATCAAATTTCGCCGCGTTACTATTAGGTTTTATTTATTTACACATTTTATTCGTCTTGTTGTGATAATTTGACACATATTTTTTTGAAAAAATGGAGGCAATCCAGCGTGTACCTGCGGAGATGATAAAATTCATCCCGGTATTCGATTAGGGACTTTCATCAAGAAATGTGAATATATATTAACTAATTATAGAGGAAATGGAAATGAACCTCAAATGACGTATTTGTTCCATTTAATAACAAGCAGGTTAGATGGGGAAGCCGCGGATTTAGTAGGTTCACAGGAACAAATTGAATCGTGGGTCGAGCTAAAGCAATTATTATCTCGCCGTTTTGGTGACCATAGGACTGAAGATTGTCTTGTTAAGGAGCTTGAAAAAATAAAACTACAAAGGGGAGAAAGTTATGAAGGACTTTGCAACAGGATTCAGTACGCGAGAAGTGTTTTACTCGCGAAAGTATCAGAAACCATAGGCGAAGCGAGTTTGCGATTAGCAAAGCAGCATATTTATGATAATACTGCATTTAAAGTTTTTATTTCTAATTTACCCATATATTTAAATAGATGGGTGCGTATGCGAAATGTTTCTACCCTGGAAGGAGCCTTAGAAATCGTGTTAGAGGATCAAAATTACCAGATGCCGTCCGACTTCATGGACGCCCCGCGAATAAATAGAAACCCGAGATCGGGACCATTTAATAACAATAATAACAGTAACCATTTTAATGCTCCCAGGACAAACAATTCGCATAGGCCACAGTATGCACCAGGACCAAGTAACATTAGTAATGACCAAAATTCATTTCCTGCCAACAATAGATTTCCAAATAATTCTATGCAATTTAGGAATCCTAGACCTTATAATAATATTCCTTCAGCGGTATACCGTAATGAGAGTAGGGCAAATCAGTTCGGTGCTCCCTCGCAAATGCACCATCAGCAACGCGCGGACAATGCACCGCGAATGTGGCATAATTCCGCAACGCCGCAAGTAGCGTCAGGTTCCAATACTGATGTCACAATGCGCACCGCTAGCGCAAGGCGAGTCAATTACACCGATAGTAACTATTATAATACAGCTGACGGGCATCAAGGAGAGCTAGAGAATGTAGACGCATCAGCTGGTGAAACACTAGAAAATTTTTTCGTAAGGGCCTGTACCCTAGAGAACAGATAAAGTTAAATTACAATAAACGTCTAAATCTACCACATATCCGGATACCCGAGTTAGAGGCTGTGTTTATGATTGACACCGGTAGCACCAGGTCATTCATTAGTCCAGAAATAGCAAATAGATATTTTAAAGGATTTAAACAACAGGAATGGTTTGAGGTTATAAGTACCCATGCCGCTAGTAGACACAATGAAGTCGTAAATATCACTTTGCCTAGTATTTTCCGAACTAAGGATAAACATAAGTTTTTTGTTTACAACGTTGACGATAGGTATGACGGATTAATTGGTAGCGACCTATTACAACAATTAGAGGCCAACATAAATATGAAAACAAGGACCTTATTTACAAAGGACACGGCGATACCGATTATTTATACGCCACCGATTAGGGAAACGTATATTTTACCTCCGCGCTGTGAAATTCGAGTTAAAGTTCCTGTCAATCTGTTAGACGGCGAAGGTATATTGAATTTTAAGGAATTTACGAAAGGGATTAAAATGCCCTCTGCCTTGGTATCATGTAAAAATGGATTTGCTTACACCGTTATACAAAATAGTTCGGATATCAAACACGAAATGGTAGTTACAGCCCCATTTAATGTAGAAAAATATAATAATTTAGAAACGAATATTAATTTTTACGATAATACTGATGATAACGTAGATAGGATACTCACGAATAACCTAAATAAACTCAGGTTTGACCACATGAACAAAGAGGAGAGAGAGGTCATAGGAGGTATTTGTATGGAATATAAGGATATCTTCTACTCCGAGGATATCCCTTTGTCCTTTACAAACCAGGTAAAGCACAGGATCCGTACCAAAAACGATGATCCAATACATATTAAAGCTTACCGGTCACCACCCTGTCAAACCACAGAAATAAAAAAGCAGGTCGATAAAATGTTAAGGGATAACGTCATACAGGAATCACATTCTCCATGGAGTGCCCCAGTCCACTTAGTACCAAAAAAAATGGACGCCTCAGGGGAGAAGAAATGGAGAATGGTCATAGACTATAGACGCCTTAACGAAATCACTGCTGATGACAAATACCCCCTCCCAAACATTAATGATTTATTTGATATGCTAGGGAAAAGTATGTATTTCACCACGCTGGACTTAGCAAGTGGTTATCACCAAATAGAAGTTCAACAGGAAGATAGGGAAAAAACGGCATTTAGTACCCCATTCGGGCATTTTGAATTTAATAGGATGCCGTTTGGTCTAAAGACAGCACCAGCCACGTTCCAACGTGCCATGAATAATGTCCTTAAAGGATTACAAGGCTTACATTGTCTTGTGTACCTTGATGACGTTATCATATTTTCAAAAAGCTTACAGGAACATGCCCAAAAATTGAAAGCTGTCTTTGAAAGGTTTCGGGAAACAAACCTCAAAGTACAACTAGATAAATCACATTTTCTTCGTAAAGAAGTCCTTTATTTAGGACATACCATAACTAGGGAAGGACTTAAGCCAAATACGGACAAAATAGATGCTATTTTAAAATACCCTTTACCTAGAACAACGACTGAAATTAAGAGCTTTTTAGGATTATTAGGATATTATAGAAAATTTATCAGGGATTTTGCTAGAATAACGAAACCCATGACCTTATGCTTGAAAAAGAAAAATAAAATTTTTATTACTGAAGAATACAAGGATTGTTTCGAGACATGTAAAAAGCTCCTTACTAACGCACCACTTTTGCAATACCCCGACTTTAGCAAGGAATTTATTTTAACAACTGATGCATCAAATTGCGCGATAGGCGCCGTATTGTCTCAAGGGACAGTAGGTAGTGATAAGCCAGTTGCCTACGCAAGCCGTACGTTATCCGATACGGAAAGTAGGTATAGCACTATAGAAAGAGAACTTTTAGCCGTGGTGTGGGCAGTTAAGCATTTCAGACCCTACCTTTACGGTAACAAGTTCACTATCTATACGGATCACAGACCCCTAGCCTGGCTCTATTCCTTAAAGGAGCCAAACAGCAAACTCACTAATTGGAGACTAAGATTAGAGGAGTATAATTTTGATATTAAATATAAAAAGGGACCACAGAACACAAACGCAGATGCACTTTCCCGAATAAAAATTAATACTTTAGATAAAACAGGATTAAATATAGATAAAATAAATATTCACACGCTTGATGATGATGAAGTTTCAATGAAAGTTAACGTAGAAAAGGAAAAAGATAGTGAGTTTGATATTGATGAATTCATAAGGGGCGTAGTTGGTGAGCCACTAGGACCGAAAAAGGAGATCAGTAGTGCGGCCTCAGACGTAGACATGATTTCAGAAATAGGTCTAACTAAGGGTACGAATTCAAACCAAGGTAGTTTCCAATTAGAAATAGTAGAAATATCAGACTCTGATGATGGAGCTACCGCCCACTCAATTTCAAATAGGGAACATGAGGGCATCCCTATTCTTAACGAGGCCATTGACACCAAACCTAGACAAATCTTAGTGTTCACTTGGCTACAAAATAAGATAAGCGTACAGGACATAGGTGACAAAAAACAACACATTACTCAAGTACATATGCCTGTAAAAAATGAAAAGTTAGTTAAGGAATTTCTTAAGGAATATATTAACCCTAAGCATAAATATTTCATATACTTTGAGGATCACTCTTTTAGGAAAACATTTTCTAACGTAATTACAGCATTATTTAAGAAAGAAATTTTAAACATAGTAGAATGCACGGAAAGGGTGGTAAACCTTTCTAATAATGAGGAAGACCAAAGACGAGTAATATCCCAGTATCACGAGGGTAAAACTTGTCACAGGGGGATTCGCGAAACACTAACTAAAATTAGAAGGAATTATTATTGGCAGAACATGAAAGAAACTACCTCCGCTTATATTAATAGTTGCGAGCAATGTAGGAAAATGAAATACGAGAGGAAACCTATTAAACCTCCAATCCAGCTTACACAAACACAAAACGCCCCATTTCAGGAGGTTTTTATGGACCTGCTTTACATAGAAGGTAAATATTATTTAACTGTAGTGGATGCGTTTAGCAAACTAGGACAGGCCATCGGAATTCCTAACAGAAGTACCCCCGAGGTAGTAAGGGCGTTAATTAGGTATTTTAGTATGTATGGAGTCCCAAGTAAAATAAATAGTGATTCCGGGGCCGAATTTAACAATGATTTGATTAAGGAAATTATGACCATGTACAAAATCGATCTTCACATTGGTACTCCAAACAATCCCAACTCAATGGGTATTGTAGAGAGATTCCACTCTACAATAATAGAGATTTATCGCTTAGCAAAGTACGATAAAAATGATTTAGATGCAGCATCCGTAATGACATATGCCATCATGGCATACAACAACACCATTCATTCTGCTACCGATTGTACACCATTTGAAGTAGTGTTTGGACAAACGGACTTAGGGAACCCCTTTGATATAAATAAAGAACGTCATATACAACAAAAACTTTTACAGGACCATAGAAAAAGGTTAACGGTTTTGTACGAATATATAGCAGACAAGTTAGTCGAGAATAAGGTTAAGGTAAGGAATAAAAAGGGTGGAGAACCACCCCCGCTCATTAAAGAAGGAGATGTAATATTTATGAAAAACACTAGGACTAGAAAAGCAAAGGAACTACCTCGGTTTGAAAAGGCTCAAGTCATAGGAGAACCTCAGAGAAATATTCTACCAGTCCAGCTAAATAAAAGGAAAACCAGAGTAGCGCTAAAAAATATTAAACGCCCTCCACAGATGGCGCTTAACGATGCTGCTGGCCCTAGCAAGCCAAGGATCCAGCCTGAAAATCCAGAACCTAGAGCGGAATCCAGGAATAGCTCCGATGAGGCTAGGGACAGCTCTGGTGAAGACTAATAAATGGACAATTTTCAAAACAGTAGATTTAGATTCAATAGGGATACAAGTAGAAAATAATCTTGAGGAATATATTAAGTTAAAGGAAATAATATATAAGCAGTCAGAACTAAGAAGGGAATTTGTAGGTATGAACTTGCATATCGAAACATTTATAGAACTAACTAGAGATAGGCTAAGACAAATTTTACCCACTAGTAGAGTAAAAAGGGGAATTTTTAACCCATTAGGTTCATTAATTAAGACTATTTCAGGTAACCTGGACAACGAAGATGCCGTACGGTATAACGATGAAATAAATAGACTAAAACATAAGGAACATTTAATAGAAAGAAAAACTTCCTTAATGCAGAAAGCCTTTGACAAATTGCTAAATATATCCGATACCATTAATTTTAACGTTAATCATTTACACCATAAAACTTTGCTAATTGAAACTCTGATAAAAAATGAAAACAAATTGTCCAATTCCGTCTCTGTATTAAATAGCCTGTATCAAATTCTACATAACTTTCAAACCATATTAAACGTTATCCAAGACTTAGAGTCAGCAATTGCTTTTAGCAAACTTCACACTTTACATCAGTCAATAATAAATTCCACAGAGTTGTATGACATTTTAAAAGTAATCAACAAACATGATCAGCTGTTATACCCCGTTACTATGGGAAATTTAGTTAAGTTAGAACGTAATATTATTCTTAAGTCTTATGTTAATAACTCCACATTAGTGTTTATTCTAGAAATACCGTTAACTGACAAAAACACGTACACGTATTACAAGATCATTCCTATACCTATTTTTAACCCAATTACAAAAATAACATTCATCATCATTCCTCAGTATCCTTTCCTATTGGTGAATAGATTGAAATACAGATCTCTAAGAAGCCCCTGCGAACAAATTGAAGACTACAGGTTCCTGTGCGAAGAGGACGCCGTGGAGCAATATCCCGTGGAGACCTGTATTGAACAACTCATGCTGCTGAACAATAACTACACCGCTTGCAAACAAAACATAGTCCAAATTGAGGAAACTCGGATTCTTAGAATACTTGAAGAAACATGGCTAATATACTCAAGAAATGGTGCCATAATTACAGAAAGCTGCAATAATGAAGTCCACAAACAAGTACTACAAGGCACGTTCATCCTAACACCTAATCCACAATGTGAAGCCCAACTGGGAAAAGTCATCATCAAACCCCCAAAGAACATGACCCTAACAAGAATAACAACACCACCAGTACAGCTGCCGGAAATAGCAAAAATCAACCTAGGAGACAAGCAGAGGGACCTCCAAGGCGTGGATTTCAGCGAAATAAAAGACATTATGCACAGTGTCAGTGACAGTGTTAGTAATGAAAAAATAGATGGTTACGTGGTTAGTGATAAGATTAGTCTAGGGACTTTGTTACTCTATATAGGAATAATTTTAAGTATATTGGGTTTGGGTAGCTATAAACTATATAATAAATTAGTAATAACTAAACGGAATTCTCTGAAGGCTTCATCGTCACCCTCAGATAATTCCTCACTTGGGGAGGGAGGAGTTAAGGATGGTGAACCCACTCCTTTTAGATTCGTCAGCTACCCTAAGCATGTCAATGCTGAGTGTGCTGACTAATGTTTAATTTAGTATATAAGGTAGTAATTAATTAGTATAGATTGATTATTGTCGCGACTACAAGCCTAGTGGTAACTCTGTATCTTTTTACCCTTAAATAAAGTTTTTTTAACAACAAGTCCCGGACCAGTTACTTATTTCGCGCGTCGTGTATATACCGAAAATCTAAACGCCTATTACTTTATCATTATTTATGAGTAGGTAATGATTTTACACTATTGATGTGCGCTAAATATAAAAATAATAATTAATCCCAGTTAATAACGTAGGTACCCTAAGTAATATTAGGTATTTATGTTAAGCGTTCATAATAGAATCTACTTATTTAAAAATTGCCAGTTTTTTATTTATTCCTTTGTATTCATCTAATTACCTATCTGCATACCAAATTTTAACTCTCTAGGTCATCTGGAACTGGGTTAGAGTTTTGGTCTATAGGTCAGTCAGTGATAAAAATGAGGAATTTTGGACATTAATATCTAAATAACCGTTTGAGATAAGCTTATGAAATTTAGAACACATATGTATCTCGCAAGTCTCAATATATGAGCCAAATTTGATACGTTTATGTAAAATAGTTTTTGATTTATGAGGGGGTCAAAAGTGGCTCCAAATGGTTCATATAATATTACACACGGTGCGGCTCGCCAGTTCTGTTTCTTGAACTTGCCTTGACACGCTCCCGCGTATCTAGATAAGTATATACACCTACCTACTTATAACTGTAAAATTATTATTTATTTAAACTATTGCCTATACTACAATACTATACGTACGTACCTACTTATTAAAGAAATTGTAATAATAATATGTATTACTACAAATTATAAGTTTTCCTTAAGAAAACTTAGCAATTTCGCAGCATAAATCGCAACCTTATAGGTCAGATATCGAGAGACAACCGGACAGCAAGACGGCGCTCGCGCTTATGAGCGCGGCTGCCGCTCGCTCGGCCACGTTCGCGTCCGCTCCGGCGTCACTCGGCGCGCGCGCGTCGTGTATATACCGAAAATCTAAATGCCTATTATTTATCATTATTTATGAGTAGATAATGATTTTACACTATTGATGTGTGCTAAATATAAAAATAATAATTAATCCCAGTTAATAACGTAGGTACCTACCCTAAGTAATATTAGGTATTTATGTTAAGCGTTCATAATAGAATCTAATTATTTAAAAATTGACAGTTTTTTATTTATTCCTTTGTATTCATCTAATTACCTATCTACATACCAAATTTTAACTCTCTAGGTCATCTGGAACTGGGTTAGAGTTTTGGTCTATAGGTCAGTCAATGATAAAAATGAGGAATTTTGGACATTAATATCTAAATAACCGTTTGAGATAAGCTTATGAAATTTAGAACACATATGTATCTCGCAAGTCTCAATATATGGGCCAAATTTGATACGTTTATGTAAAATAGTTTTTGATTTATGAGGGGGTCAAAAGTAGCTCCAAATGGTTCGTGCTCCAAATGGTATATTACACACGGTGCGGCTCGCCAGTTCTGTTTCTTGAACTTGGCTTGACACGCTCCCGCGTGTCTAGATAGATGAATGCAGTTGAAATTGTTTGTTAAATCAAAATAATGTCTTCTTTCAGTAAAATGTTCCATCTACAATATTCAAGGTACTTTCCTTTCGTGTGGCATAGCCGTGGGACGCCCTGTATAATAATAATTATGAGAAATATGGACTCTATTTTACCCGGCAAAAACCATATTGCTTATGACATGTTACCGTATTGCCAACGTCATGATAGCTCGTATTTACTTGACAGCAATGGTGGCCGTGTTAATACGGCATTACCAAGAATCGAGGCCCTGTATGATTTCACACACTAAATATCCTTCCAAAAACATTAACATAATTAGACCACACTGCTTCTCTCGCAAATTTGAGGAGAAACCCAGCGACTTGAGAATCTTGCATGATGGATTGCGACACAAACTATTATTCGAGGAGATTTATTTATGGTCACAGCTCTCGGCTAGAGGTCGAGTTATCAGGCTCGGGACGTGCCTTATCTCTCGCGCTAACCAACAAGCCCGCTCGAAATTCGCCTTATATTATCTTTTATAATTTACCGTTGTTGGACCATCTAAATAACTTGGGTTAATTGATCGAGAGTTTGAACTTCAAACCGTTTGAAGTTTTTTATGGGGTAAAATATGGCGTATTTAATTGGGTTTCTTGGTCATTAATGTTTGTTTTATTTGAAATGATTACAAAATATGTAATGAAATCAATGTTTACTTTACACATAACCTTTTGTAGGGTGTTATTAGCGTGTGTGTTTTTTTTAATCACATCTAAAATTTGCTTTATATTGACTGAAAATGAAAAATATAACCATATAATATTTTTTATATAACTGGTACATTTTAATGAACTATCCCAATAACAGTCCGTTTAGAACAACATTGTTTAAAGCACACTTCTATTCGACTATTCTCTGGCCAATTTTTTGATGCAGAGTTTAAACTATCAACTACCTAGATACCTATACAAAAGCACCATCGTATCTTTAACATTAGTATATTAGGCGCCATAGTATTTCTAAGTAAGGATGCCCACGGGTCGACATTGGGGATCTTACACAAAAATAAATTATCCCTGCTTTTCTCGCTGGACGGGACCCAGAATCTTATAACGGTCCGTAAAAAGGTCAAGCGACGGTTATTTCGTATTGTTTGAAGTCTATTAATATTTATTGACTATATTTCCTCGTCATATTTGTTGAGTCGAATCAAAGCCAATATAAACAATGTTTTAGTTGTTTATTTGCTTAGTGGATGGGTCGAAGGGGTGATTGGAATTTTGTTGAGCAATTGTAACGGTTTTGTTTCAAATGGCTGCGGGCCGAAAATCTCTTTGTGGTGGCGCCCTCTACCGCGTGATTTCGCGAATACTTGGGATGTTCCGCTTTACGGTCACGTGTATTAGAAAAGTTTTGGACCAAATCGTTATTACTTAATTCGATTGGGATCAAAGGGGATTGACGAAACATTGTATTTTGACGGTGAGTGTGGTGAGTTAGTATGTACAAAAATAAATGAAATTTTAATTGACGCAGAATCGTCATGGTAGGAATAAAGACCAGCATTAGATCAGCATACATTTTAACGTAAGCATATAAAATATCAGTATTTATTACATACAGCCATTATCGTATATATTTTTTAATAATTAGGGTATACAATGCGATCTTGCAATGTCCTTGTCAATAGCACATTTTAGTCGCAAGACCGAAATAATTGAATGTAATATTGCACCTTACAATTACGTATAAAATTAAAAATAACATTCTAATGCGCAACTTACTTTTTTGGATTAAAATGAAAAGAGTCGGTCAAAGTACATGTTTGTAATTAAACCGGCAGATAGAAGCGGCATTTAAAAAGAGCATTAATACGAAAACACAGATTTAAATAAACTACTATATTTAGTATTAGGTTCAGAACAGGAATTCAATATGATTCAAATTCGTTGTGCGATTATTTTATCATTTTAGTAAATGTTCCGTTGGTTATGTAACGAGTATGTTACACGCGTTTTTAAATGACTTTGACATGTTTTTGTTTATTTTTGCAGCCAAACGGTAAAATTAAACGAAAAAAAAATAAAAAGAAGAGATTAATTAAGTTTTAATTGAAAAATGTTCTGATATTATGAATGTTGTGTCAAAACTTTCCAACTATACCTATCAAAAAAAAAATCAAATCAAAATCAAAAAGTTTATTCAGTAAATAGGCCACGATAGGGCTCTTTTACACGTCGGTAATATGAAGTGAATTTACTAGCGCTTCGCATAAGACCATCATTGCGGAGAAGTAGCGACAAGAAACTCCAGCACAAGGTAATTTTTCAATCAAAAAGTACAGTAATACTTAAAAGTAAGTTACATTACAAGTACTTAATAAAGTACATACATACATACATAACGTCACGCCTTCATTCCCGGAGTGGGGTAGGCAGAGCTACGGAAATACCATCAACTTTAAACTTGTTGATAATTCTGTAATCACATTTTGCACAGTCAGGCTAAGATGTTTACCAGTGTATTAGTGACAGGTTGCAAGCCCATCGCCTAACAGTACTAGTTACAAGCCTTTAACTTAATAAAATAATAATTATTAAAGCTAGAACAAATAAAATCATTACAAATATAAGGCTAATGATTATAGAGTATCGGATCAACCGACAATCAAATCAGCTAGGTAGGTACAATTTATCAAAATAAAGCTGTTTTGAGATCTACAAATGAACTACTTACATTATGATATGACGTCATAAGTGTGAGTCTTAACCATAGGTATGATTTCCGGTAGGTACATACCTACATAAAAAAATCCTAAAGAACACAAATAAATGTCTTGACATTTTCGAGTACTTGGTTGGTCCGTTACCCTACACTATTACTGCTCCATCAATACGTACAAATAAAACCAAGTATTTTTGATAAATCATCTACTTAAACTTTAAGTTTGTTTTTGTAAAAATACACATTAGTACTGTTTATGCAAGAAGAAGGCATACGAGCACACACACCACCTGATGACATATACTTTTGAATTTCCAAGACAACAATCTCAAGATTGAAAATACGTTGCCATCCCTAAGGACCAGGATGGAATGCCTGTACGTTAATAGTAGTTTGTTTATTATGGGTCTACTCGTATATTGTCTACCATAATTATTTGTAGTCATAATCTGTTTTAAGTCATAACTGTCGGAAATTTATAAAGTATTTTTTAAAAAGCTTTTGCTTATCCAGGATTTTTGTAAATTAAATGTAACCTAACGTAAATTTGTCTTCACGTTAGATATTTAAGAAATTCTGAAAAGTAAACGGCTTCAGCAGTGTAAAAAAATATGTCAACAACGAAATATCTCTCAAGGGTTAGCTGGAAGAGATCCCTTAAAGGGATAAGTTCGCCTTTGTACATCTTTTTATTTATTCATTGTATTGTTTTGGTTTTTCTTTTGTACAATAAAGTGTTTACATTATGTATGTATACATACATACATATGACCAAAAAAATAGGGAAACAACGGGATTCCGTTTATAGTATTTGGTGATTTAAACCATTAAAGTAAGATACCAATAACCTACCTTTATTTAATTTGGCCGACACCCGAAACCACAGCACCACATCTCCACCGTTAGTTATTTCAGGCAAAGGTTCAAAGTTACGAAACTCTCAAGTGGGCGTTCGGCTCAAACACACACCAAGTCAAACAAGACCTATCGCAAACCAGGATTTAACACTTTTTGATTAAAATTCGTCATCCTGTTATGTTTTGTGTAAACAGGGGCAAATCGCTAACCCGCCGTAAGCCGGGCGGCGCCGCCATGTTGGGCAAACAAACAAATTTAATTACTGAGGTAACTCCGTTGTGTAGAAAATGTGGGAAAATTGTATTTTAAAAATCAAGTAGGTCGCCAATTGATTTATTTAGACTTTTTTTTTCACTATACTTTTAAGAATTAATTTTGTGTTTAATTATAATAGCGTGTAAGGTTTCGATTAATTATTAAGTATGTAAATATATTTGAGTTCAAGCAACAGATAAAATATATAAAGACAAGTGTGGAAAGTGTTGTATTAAATAAAAATTATTTATTGCAAAAGTAGTAATATATTTACATCGCTGTAGCTCGTTGCTAAGTCAACAACAACGTCTTATGACATAAGGGTATCTACCCAAAGATTGTGTTCTTAGGCTAGTTGTACAATATTACAACATTACACCCCCTCCCACAAAAGTCTGTATCCTCGCCTAAAAACCTAAAAATCCGAAACGTGCCCGTGGTTTCCTGGTTCTCCCAGATTGGCGCGGAGATTGGGGCTCCGGCTGGGCAGCGTTGGGTGTTGGAGGCATTGAGGGGTTAGTTGGTGATTGTGCCGCGACACCGTCTGGGTGGTCTCTGCTGGTGGAGGCGACCGGCACTGGCTGTCGACCGTGGTCACCGCTCTGTTCACGGTCGTTGGTACCGTCTGGGTGATCCCGAGCATACAACTCCATCAATACCGCTGAGGATTTGGTGCATAGTTCGTTGGAAAACAGCCGGCGCAAAAGATATTCCAAAGGGTAAGCGTTTGTAGCAGAAATAGCCTTTGTGCGTTGCTATAGTTAGATATTTTCGTGATTCTGGATGAATCAAAAGCTGTAGATAAGCATCTTTTAGGTCGATCTTTGTAAATAATTGTCCACCCGACAACTACGACGTAATTTCTTCAAATCTGGGAAGTGGGTAGTCGTCGATTTGAACATGTTGGTTGATCGTTACTTTGAAATCGGCGCAAATGCGGATGCTCCCGTTGGCCTTAATTGCTACGACTATGGGTGATGCCCATTCTATTGGCGTTGACATGGTATCAACTGGTTCTAGGACTCCTTCCTGTACTAGCCGCTGTAGTTCATTGGTCACTTGTTCCCGTAAAGCGAGTGGCACAGGGCGAGGCCTAAATGTTTTTGGCCTGACGTCGTTAGGAATGTGAATTTTTGCACTATGCCCTTTTATTGTCCCAAGTTTGCCATCAAATAGTGGCTTAAATTCGTCAAGGATGGTTTGAACTTCGGTGTTATGTTCTAGATTTGTCAAGGGGGTTGCTGCTGCCTTTGGGGTTCTTATATTACATAATCTGGCTCCGGGGGGCATTGGTAGCTCAAACTTTAGACACCAATCCAACCCAAACAATGGAATGTCATTCTGTTGTGTTACATATGCATTTAAAACCTTCTTGGTATTGAATGCGTTTACTGTTATTTCACATATTCCCAATGTTTCAATTTGTACTTCTGTGTAAGCGATAAGGTTTTTGCATTTCTTCAGTTCCGGACGTCCTATAGTTTTCCACAGGTTTTTGCCAATCACGGAATGGACTGCGGCAGACTAGTAATTCCTGACACACTCCAACGACAGATTCTAGAGATGCTGCATGATGGCCACAACGGCATTACCGCAATGCAATCGCTGGCACGCTTACACGTGTATTGGCCAAACATTGACAAGGATATCCTAACATTTTCAAAAGAATGCAAACTATGCCAGCAATCTAGAAGCAACACTAATGATGCACCGGTGTTCCCATGGGGAAATCCAGTAGAATCTTGGCATAGACTCCATGTGGACTTTGCGGGACCATTCTTAGGGCACATGTGGTTAATAGCTATAGATGCTTATACGAAGTGGCTAGAAGTTGTGCCAATGAAGATAACGACATCCAGGACAACAATACAAAGACTGGATAACATATTTACTATATTTGGAGTACCTAGATATATTGTTACCGATAACGGTCCACAATTCACGTCAGACCAATTCAATAATTTTTGCCGGGTTTCAGGCATCACGCATATTAAAACAACGCCATACCATCCAAAAACGAACGGATTAGCTGAGCGCGCCGTGCATACGTTCAAAGAGCAAATGCTAGCCGGTGATAAAAGCATTGACATACACGAACGCCTCAACAGTTTCCTTCGCGGATATCGTAACACCCCTCAGCGCTCAACCAATCGTTCGCCGTACGAAATGATGTTTGGAAGACCAATACGCACAGCCTTTGACCTGCTGAAGCCGAACGTGGGTGAGAATCTAGAGAGGGCACGCCTGCAACAACTGTTAAGGCCTGCTAACAAAGTGGTTGTGCCTCCAACGTACAGACCAGGGGATAAGGTTTGGGTAAACAAGCCGATTGGAAAAGGATCTGACCCTGGGATAGTAGTTAAATGCAACGGGCCGTACTCTTATGAAATAGTCATGTCGAACGGAACACACAAACGCAAACACGCAGATCAACTCCGCCCCAGATTTGAGCAGATACCGAGGGCCACGGTCGAAATTACACGGCCGAGTTTGGAACAGACGCCGAGGGCAACGACTAAGATTAAAACCTACACATATTATAGAAGAGATAGCAATGAACGGGATCACCCAGACGGAGAAGTTGCTTCCGTTTGTTCTCAGAAGCCTCTCCGTCAAGTCCGTGTAGTTGCAGTTCAATTTCAAAGCGTTGGATGTAGTAGTCCCAGTCTTCGTTTCTGTTATCAAACGTGTCAAATTGGAATCGCTCGACACGTTCGGTCATGGCTTCGTCCGTCGTCGCCAGAATGTTGTATTAAATAAAAGTTATTTATTGCAAAAGTAGTAATATATTTACATCGCTGTAGCTCGTTGCTAAGTCAACAACAACGTCTTATGACATAAGGGTATCTACCCAAAGATTGTGTTCTTAGGCTAGTTGTACAATATTACAACAGAAAGTTTAGCAACAAACTAATTTGCCCAGCCAGAATAAAACGTGCATAATCTTACAATAAACTATTTTATGAAAATGAGTATATAAAACTTACTACGACTCACTGAACACACACAATAATTATAAGTGAAGGCAAGACTTAACGATATGCGTGTCCAGATAAACATAATTTCGAACGACCACTTTCAATATTTTTACCAAGAAATGGTCCCAAAAACACCTCTATTTTGTGTTTATGCCCCGCTTTTCGCTATAATCAAATATCAAAAGTTACTTAACTATTTGCCTGACATCTTTGTGACTCAAATAACGATCTCATATTCCCTTTGTTCCGGATAGACATAAGTAGGCCATTTATACACGGTGTCCCAGAACCTGACATAAATATTATAGGATAAGAAATCAAATTCTACACCTTTTTAGAATATAGTTTAGGAGGTATTAAGGTTTTAATGATACCGGTGTGGATCCGTTGGCTAAAACTAGTTATAATTTGTGAAACATAGCAATGTATCGAATTCCACCATAACTCAAAAACCGGTGTAAAATGCGCTTTATTATCCTTTAATGTTAATGTTAAGTTCTGGGACAGCCTGTATAGTTTAAAACAGTGCTTACTTTCCCGAATATCAATAAAATAAAACAATGCAGTTTATTCACATTGCAATCGTGCTGAATATTTTAAATGATCATGAAATATAAAGGCACTAGACCAAAAACATGGTGCACGCTACTTAAATTATGATAAAATTATTTGTTAAGGCAAAATAGAAAACGACTAGTAAGATATGACGATGAAATAAACATGGTATTTAAATAAGAACCGGAGAACTTTTATACTTGTAAAACTGTTGTTAGTGACCGAGTGACTGACAGACAATTCAAAACCTTAACAGCTAAATGTGAATACGTAAAAATTGGGATATATGTATATATATGTAGCCATAAATATGCCAAAAATAAATGAAGAGGGCTATAGTGGAAGGGGGAGATCCAAGAAAAGATGGATGCAATCTGTGAAAACCGATACACTGAGAGAACACTACATGTTAATTTAACGAAAGTGATCTCGGTTGGTTTTTGTTTGGTTAAATATACTAGAAATTGGTTAATTTTACAAAACCACTACAAAACCATTTTGTTTCAAGTAACAAATGCAACTTTGTTATGCCAACCAAAACTATTAAGTACGAATAAATAAAAAACCTTGTTCAAATAACAAGACTGTCTTGATAAATTTATGTTTAATTCATTTAACCGTTAGTTTGGTTGTTAGATACAAAGCAGTATATAGTAACTCGGTTAAAGTTACAAATTTTGTTTTGTAGAGAGCAGTTATTAATTTTAACCGAAAATTCCATCAAAATTACTTACTAATATGGTTACGGCTCAGTGTTTTCAACAAAATAAATCAGTTATTCATAGATCGGTTGTCGTTAATGTCAGTTGTGGTAATTAATACAAAACTGTGGTGTTTAAAGTAACAAATTTGCTGTATTAAAATTATACCACATTTTTTTCTTAGAATAATCAATAAAGTGGTTTTAACTAATCATGTCGTACAGTAGAAGCTAAGAAATATTTAATTTAAATTACATGTTGCAACAACATCTTTTTTTTTGTTCAATTTAGTAAATCTGCTGATTAAATTTACAAACAAGCTTCTGTAATAATAAACAATACTTTAATGTTGGACTAAATCTTAGCAATTTAGTTTTATCAACATAAAATTTTGTTTAAATTAACATTTTTTTTCAGATTTTTTTTCTTAAACACAACAATGCACTTTTGATAAAATAACCGAATCTTTTTGGTAGAATTGACTTAGAAATTAGATGTTGAAGTAACAATAAATAAGTGAAATCTGTCTTTGTTAAATATATTAGATTTACTGTTTAATATGACAAGACACATTGATACAAATAAACAATACTTCAAAGTTAGCTAAACCGTAGCAATTTAGTATTATCAACACTTTAATTTTGTTTAAATTAACAATTTTAATCAATAAATGTTTTGTTAATCAGATCAATTTACTATTGATAAAAATAACTGAATCTTTTTGATAGAATTGACTTAGAAAATATATGTTGAAGTAACAATAAATAAGTTAAATCTGTCTTTGTTAAATATATTAGATTTACTGTTTAATATGACAAGACACATTGATAAAAATAAACAATACTTCAAAGTTAGCTAAACCGTAGCAATTTAGTATTATCAACACTTTAATTTTGTTTAAATTATCAATTTTAATCAATAAATGTTTTGTTAATGAGATCAATTTACTATTGATAAAAATAACCGAATCTTTTTGGTAGAATTGACTTAGAAATTATATGTTGAAGTAACAATAAATAAGTTAAATCGGTCTTTGTTAAATATATTAGATTTACTGTTTAATATGACAAGACACATTGATACAAATAAACAATACTTCAAAGTTAGCTAAACCGTAGCAATTTAGTATTATCAACACTTTAATTTTGTTTAAATTAACAATTTTAGTCAATAAATGTTTTGTTAATCAGATCAATTTACTATTGATAAAAATATCCGAATCTTTTTGTTAGAATTGACTTACAAATTATATGTTGAAGTAACAATTAATAAATTAAATTTGTCTTTGTTTAATTTATGAGATATACTGATTTTTTATTACAATCATACATCGATAAAAAGAAATAATACTTTAATTTTGGACTAAAACTTAGCAATTTAGTTTTATCAACATTATTTAGTTAATGTTTTGCTAAACACAACAATGCACTTTTGATAAAATAACCGAATCTTTTTGGTAGAATTGACTTAGAAATAAGATTTTGAAGTAACAATAAATAAGTCAAATCTATCTTTGTTAAATATATTACATATACAGTATAATATGACAAACACATCGATAAAAATAAACAATACTTCAAACTTAGCTAAACCGTAGCAATTTGATATTATCAACACTTTAATTTTGTTTAAATCTTACTCAGTAAATGTTTTTTTAATCAAATCAATTTATGTTTGATAAAAATAAATGATTATTTTTGGTAG
Organism: Acleris holmiana; assembly: GCA_949316455.1. Lineage (NCBI taxonomy): Eukaryota > Metazoa > Arthropoda > Insecta > Lepidoptera > Tortricidae > Acleris > Acleris holmiana. The sequence goes on from OX438778.1 coordinate 11,031,505, forward strand.
AATTGACTTTGAAATTATATGTTGAAGTAACAATTATGAAATTAAATTTGTCTTTGTTAATTTTATGAGATATACTGGTTAATATTACAATCATACGTCGATAAAAATAAACAATGGGATCCCCTTGAAATATCGAAACTCATTTCACCGAAACCGTATTTTCGTGTCGTTTTTGTCTTCCTAAAATATATTAATCAGTTGTAGGTCAATGAATTTATTTCTATTACTTGAAAAATCACACACACACACACACACACACACACACACACACACACACACACACACACACACACACACACACACACACACACACACACACACACACACACCCCACCCCCACACCCACACCCACACCCCCAATGGCCCCAATTAATTTATCCTTATTCTTACATTATTTATATTACCTACTCAATGGACCAAATATCGGATGGATATTTACCTAAAGTTTAGTGGCGTTGTTGTTGTTCATTGTTATTTTAGTGGACTTTATATTTTAATTCATATAAAGCAATCTTTATAAATGGACTACTACGATTAGTAGTCCATTTCTCGTGCCTACCATGCATCTAAGAAATAAAGTTATAATTACATTAATTAAAGCTCTATATTACTGGATCGTTATGAACTTTGTAAAGTACAAATGTAGCCGAGAGGAAGGACTTTAATCTTTACAAAGCAAAGTTTATTTTACACAATCAGGAAATCAGGCAATCAATGATGATCATAAAATCAATTATTATTACAGAGTATAGATATGTTACATTCCTAGTAAATCCCTTTATTTATTTTTATTTATGGTTACCTACTTAGAGTGCCCTCATTATGATAGATCGCCCTATTTCTTACTCTATCTACCTATCATCCTAAGTCCACACCTACATAAATGTATGAGAAGGTACAAATGGTACCTAGCTGGCCTTGTACAATTGTTTTATCATGCGATATAATTATGAAATAGAAACTTTACAGCTTACCAGTTAAGCAATGCACTTTTGACAGAAATAACCGATTTTTTAGGAGAGTTGACTTAAACTACATGTAAACAAAACTAATACGTTTAATTTATCTGATCTACTGATTAATATTACAAACATACCTACATCGATACGAATGAACAACTATAAAGTAATTAAGACTAAACAATAGGTATCGATTTAGTATTATCAACATTGTTTTTTATTTATAATTACCTAACAATTTTACTAGTACATTTTTAGACTTCCGTACCCAAAGGGTAAAAACGGGACCCTATTACTAAGACCCCGCTGTCCGTCTGTTTGTCTGTCACCAGGCTGTATCACATGAACCGTGATAGATAGGTAGACTGTTGAAATTTTCACAGATGATGTATTTCTGTTGCCGCTATAACAAATAGGTATAGTGTGTAATGTTGTATAGATAATGGTACGGAACCCTTCGTACGCGAGTCCAACTCTCAACTCTCAACTCTCTCTCTCTTGGCCGGTTTTTAATTAACGCAATAATGTAGTTTTTATAAAAATAACCGAATCTTTTTGGTAGACACAATTTAGTAGTTAAGTTAAGAAACGAGTGATCCGTTTATTTGACTATGAATTTCATTTTTAATAAGTTTTTTTTGCTGATTGTACTCCTTTTTGTTAAGGACATCCATACATGTACCAAATTTCAAGTCGATGGTATTAACCGTTGAAGAGTTCTCCCTTGCGGAGACGATGCTGGTTGGACCACCAGAATTTCGCTACCTACCAGATTATTGTATTTTCACCGGACTTAATAGGTTCCTACGCCAAATTCCAGCTCAATTGGATACCAACAAGTGGTCGAAAAATGGCCTGCAAGATTTTACCCGAACATATTATGTATACCTACCCACTAGGAAATATGATTAGGCCGTCGTGTTATCTACTTTTCATTCCTTTGTTCTGCGTTAATAGGTATAATATCCACAATGTGACTCAAGTATCAAAACCTTTGAACCTGTTATACTGTTTGAAGAACGAGGGCAGTTTGACGGTTGGTTTTAGTTTGATCTTAACAAAAGATCTTCAAGAACATAGACGGCCAATTCATACTATTTCCTGAACTTTTTATAAGTACATATCTACATACAAACATTGCTAGAGAAAACGTAGGGAGGTGAGGAGGGCATATTAAAGTGGTTAAAATTGTCTTACGTACATAAAGAACAGCCCCTTAAATACCTAACTAGCGACGTCGCGACCATTTGTGCTTAGGTATTAGATAATTTTTGAACAATTCCTTAGAAATAGATAACGATTTTTTTTCAAATCCAAGTAGCTAAATATCAGATTCGAAACGAACCAAATATTTCTGTTAGAAGAACAGAAATATTTGGTTAGCCATTCCCGTTGGGCGACCGCCGACCATTACATAATGTAATGACGTCAGTGGTAGGTACAATTAATCGAATGAGGTACAAACTAGGTACTAGAGCCGGGAGGTAACGGCCATCTTGAGGCGAACTAGCGAACGGCTACAGTGTTGCCAGCTGTTGATGATTTCGTTTCTGGGGTTATTAAAGATAGGGTTTCTGATTTCTAGACTTTATTTTTCCTGAAGCTCGAGAATTCTCGACTAACGGGCAAACCCTATATTCAAACCGCGGACAGATAGCCTTACTTCGGATTAAAATTTGTCACATTTTGTATGAACAAATGTCAAATTTCAACCCGAAGTAAGCCTTATCTATCCGCGGTTTGAATATAGGGTTCGGCCGTAAGAGTTCCCGAATTTTCGAATATTCGAGAAATATATAGACTAAAAACGAACACGAAATTATTAATTAAATTCAAAACAAAACTACCGCTTAGTATGTTATCATCAATATTTTAGTATTAATTCTCTGTTGTCAATAGATTTATTACTACTGCCAAACACAATTGACAAAATGTTTTGATATATCCAGTTTTTTTTAACTATTTTTTTTAGCATACCCCACCAAAAACGCCGTTTTCCTGAGAAAAACATTGTGTTTTATTTTTAATTAAAGTAGGTCTCACGAGTTATTGTATACCAGATTTATTTTGTCTAAGTAGCTTTCAATTGGTACCTACGGACAACGTTAAATACTTTTTTTCGTGATTCACTAACTTCAGTGCTTATATCAGGTACCTATTTTATTTAAAATTCCATAATCTGTGCAATTTCCTAAATATGAATCAACAATTGGAATTTTAAAGTATGAAAGTTTATTATAAAGACTCTTTTCAGGAATAGAATGCGCGTTTTTTAAACACTGCATCCGAATTTATTCGCCACATGGCAACACTTTGACGCCACCCGCCCCGCCCGCTCGGCGTCCGCGCACTTAGCACACGCAGCGCTCATCATTTCATTTCCGTCGGAGCCATCGAACTCGAAGGAGCGATTTGTTCAAGAACGTTTCGTATTGTTGGCAGCGGCTTAATTACTCCGATTTTAGTGAAGTGTTTGGTTTGTGCAATAGTGGTGTAAATGGATGAATTGTCAGAATCGTGGGTCGTGTCTCAAGCCACAATGAAAGTATTTCTTGGTAAGTACCTACTACCTATGGTTTTTTTACTATGTTGTAGCTCGATCGGGTAAAAAGGCACAGAATTCTGTTATGATGCCTGGTACTATTATTTTAAATGCGACGGCGAACACTCGACGGTACAATAAGTACCTATAGGTATTCACATTTGAATATTTTGTTGATTTTACTATTCGATTTGGTTACAATTACCAAACCTATTGTTTGCGCGGTCTGTGCTCGTAATTTAACGTAAAACCAAGTTTAGACTTTCAAAATACTGTTAGGTATATAACATTGCGGCATCAACCACTTCAGGCGCGTCGCTACCACCAAGCAAGAGTCGAGGCGCGGGCGGGCGCTGCGGCGGCGCTTGCATGTATAGGAGTGTGAGTGAGTGAGCTGTACTCTTATCTAACTTCTATACATGCAAGCGCCGCCGCGCCGCCTTAGCCGCAGCGCCCGCGTCTCGACTTGCGACGCCGACGCGCCATCTCGGTCGCTTCACGGCCACGCGATGTAATGCAATTTACACAATTTTCTTTTAAATGTTAATATACCTATAGCAGTTCCTGACTTTATTATCACACATAATTATATCGCATGTTACTTTGACCTTGGCTGGGACCATGAATTTATAATAATTATCAGTTTCTTTTTCAGAAAACAAATTAGACATAACATGTCTTGATGGAGACGGGCTTTTGGAGATGAGGAATTAAGGCTCCTGATACCAGACAACAGACTAAGGGACCGAATCAAATTCAAGCAAGGCCTAAAAAAGTACAAGGATGAAATCGATACAGTACATTCTGTAAGTAACTATTTGATGATACCTACGAGGCCCTAAAGCCCGCGGCCTGCTGCCCCGGCCTGACACATCACGGCGCGCGCCGTCGCTGACATTGTAACATTTGTAACACTAACGGCCGAACCCTTTATTCGAACCGCGGACAGGGCCTCTATTCAACTGCGTTATAACGATATCGTTTTTGACCTGTTTCCGTATTGTCAACGTTTTGATAACTCTTATGTCATTTACAATAATGACGACTGTGACATAAACGATTCTTAAACGTGTCAAACACGATATCGTTTTAACGCACCTGAATAGGGGCCCAGGTACTATTATGATATAATAATATATACACATACCTAACATCACACCTTCATTCCCAGACTGGAGTAGGCAGAGCTACAGAAATACCAACAGCTCTAAAAAGACTTCTTTACCACATTTTGCATAATCAGGCCAAGAATTTACTAGTGTATTAGTGACAGGTTGCAAGCCCATCGCCTAACAGTACTACAAGCCTTTATTCCCTTAGTTGCTTCTGTCGACATCCACGGGAAGTCATGGAGTGGAACTATTTTAACCCGGCACCCGCACGGGAATATATATTTGGTTAAAAAGAGCATATATGAATAATATGGTTAATTTACAGGCACTCATCAACAGTGGTTAAAAGTCAACCGCGACCCCTGGACGTTGATTGAAGAAAAATGGACAAACTCATGTGCGTACCGCAAAAAGAAAACTTATAATAGTGACGCTGCTACACTAGTAACAATAATGAATGAATGGCCATCAACAATCAATGGACATCGACTCGTAAGTGTTTTCGTTGTTTTTAAATAAACATAATTATCCATTTTATAATGGTATTATGGATGGATGTAATGTTACCTAAAGTCGGATTTCTAATCCGGTAAAGTCAATCAGCTGTCAAGCTGTCTGGCATACATGAGTATTTTTCATTTTAATAATTGCAGTTTTAATTGTAAAACAAATATGTTATCACGTGTAATTAATTATATGGGATCCTAGAGAAATCGAATCGGAACTCTTCGAATATTATCACCGCGCATATCGCGATTCGGGATTTTTTTATAGTAATTCGTGCGTTTGCTCTTGGAGAGCACCATCAGGTGATGATGGAGATCACTTGATGAGGCCACATATGGCGTTCATTAATTTATATCACTAAAAATAATATAGGTATGTAAAAAGAATAAAGAAAATCCACCAATAAAAACAATCCGTTTTAGGTATGTACCAATTAAATCATAAAATCCAATGTATTAATACAATAGCAGTATGTATATAAAATCGAACATACAATTTCTTAAATTACAATCAACTTTAGAAGTTGGTGCATAACAATTAAAACTGTTCAGGTACTTATAGAATAGAATAAAATAAAAAAAGTTTACGTAAGTTTGACGACTTCCAAGTGATGTCATTTAAGAAATTGTATGTTTGTGTGTTAAACTTTGTATAAATAATGAAATTGTATGAATACATTTGCTTTTAAGATTCAATTGGTACATGGAACGGACTATTTTTAGATTTTAGTGTTTTATTATTGTTTTTTTGAGGTGTAACTTTATATTCCCTTACCAATTTAGCTGTTTGTCACTTTAGCCAATTTCAATGTCTTCTGTCATTCATTAAGGGAACTTACTTGTGAAAGATTTTAGGTGGGATATCTCTGATTGGCAGCACAATACTAGGCTAATAACATTGATTAATATTATACGCTAATAATGCTGAACCTTTAATAATAAATTGTTTTTATTTTGTTTCAGATACTCGTGATTTTGCGCTGTGCAGTTTGTTGGCATTTAAAATGAAACCAACTTTAAAAATAGTGAAAAGCGAAAAGAAACAATTTTATAAAGTGTCAATTGCGGAATCCAGTCAAGCCTTTGTAATGAATGTTAAAGTAAGCATGAACCTAAATAAAAGGCACGTAACGTTACGCTAACAAGATGTGAAGCATGCAATGTATGAACTATTTATTTTTATTTTAGGAGAATCAGAATAAGGTGCAAGTCCTACAACAGAAAAGGACTCGCATGCCAACCCATCATTGTCTGTGATGGGCTGTTGTGCATCTCGTTTCATCCCTATTCTTTGGTGCACCTTATCCAGGGACACACTTTAGTTATCTTTAATTCACCAACCAAACGGTTGCTAGTTTTATATTTAGAAATACCTACATACTTCACACGACATCTGACGATGTACATTGATTGTGTATAAATTACTTTTATTGGGTTTACGCCCTTTTATTTGACACAACTGTGGTACACTATAATTACTGTAGATTGATGTATTCGTTTTTACATACTAATGCTAAAGTCATTTAAGACTATGTAACTTAAACCGTAAAAATAATAATAAAAGCATATCTTGTTGCTCATACTCAGTTTAAAAATCAAGATATTATGGAAATATTAAAATAATTATTTTTTAAGTAACGCAAAATATACCACGAATTCGAAGTAATAAAGGTGTCAAATAAAAAAGTGTGAACTACTAAGAAACATTCTCCGCAGTTCGCAGTGCGAACAGATCGAAAATCCCAGTAGTTCGGAACCCAGTAAAACAAGTTTATTTTTAAGAGCTTTAGACATTAACTGAAATAATAACTATAGTGAAGCCTAAGAATTCCGTTCTGTTATTTCCCTGCGAAAGATTGTTTCACGGGCATGTCATTAAATGACGTAGGGTTAGCGTTAGCAATTAAATTGTATATTCAATACCAATGCCAAATTTTGTATGGGAGGCTGTGCTGACGTTCATTATTTTCAATTGTTTTGTATTTAATTTAAAAAGAAATAAAAAACATAAAAAACTTATTTTTTATAATTTAAACTTCTCTGACTACCCAACAATATTTTATGATTTAACTTAGCATAAACGATATTGTTAACTTAGGGGCTGTGGCAAGGTTGGTTACTAAAGTTTCATGCAATAGTATGTATATACAAATAAGCCAATGCATAAATTAAATATAGTCTTACGTTTGGATTATGGTTAGAATATTCGATTGAAACTGTAGATAAGTATCTACTTATCTATTTAACCAAAAAACACTTGTTTATGTAAACACTATTGCATTTTTTTCTGTTCAGCCAGGTACACTTACACTAAATGATTTACTTAAACATACAATATTGGTTAACCAAAAATAATAATAGTAGCCAATATCGTCTGGTTAAGTACATAATAATATTAATAATAGATGTTGGTAGGTGGTATAACACAACATTCGTTGGATTTAACATTGTGTTTTGTTTGATAGAAGCAATCGTATTTATATTGGTTTATATTGGTTGTATTGGTTATAATTTAATAATACTCGCATAGGTGTATAGAATAACCAATATTGTCTGTTGAAGTTACCTAATGTAATAATAACTATTGGTAGGGTATACTAGTATTTGTTGGTTTTATCAAGGTGTTTTAGTAAATGTGAACCAAATGTTGCTGATGGTTATACTATTGAGGGTGTTTAGAACCAATAGCTAATATTACTTCAACAGACAATATTGGTTACTCTAAACACCTACACTAGTATTATCTAGCTATAACCAACAGCGAAATATGGTTGCTTCTACTTGAGCACCTCGATAAATCCAACAAATGCATTGGTATACCCTAACGACAGCTATTATTACTGCAACAGACAATATTAGTCATTCTGAACGCCTATACTAGTATTACCAACAGTTATTTTTAGTTGCATTAACTAAAACTCTTTGATAAATCCAACAAATGCTTCATATACTGAAGCTAGGTAGGATACCCTACCAACAGCTATTATTACTGCAACAGACAATACCGGCTATTCTGAACGCGTGTACTAGTATTACCGACAATTATATTTGGTTGATTTTACTAAAACCCCTTAATAAATCCAACAAATGTTTTCGTATACCCTACCAACAGCTATTGTTTCTGCAACAGAAAATATTGGTTTTTCTAAACGCCAATACTAGTATTACCAACAGTTATTTTTAGTTGCATTTACTAAAACTCTTTGATAAATCCAACAAATGCTTTAGTATACCCTACCAACAGCTATTATTACTGCAACAGACAATATCGGTTATTCTGAACGCGTATACTAGTATTACCGACAATTACATCTGGTTGATTTTACTAAAACCCCTTAATAAATCCAAAAAATGTTTTTGTATACCCTACTAACAGCTATTGTTACTGCAATAGACAATATTAGTTATTCTGAACGCCTATACTAGTATTACTGACAGTTATTTTTAGTTGCATTTACTAAAACTCTTTGATAAATCCAACAAATGCTTTAGTATACCCTACCAACAGCTATTATTACTGCAACAAACAATATCGGTTATTCTGAACGCGTATACTAGTATTACCGACAATTACATTTGGTTGATTTTACTAAAACCCCTTAATAAATCCATCAAATGTTTTTGTATACCCTACTAACAGCTATTGTTACTGCAATAGACAATATTAGTTATTCTGAACGCCTATACTAGTATTACTGACAGTTATTTTTAGTTGCATTTACTAAAACTCTTTGATAAATCCAACAAATGCTTTAGTATACCCTACCAACAGCTATTATTACTGCAACAGACAATATCGGTTATTCTGAACGCGTATACTAGTATTACCGACAATTACATTTGGTTGCTTTTACTAAAACCCCTTAATAAATCCAACAAATGTTTTTGTATATCCTACCAACAGCTATTGTTTCCGCAACAGAAAATATTGGTTATTCTGAACGCCTATACTAGTATTACCGACAGTAACATTATGATTGCATTTACTAAAACATCTTGATAGATCCAACAAATATATTGGTATACCCTACAAATAGCTATTATTACTGCAACAGACCATATTGGTTATTCTAAACACCTACACTCGTATAACCAACAGTTACATTTCGATGGTTCTACTAAAGTACCTTGATAAAACCAATAAATGTATTGGTATACCCTACAATAGCTATTACTACTGCAACAGACCGTATTGATTATTTTAAACACCTTTAATAGTATAACCAACAGCAACATTTGGTTGTATTTACTAAAATGCCTTGATAAATTCAACAAATGATTTAGTATACCCTACCAACTGATATTATGACTTCAACAGACAGTATTGGTTATGCTAAACACCTACACTAGCATTACCAACAGTTATATTTGGTTGCTGTTACTAAAACCCCAAAATAAATCCAACTAATGTTTTGGTACACCCGACAAATACATTTTGTTAATTCAACAAGCAATATTTGTTACTGCAACAGACTAATGTAGTAGTTGGAACAGACAATTCGCTATAGATTACAAATAGTTTCGGTTTAACTTAACCCTAACAATCGTTACTTTAATTGACTTTCTTGTTAACATAACTATACAAAATACAAATTTGCATAATAATTATAATCAGTAATATTGTTAAATACGACGTAAAAAAATTGTAAAAAAGCCTCGGTTAATACAACCAATGTGTGTTTTGTTATACCAACCAATTGTAATTGGTAGATAAATTTAACTAAATTAAAGTTGGTTGTCGCAACAAATGTGGATTAGTTGTCATTACCGATAATATTTGTTACGGTAGCAAAAAAACTGTTAAATTAAACAATTTATTGGTTAAGGTTACGATTTTTATTTGTAACAGTAACGAATTCAAATTAGTTGCATGAACAAAATTCCCTGTTGGCGCTATTTCTACATGTAACTTCGGTAGGTTTTCGGTTGGTCCAACCGAAAATTTCTCTCAGTGTATGAAAAACAAGAAAGTGAATACTGAGATCACGGCTGATAGAGATGTTTGGAAGAAAAAGACGTGCTGCGCCGACCACAAATGATTGGGATCAGGGCAAGATGATAATCATGATGAAAAGCCAAACATGCAGACGGGCCACCGATAGTAAGTTGCTGCTTTTAGTCAGAACTCTTTTTGTGCTAAAGAAACACTGTCAAGTTCATTTCATAGTTTCTGAGAACGAGGCAGAAAGGACCTTTAGAAACGAACTCTCGTCGACTTAAAGATTCCAGGGGGCTTATTATGGCCGTGTTTATCGCGTGACCAAACGTGGATAAAACATTCGTCATTTTTTGACAAGTACAGTGCGAGAGGGACGGATGTTTTATCCACCGCGATAAAAGCGACCATAACACAGGCTCAGCAGGTAATATGGATGAACTTAACTACGATAGCGGGTAGTTCGATTAAATTGGTGCTATAGGCACTAAGGTAAACAATTTTCAGGTAAACAAACTTGATGTCATCCATCTACTGCTTTTGGGCCTTTGCCCTGTAGATTTAATCTAGGGAGTTAGCGCAGGGATCCTCTTATCCATCTGATATGGTTCTCTAACTAGTTCTTGTTGTTACAGGCTTACTTATTTCGAAAGGGCAGTAAGTAGATACCTACTCAATACGACAGTAGTTAGGTATTAAACTGATCGGCTACAAGTGGAGAAAAAAGAAGATATTCATTAATGTAGATTTTTAGTAACGAAAAGTACATAACCGACTTTAAATTGGTACCTATAACAAATGTATACTGATTTATATTTTAGGTACTTATTATTAAATATTCATTGTGGTCGGTAGGGAAAATTAAAAAACCATATTAAACGCAAGACTCATATGTTTCTATTACGGTTTTTTGCATAATAATAGTATTAAACTTTACTGTTAACTCAATTGTAAGAAAACCGGGCAAGAGCATGTCGGACCATGCTTAGTGTAGGGTTCCGAAGCCGTGAAGTACTTACTACAAACATAAAAATCAGTACTAACTAATTTTCTATTTAAAGTCATTTGGTGCCGTCTTAGATGATTTTTGTAGGTATAAACACTTTAATCGCCTGTATCTCAAGAACCAATGATGTCTACATAGTCGTGATAGATTTCCCTTTCAATTCGTTATATTTGCTTTCATTTAAGTGTTTTTTTCCGGATTTTTAGTATTTGTAGTTTTAGCTGTAGTGGGGACACTTGACTCTAACAAAAATTAGCGATTTAAGATTTAATAATAATAAAAATAAAAATAAAAATATATTTTTAATATTTCAATTTTGTTGTGATTCTTGCGACTTGCAGAATTTATACACATTGATTTTGACCAGGTTCGATTCCCGGTTTTGTATTAGAGTTAATAAAAAGTTTGAATGTAATTATTATTAAATCTAAAATCGACGTCATGGTTCCTAAGAACAGATCTCGCTATCTCTCATAGTTTCCGACTTCTCCATACTGACCCATTTGGATTGTACACCCGGTATATTCATACAGCTTTACAGCTTTCTAGTACTAAGAGTCTCTGCGCTAAGCCGCAGACGGACGGACGATTTGGCGAAACTATAAGTTTGACTACGGAACCCTAAAAATGAACATAAATCTTGGGCCCGTATTTCAGCTTGTAGTGTTGGTAAGAATCAACTTTTTTATAATGCGATAATGTGGGTACTTATTACAAAATGCACTTTTTATATTACAGTGATCAGAAACAGTAAAAAATATAAACGTAATGCATAAATTGCAGTTGCTCTTGCGGACTGGAAAAAGCCCATTACAACTAGAAAACTCTCTGTGTTTATTCTTGAAATATGAAATTCCTCACAATCGAATCGGGATGAGGCCGAGGGGATCCGAAGCCGGCCGAGGATGCACGAAATCCTCACCTTTGGATAACGTCGGTCGTCGTCCAATGCCGAATCAGTGCCTGCCGGCGACCCGTGCCGCGCCGACGTGTCGCGCGCGCTCGCTGATCCTACCTGCTCGCGGTCTCTAAATTAATGAACAAAAATTAAAATTGGTGCCCTTGTGTAATAATTAGTAAAATAATAAAACATAATTAATGTGCAATTAACCAGCGTACTTAAGTAGATGGTAATTGGTTATTTAAAAAATATTAAAAATAATTTTGGAGGATGTAAACAATTAAACGTTTTCTCAAATGTAAAACATATTATTTTTTGAGTTAGATTTATGGAAAAAAATGGATTTGTCTACTGTGTCTAGTAAGTTTTTATTAGTGTTTAGGTTTTTTTTTCATTTACGCAATTCAATTTAATTTTAATTAGGTTTTATTTTTTAATCAGTTTCATGATACTTTAATGTTTTTTTAAACGCTTTTTACTTTAATTATCAAGGAAACGTGCATTGATACGCGTTTTGTACGTACAAAACAGTACATTTTTTAAACGATGACATAACAAACTTTTATTTCGTAATTAATTAATTATCTGGATGTGTTCGATAAATCATAGTTTAATAATACCTTACTAAAAACGCTTTGAGAGCATGGTAAAAAAATGAACAATTGGGCCAACTATTATTGTCTTTGAAGGTATTTTTACTCTGAAATTTTTCACTTTTTCTTTATCTCGGACAGAAAGACGTCTAGATAGCCTAAGGGTTTAGATCCATTAGGTAAGGTTAAGATCCATCTGATCAGCTCCCCTGGTAATAAATCCCACATATTATTATGTGAGTGCAGTAACTTGCTTAATCATTTAGTTACCCTACTCTAAGACTATACCAGCCGTTGCGGGCACCAATACTTGGTTAAGATTAATAGGGCAAAGTTGGGTCCACTAGGCTAATGGCACAGCCAATGCAACCCCAATACAGCCTAATTAGCCAGCCATATTTCATACTGTCCATAATTGCCCAGTGTACTCTACGCTGGAAGGTATTTAAACGCGCTCAATAATGAATCGGCGCAAATCGAAAACAAAGACGCACGATTTTCAATTCAAAAACAAGTGCATAAAATTCAAAGTCCCTCTAGTTGTGCTTTGAATTAAGTCAGTATATTATTAAGAGCTATGGTTGCGTGAACTAACCAAAAATAAAGCGATGGCTTAAAATTGAAACACTGGCTGCATACAAAGTGTTTTTGGGTTTTAAAAATCGAATGGAAATATTGTCGATGTCGGTTGATAATGTTGAGAATATCAGGATAATTATGCTGTTTGAGATTAGCCTGATAAGCATTTAGAGTCAGTGCCTGAATCATTAATAATGGTGTGTATAATAATTATTCACAAAGTTGTTTAGATCCTTGGCAAACCTCCCCTACAACTAAAAATGACAGGGGGTCAAAATGTGGTAAGAGGTTGTTAATGTGAAACCTAGAGGAATACAGGAGTCATTCCAAGTCCTATTATCTAAGCGATGCTGTAACCAGTTAGCTTCTTTATGCCAGTTTGGTCTCTTTCCAACATCAAGTCACAAGAAATAACATCAATGTAAATATTTTTTGTCAAAAACAAGGCTCATTGCGGACTGGACTTATTAATTCGCAACTATCAATAGAGGGCCCCATGAATTGTTAGGAATTGATATTTGAAAGCCTTTCTTGAGGCACTCCCACGTAACGACAGGGAGTGTTATTCTAATGGTCCTCCCACACTGCGGGTATAAAATTTGTGTAACGCCTTTGTCACTTCAACATTATTAAATTTAGTAGAACTCGTGAGTGGGAGTTTTTTTTTCGAGTTTTCAACGCTAACAAAGCATTACGAAAGTCGTCACTTACATACCAAATATATATCCGTCGTTGTAGTTTAACCTGTAGTGCATATTTATCTGCCTATGGTTTTCAAAGGGTTAACGTTATGAAGTTTTATCCTGAGGTGATGATATTATAGTGAGGTTCACCATATTACAAAGAGGGGGGTTCCTGTAAGCGGGAATTTTAATCGGGTAGATTCAAGGAAGTAAAGTTCAGTTATCTTTTCTCTTGCCATTTTCAAATTTGAATCAAGTTAAAATGAAGTTTATTGTCAATACAATAACTATGGCACATCGGCTCTCACGAGGTTATATGTATAGATAAGCTTTAACACAAGAAGACGTATAATTGTATTTGGTTACATACAGTCAAGGCTACTCGCATGTATGAATTCTTGTCTTCATACTCAGACTTGATAACGGGCCAGTGTGTCCCTAGATGCACCTTGCATTGTGAGAACGTTCTATTTATACTATATTTATTTATTAGGGTGCCCGTGTGGTGGCCGGGTTAGAACAGTGCCACTCGATGTCTTCCCGTGGATGTTGTAAGAGGCGACTAAGGGATTAAAGGCTTGTAGTACTGTTAGGCGATGGGCTTGCAACCTGTCACTAATACACTAGTAAACATCTTAGCCTACTTGTGCAAAATGTGGTTACAGAATTACCAACAAGTCTTTTTAGAGTTGTTGGTATTTCTGTAGCTCTGCCTACCCCACTCTGGGAATAAGGGCGTGATTTTTTATATAGTAGAGCCAATTACAGACCTATAAGCTAAAAATAAAAAGCAACAACTACTGATACATGCAAGGAGTTTAGTTTTTAAGTAAATAATGATGATAATTACAGCTTCTTACAAATGCGTGTGTACGTGTGTATTATGTGAGTGAGTCTGTGGGTGTGTGCGTATAGAGGATTAAGAACGGAAAATATTAATAACTACTGATTTGAATGATGTTTAGGTCAGGAAAAATAGACCCAAATGGTTATTTTTTTTTATATAAATAAGCTTTAACGTAGCATGCGTTATCGTTATCGAAAATGGAAAGGATTGACGTAAGCTGCCGGACGGTCGCGTCGAGCGCTTATGTCTATTCTATTTATTTTGATAGTTTTCGAAAATCGTTCACGTTAGCGATAGTTAATCTATTTTAATACCATCGTTATAACTGTCTCGTATACTACTCTCCTAACCCTATTATGTGTATGAAGTATTCAATTACGAAAGAAAATTCAATTCTCTCTTCTTAGTAATAAGGTTTGCGATTACTACATGAGTTTTATTTGATATGCTAATATTTTGCTTTGCATAGCAGTATAGTAGAGGACCATACGGATATAGCTTGATAAATGTCTGTAAATCTGTCCTCAAGCATTTTTCTTTTCAATTCATAATTAAAAACTAAAATGAATATTTTTTCAGCTATTAAACTAGCTCTGCGTAAAATTTGCCTGTGTTTAAATAATTTGAAAAATAACGAGAAGTTTCTACTAGACCATTTACAAAAAAAAAATATCTTTGCCTGACGAACAATCAACACCCTTTGAAATAATGGCTTTGTAGGCGATTAAATGTTTGCAAAGGTTGTTATGTATGCAACGGTACTTAATGAGCTCTTACGATACTCTTGTCTGTTGTAAGAACACTCACCCTCGTATTTATAAACACACAATAGCTAAAATGTGCAAATATGATCTGTTCTCATCTGCCATTTTGTGAAATTTGTATTCGACAGAAAGACACAAAGAATATTTTTACTATTATTTGTTATTAACGCGTTTATGAATGAGGGGGCCATACACCGTTGCATACGGATAATTAGTGTTTGAATTTACTCTTACTTATTATAAATGCGAAAGTTTTCTTGGAGTGCAGTTCGTACTCAACCACGCCAGAGTGGCTGAACAGATCTGGATGAAATTTGGCACAGAGATAAATTATAGTCTTGAATATCACATAGGGTATTTGCTATCCCGGAAAATTGGGCAGTTTCAATGGGAATAGTGATAAACGACTTCCATGCGGACCGAGTCGTAGGTAACAGCTAGTAATAACATATTGTGTTGCAAGGGTTTCTGTGTATTTATTTTTAAAACCCAACTTTATTTATTTAACCTTTAAATGCATATGTTTGACACAACGATAATTTTACCTCTTATTGTGGTTATATCAGAATCAGAATCAGAATCAGAATAATCTTTATTCAAGTAGGTTTACAAATAATAAACTCTTTTGAAACGTCATAGTAGCGACTTAGCCTAAATTGACTGCAGGTTAAAAACGCGACCGATCAGAGAAGAACCTGTAAGAAACTCTGTCGGATGTCTTTTATTTTTTCGACGTTCGCAACCTTTTGTCGTAAGGACTAAACATTTTATTACAAGCAATTCAGTCCCAAGCATTGTTATCATTAATATAGTCTTTAATACTATAATATGCTTTAGAAATAAGTTTAAACTTAACGTAACTCTTAAATTTATTTACTGATAGTTCAGTAACATTACTTGGGAGCTTATTATAGAACCTAATACAATTACCCATAAAAGAGTTTTTTATTTTATGGAGCCGCGTGAAGGGCACTGCGAGCTTATATTTATTTCTGGTATTAACATTATGTATGTCACAGTTCTTTCTAAATTTAGCGATGTATCTAACTAATTGTGTCCTATTAAAGGTATGTACTAAGAGTAACGTTAAACTTGTGATGGGACGATTGCAAACAATTACTTCACATATTCAATTCCTACAGACAGCGAGTCCATTAAAACAAATATTTCGATACTTTAATAAATAATTCATAGTAGATCCACTCTAAAAGATTTCAGAGCGTAGTTTGATTGATCTTTTATTTACGTTTAATGTATTGTGCCTGGGGAGAACTTAAAATATTGAAAATATGATTGTACACTAGGACCTATGTTATCGTATTGTCAACGTTACGATACTGCTTATTTACTTGACAGCAATGGCTGCCTTTTTAAAGACAGAACGACAATATGTCAAAAGCAATTTGTTTTTACAGTAGAATAGACCCCCAGTTATTCGTTAAAAAGCCATTTAGGAAGAAAAAATATTTATCAAGCCAAATAGAAATGACAATGTTGATATCCCTCCGAGTATTGTTCGAAAAGATGGAAAGATATTATTTTTCTTCGTATCAATATCCAAACATCTGGGGATCTTTAATTTCAATTTTAATTACCGTAGCCGTCTCATTTTTACACTGCCAATATTTAAACGATGTTATCTTCAACGCCGACCACATCACACCACAAAGCCGAGACATTTCAACTTAGACGTTCTTCGTTTTGTTAACTTACACCTAATAACTATAAGAACTCACATCCCTACTAATATTATAAACGCAAAATCCTTACTACACTCGCGGTCAAATAATACGGGTCAGAGTGAGTTTTTAGGGTTCCGTAGTCAAGCTAGGATCCCTTATAGTTTCGCCATGTCCGTCCGTCCGTCCGTCCGCAGCCTAGCGCAGAGACTCTTAGTACTAGAAAGCTGTAATTTGGCATAAATATGCATATTAGTCACGCCAACAAAGTGGTACAATAAAATGTAAAAAAACTTTTTTTGGAGTACCTCCCCTATACATAACGTGAGTTTGACCGCGTATATTTATAAACGCGAAAGTTTTCATGTATGGATGTATGGATTTTTGTTACTCTTGATGCAATGGCTGGACCGATTTGGATGAAATTTGGAACGGAGATAGCTTATACCCTGGAATAGCACATTGGCTACTTTCTATCCTGGTAAATTTAAAACAATAAATTTAGAATAACGATAATCGAAATCTACGTGAAGGAAGACGCAGGCAAAAGCTACTCTAATATATATTTGTATCAAAAAAAAACCACCAAAGCTCTGATAAAAAAGTATTTTAAAAATTGCAGGATAACAAAATATTTAAGCTAGTTAAATACATCATTACTATATATCATTTAAGACGATTTTTTTGCTCACTACGTTTAGTATAACAATCTATTTATATGCGATACACTGGTTGTCTTATCCCAACACTGGAACACAACTATACAAACACTACTGCAGGCGGTATCTGCACAATATCCTACCACTAAATAACCGTTTAGGCAGTAAACAGTTTTTCACAAGCATTCCAAATGTTTCGAGCATAATATTGTGAAAATAAATATCGTTTACCTAACGGGCCACATGTTTAGTTGATAGGGAACAAAGGCGGTTGTTACAGTAAACACTGTTTACGGGTAAATAAATGAACCGGCTCCTACCACTGACCCGCCGCTCGAACTGAATAAATCTACGTCGTCGTACAATTGCCAACGAAATGTTTTTTC
Organism: Acleris holmiana; assembly: GCA_949316455.1. Lineage (NCBI taxonomy): Eukaryota > Metazoa > Arthropoda > Insecta > Lepidoptera > Tortricidae > Acleris > Acleris holmiana. Next base: position 11,049,657 of record OX438778.1, read on the forward strand.
TGCGCAAAAAAGGATTTGGGTAATTATCCGTTTAGCGATACATATACGGTTGATTTATATGTTATACATGCAAAAATAATATATTATTTAGTTATAATATAACATTATAACAAATGCATGTTTGAAAGCGTGAAATAGCATTCTTGGTGTAATTATAAGTATAGAGACATTCCATCTCAATCCTCAATGTTGACTTTGCATTTGTAGTCATAGGATTGTAGTCTTAGGATTGTATTCTTGAAAAGGGTAACCAAGGGTGTGTTCGTTCAGCTTTACCATGCCAAAATGAAACATTTATTAACAAAATGTACGAAATATACGATTGTGATTCCATAATTAATTAATGTGATTTAAAAACTGGGGCCACAGACAGCTGGGGCCTTATTCTACTAGGTAAACCATGTGCTTTTGACATATCATCGATATACGAGTACTGTGAAGCTAGACCAGTTGCATTCTACAATCGTTAGCGATTATGTTTGAAAGACAAATGTATGGAATTGACGTAAGCCACCGAGATACCACCACGTGACTACCCGCTGGACTACATCAATTCCATACATTTGGCTATCGAAACATAATTGCTAACGATTGTAGAATGCAACTTGTCTGGAACCACTGGGCTGAGATCATATTTATACATAAAAATAACACATACACACGCACACACACACACACAGACACACACCCACACATAAAACTGTTCGACTATTCACTGTCTTTTTCAACTCTGCTTGCTACTATTTTGGGCTCTGGAACACAGGGACATATATTATTGTATTTATTAGTTTGAAATAAATATATTTTAATTTACAGATTCTACACGGTAAAAACGTCAAAATTTAGCTAGCTCCTATTTATTTGACGGTAACGGCAGCCGAGTTTAAAACTGTACTAAAACACATCAAACGCAATATCGTTTAAATCAAGGAGAATAGAGATCCTGCAAGCGTAGCGTAACACAATGCGCTATGAACTAACCGTCGTAGATACCCAAGAGCTACGCGAACGACGTAGCAGCGTGCGCGCAACAAGTCATAGTGCTACGCGCTTACGCTATGTACGATTTATCTCTAAACCCGCAACCCGAGCACGAACTTTTACCTTCTATCGAGTAAATAACGTTTACGTGTAGTAATATCGAGAATATGTGTTCGGCGATCGGTTCAAGCGCTCCGGCTAGTACTAAAGCGGTTAGTACTAAAATTTGACAGCAAATTGACACTGTCGTATACTTTCGTATCGTCCCCGAGTATCAAAGAAGAAACATTTGTAAAATAATTTATAAACGTATTTATTTTAGGCGTCCGTGCTACGGTTAGGCTGGAAAAAGATTTGTAATAGTAAAGGCGATTCAAAAACGTGACGTACGATTTAAATGTTCGTGCTACAAAAATCACAGCATAATTCAGAGAATTAGTTTAAAAAAAAATGAAAAAAGTTTATTGCATATAATATGAAACATTTCAAAGAAAAAATCACGACCCTACATCCTGAGCTAGGCAACCCTGTGTTACAGGACGCAGTTTCGTTCGGAATCACTTAAAAAAAAACACTTAAGCCTATTTATCAAGTAACATTTACAGTTTAGCAGATAATGTTTTACTATGTATTAGTATGTTTCCAGGAATACATATATTGCCTCGCGCCTATTTTGCATCAAGGTAGGTAAACTATTCGAGTATTCCCTCATTATTATTATAAAATCTCTGTAAGAGGTGCCGTTTATCAGTACTTGGTGAAAAGTACCCCAAGTACCCTCCTACCTTGGGGCTTCAGATATCTCCGTACCAAACTTCATCCAAATCGGTTTAGCTGTTTCACAGTGGAAGCGTAACAAACAGACAGACAAAGCTCCTTTCACATTTATAATACTAGCAGTTTCCCGCAACTTCATCCGCGTCAGTGTAGTGAAAGCATATCAGAAACAGACAGACAGACCATTTAATATGGATAGTATGAATGTAATATCTTCTGCCCGCGACTCTGCCCGCGTAGAATTCGTCATTTTTCTATCAAACCTTTTTCAGTATGGATATGACTTGCGATTGGTTAAAAAAAAAAAAAAAAAAAAAACAGGGGACAATGTCACACAAATTGACCTAGTCCCAAACTAAGCTCTAGGCTTGTACTATGGGTACTAGACAACGATAAACATACTTAGAGAAAAGAGAGAGTATGGTTAGATATATAGATAGATTTATTTTATTGGTTTTACTCTTATTACTTACTTACTCAACGCAATGCAATCTTATAGAAAGTTAAATTCAATAAATTGCACCAAACTATAATAATATGTAAAAAAACTAATAAATCTGTGTCGACTGTGAGCTATATTTAACTACTGTTACCTATACTTTAAAACTCAGATTTATCACGGGCTCATTACTACAGTCAAACTGTTATAACAGTTTTGCAGAGCATTTGAGCAGTAGTGTAATTGTAACATGTTGATTGTTTTAATAAAATAATAAATAAATAATAGTAATGAAAAATAAATACTTACTTGTACTAGTCTTAGCCATATTAAACCGGCAATCGCTACTTCAAATCCGCTCTCTAATAATAGTAGTTAGATTAAATAGATTTCGGAAACAATTGAGTAACTAATAAACAAAACCATTCAGCTGTTGACAACAGTAGTAGCAGCCCAGAAGACAATTACAGCCAGCGCGCTGTTTGCCCCGGCCCGAGAATTCTTTCAATCCGAATTTCCCGATACGGGCTTCGTGACTCCGTGTTGACTTATGTCGTTCGTGTAGCGCCGTGTCGGCAATCGACGGGGCATTGTGCTCGCTGTTCCTGTTTTTATACGGTTTAAAATATAAATACGAGACGAAATATTGCCTGTAGAGATACTTTGTCACACTTAATAACCTTTGATTTTTGTTAGGGTTCTGTCTACGCTGTCTATCCGAATTTAAATTCAAATTGTGTTTTTGCTGACGATATGCTCCTGTATTCTTGCATCTTTTATAAAGAACAAAATGGGCAGCCGCGTTAAATTCTGACACTGACAACTTAGCCTAAACGACCAAACGTCCTAAAACAAAACGAAATACTTACTGCTAAAAATAAATCAAATCATGGATCAACTGAGAGTGATTTGTAAAGAACAAATAATTCATATTTTAAAGTAGGCTTTACGTATACTATTTCTTAGAGCATAAAATAAACATAGTTCTTTCTAAAACTGATGGATGTCGTAAGAGGCAATTAAGGGAATAAAGCCTTGTAGTAGTGTCAGGCGATGGGCTTCCAACCTGTCACTAATACACTAGCAACCTTCTTAACCTGATTGAGCAAAATGTGGTTACAGAATTATGAACCAGTTTAAAGTTGTTGGTATTCTGTAATTCTGCCTACCACAGTCTGGAAATGAAGGCGTGACGTTATATATGTATGTCTGCCGGCAAACCTTTACTCACGCTAGTTTATACCGCACTGTGCCAGTTGGTAATTACCTACTGCATATCGGTTTGGGGTAGCTCAGCAAAGTCAACCATGATAGTCTTAGAGAGAGCTCAAAGGTCAGTATTAAAAGTGATGTGTAAAAAACCATTCAGGTACCTTACAGCATTTTTATACGCCGAGGCAAATGTTTTAACCGTTCGACAACTCTTCCTGTACAAAATATGCTTGCTTACACATAAACTTGCCCCATCCATCCCCAACTACAACACCCTAATAAATAAACGCGTTTTTAAGCTACCAGTGCCCAGAGTTTATTCAACTTTTGGTAAACGTTTCGGAGATCACTTAAGCATTTCTATATACAACGCTGTTTTAGTTCATTGCAGCTTGAAAGGCCAAACTCTACTCAAGACTAAAAATAGTTATTTGTGCAACAACAGAGCAAAGTTGTTTTTTGCTGCGAGGGATTCAAAGTTACGAGTTGCAAATAACTTAGATCTTATGTTGCACATAAAAAATTTCACCTTAGCAGCGAGAAAATATAACCTTTATCTACACACATATCATAAACCCTCTATGATGCGTTCAAAAACCGCAAATTACGACTAGCTTAAATATAAACTGTTTTGTTAGAGCTCATTTCTTATCTGTGAAAATGTTATTATTGCTTCTTAATGACATCAAATTCGATATCAATATTAAAGCCTGACCAGTTTCTATTTGGCCCTATTTCAATATAAACTTGTACTGAAATAGGGCCAAATAGTTGTCAGGCTTTACATTCCGAATATGTTTAATAATAAATATGATCTTAAGTAATATTATTGTAATGGCCAGGCCAAGCCTAGTGCGGGGACTTCTGGTAATTACGTTACAATTTGTGTTAAATAAAGAAGTTATAATTATTATTAAATACATGTAATAATACATATTACACCAATGAAACAGCGATAAACGACTCGAACGGAGTCGCGAGCAAATGGTAGTAACATAATAGAAATAAGTAATAAGGTAATATATTAACATCTACAACAGCTAACTGATTGTCTCGGATTAATTCTTTTCTCCCTCTCAAACCGGATTTCCTGATGCGGGCTTTGTGGCCACGTGTTGACATACTCCGTTCGTGGACGCTTGGCGCTCGGCATCGACGGGACGTTGTACGTGTTGTTTGAGTTTTTATACGGCCTTAAATACCACTTTGTTGGTTGCTCAAGTATTTATGTACTAGCTTCTGTCCGCGACTTTTGCCCGCATACATTACGATAATCGAAATGTATGAAAATGAACTTTAAAATTTTCCGAGGGGAAAATTAGCCTTTTAATCCAGGGTATAGCTAGCACCATTCCAAATTTCATCCAAATCCGTTCAGTTGTTGCAGAGTGAAAGACTAACAGACACACACGCACACAAACTATTGCATTTACAATATTACTAGTTAGTAGAAGATTTTCGTCGCTATTCCCTCAGAAAACGTAAAAAAAATCGGGATATGAACTACTCTATGCCCTTTCCGGGGACTCAAACTGTCTCCGCACCAAACATCATCGAAATCCGTTGAGCGGTTTATCCGTGACAGCGAAACAAAGAGACAGACAGTTACTTTCACTTTTATAATGTTAACTAGCGACCCGCCCTCGCTTCACTCCGGATTAAAGTATTATACATATAAACCTTCCTCTTCAATCACTCTATCTATTAAAAAAAACCGCATTAAAATCCGTTGCGTAGTTTTAAAGATTTAAGCATACATAGGGACAGTCAGCGGGAAGCGACTTTGTTTTATACTATGTAGTGATATGGATAGTCACGTCGCACATTAAACATGAAATATATATTTTTATGACATTTGCGTAAAACGGATTTTATTTTGTTACTCTTATATTATTTTAGCTTGCCTTAAATCCCGTTGTACTGAGCCAAGCTAATTATTACCGAACTTTATTAACATAAAAAACGATTAAAAAGTTGTATTTCAACAATACGATAAATTTATTACAGCGAAATCGTTATCAAAAGCATCTTAATAAGCCAAGCTTAGGGATAAATCCTTGGAGTTTTTTGAAAATGAAATTAGCCGAAAAAGACTGTGCCATTAAAATTACATTAGCATAAATAAGAGGGATGCTAATCTAAGGGAAATAAATCTCTGGGAGAAATAAAAATAATCCGGCCATTCAATGACACCGTGACGGATTTACTTTATGGCCTCCCTTGTTCTTATATCTATCCTAATTAATTTGTATTGTTTGAGCTTACATTTTTACGGTTGGGTAACTTTACATCTATTTTTGTATTTGAAGAACGTTTTTTATCCAATTACAGTTAATTAGATATTTCCATGATAAAAGGTTGCATTTTGGGTAAAGACCAAAAAATTGGGCACGCTAACTCAAGGAATTAAAAATTCTGTTGTGTGACGTAAATTAGCCATACAATTGTCGCACAACGGGACTTCGTTGTTTGTATGGTTAACTACGCTTAACTATGATCCAACTTTCACCCTTTTAACCTTTTTCTATAAAATGCTATCATTTCATACAAAATGTATAACATTATATCATGATCATGTAGTTACCTATGTAAAAACGGAATCATTTTATAAAAACAAAGCTTTTCTAACGTATAAAAATCTCTTGAATTTTAGTTCAGTTAAACGGTATTCAATTACTGTGTCAGTTTGTAGTAAACCACTTCTACCCACGCTCCATAGGCTCTGACCGTTACCTAATAATCCAACTTTATACAAATTGTTTCAGTACTAAATAAATCTCAAAATAATAACACTTGTAAAATCGTTTTACTACGCTTTCACTGCCAAGTACAGACGTTAAATCCAGGCTTGGATTTAAGCCTAAATTGAACGCTTGTATTTGAAGGCTTGAAGTAAATGAATAATAAAACAAACACAATTACAATCCGAATTCAAAACTCTGCCAATAATTCATCATAACGCTGTTAATAAATCTGACATTTAAAATATACAAACGTCCTAGCAGCAGTTCCGGAAAGGTATTTCCTTGGGGGCGGTATATTGCAAAAGCTTTGCCCAAACGCGTCCATCAGTTAAGACGAAGTTTAACACTCTTTTATTCTAATTAGCCTTTGGGGGGAAAACTCTGCGGGTTTTGGGCAAAGGATAGAAAATGTTGCCTTGACCCGAGGGACACTTGTTCAATTGTAAGGGTCGTCTAGACCGGCGTTTTGCCAATATTTTTGCTTAGGCTAGCTGTTACCCATGCCTCCGTCCGCCTAGAAGTCATTTATCGCTTTTTCCTTGGGAACTGTTCAATTTTCCGAGATATAAAGTAGGCTATGTTCAGGACCTAACCTATGTGCGCCAAGTTCATCCAAATATCCAAACTTTCTTATTAATAATATTAGTAAGAGTAAGATAAGATAAAATAACATTATGCATACATATCCAGTTTGCTAAGAAACTGGATAAACTAAAAAATATACTTTTAAAGGTAGATGATTAATTAAACACGAATCAAAGAGCGAAACGGTAAAATAATATTGAAGATTCTTTCCAAACTTCATTAGTCATAAATAAAGAAGCAAATACATTTTAATCACTTTTCCACCTACATCGACTACAATACGAGTAGTGTCACGGATATTCATGAGAAGCGACGTGTTTAAGATCTACGGGACGCGAAAATAATAACGAACATAATAACGCTCGTCCTTGGCAGGATGCGGGCCAAGATATAAAAGGTAAGACGCTGTAGTCTTACTAGAAATTTATGATCGGTATTTATTTTACTTCGCTCCATAAAGCTGTAGTAACACTAGTAATATACAGTCGTATGAAGATACATGTCAGTTGCCAATAAACGTTAAAAATTTACAATTGCTTAAATATTCCTCCAAAAACCATGTCCAGTGATAATGACGGCGAAAGTCCGACATGACCTCAAAACCCGCCGAACACCGCCAGAAACGGGCGCCAATGCTCTGGAAGAACCCTCTTTCGGCAAACGACAATGCTGAATCTTTTATTAGTTTCGTGAATGGACGCCCAGTTGACATAACCGTCGTCGACATCTGTTGTGATATTACGCCATCCTTTCCAGGGCGTAGTTCCATCGATCCGACTCGAGCGGGTCCACTATTTTTGGCCACGTGGAATAGCTGAGGGGCAAAAATTGAATTCCAACGAATACGTGCGGCCCGTTCCGGGGAGAAGCCGCCGAATCGGCAAATGCTTAATCAGCTCGCCCTGCCCTGTTTTGTTAATATTAATATGGGACTTTTCCAGTGCACAGCCACTGCTCAAATTCGTTTAAGATTCATAAATTCATTTATAATATTTAAAGCTAGTTCAGATTTAAAGCGACTTTTTACAATGAGCCAAAACACCCACAAATGTATTTGTCCCAAAAAATAGTTCCTCATTCTTATCCCGCGGAACAAATGTAATGGCACCAGAATAAAAGAAATATGTAGGGGATCGCAAAGTTACAAAATAAAGTATACATCAAATAGCAATTGCCAATTCGGAATAGGAAAGGTTCGCCCTATAAAGTACGTGAGGCGGTCAAAAACAAACTTGTGCAATAAATAACCCGATCGGATAAGAGAAAGGCTATTTTATTTTCAATAAAAAATAAGGTACCTACATAAAGCTCAATTGACATACAGACGCGTGGCATTCGGAACACTCGTAGTAGCCAAGGAAGTGGGTTCTCATTATACAAATAATAGTAAGAATTTAACATGAATTATTTTTAAGTCTCTTTATAAATCTGAAATAATTATTAGGAATCAACTAATTTGCGTCCCACAATAATTTTGTATTTTGTACCAACTGAGCCAATTTTGATCAACACAAAAAAACGCTTAAATGTCACATTCGGTCAAACAACAAATGCGTAAATTTTGTGCAAAAACAAATAAAAAAATAAATCGCTCTAAAAAGAATATCAAACGAAAGAGTTTTTGTAACGATGCTAAAGTACCTACATAAACATGAAGGAAACTTTCAGTTTTCCTTTCATTTGACGACCGTTGTACAACATAATCGAAGAATAAATTTTTGTTACTGCTGGTAACCTTTCCCGGAACTTTTATTCCCCGGGACAAGGGTCAGCGGTCCAGGAGAGATTAAACACATTATTTACCCAAGTGTATGCGAGCAAGCGTCAAAGTTTTATATTTCTGACAGGGGACTAAAAGACCGTTTACACGCGCGCCGACACACGCCGGACGATTAAATTAGAACTTCCTTTAATTTAATACACGCCTAATTAGAGTTTTATAGGGTGTAATGATTTTCCGGATCCCTGGTTATTTTGGGGCTCGTCATGCTTTAAAGGGTTCAACATTGTTGTATTTTCCTTCACACTGTATGTTCCCTTCCCTGTAAATATTTAATTTGTGTATACAATAGTAAAATAGTTAAACACAGAATGACACTTCCTGCCAGACGAATTATTTATGGTAATAATAATAGAATATGTAAATGATATTTACAACATCCCTTAGTAAACTGCAAATATAATGTTAAAAATATTCTCCTCGTCTTGCCCATGCAATTTTCAACTAGGTAGGTCCGATTTCTGGCCAATGTCCTATAAAAATATGTTTTAATATAAATAATTTGAAATCCCGTGAAAATTTACTAAATAAGTAATAATTCGTTCTTAATAACTTACCTTCAATTTTATTTTTAGTGGTATTGTTATTGCTGTAGGTTGCCAATAATAAAAATATAAAACAACATAAACAACATAGCAATTCAAATTAAAGCAGCCCTAGAAACGCATTCTACCGTTTGTGCCTTAATAAATATTACAATATTAAAAACATAAATCAGTTTATTCAACTACCAAATCCCGATAAGGGTAGATATTTGTGTGATGAATCTTAGTGTTTTCTATGTATTTAAGTTGATATTTCTCTATACGAGTATAAGTAAGTTTATCGTTACCCGTAATACAAGCCTAGAGCTTAGTTTGGGTCAGGTTGGTTGGTTGGTTGGTTGGTTATTTAGGTTGGGTCAATTTGTGTGACATTGTCCAATATTTATATTTATTTATTAATTGAAATACTGCAAACAACAAGCACACAATATTGAATATAAAGCACCTTTCGTTTTCTCACCAGACATTTCATTTCACTCTACAAAAAATACAGAAATGCTTCGGCTAACAATTACTTGACCCATGAGCAAAATACCTGTGTGAGGAATCTTAAAAGCTCGATGTAAGTCAATTTCCTGCAGGAAATGACGTCCGACGTCTCGTTTCGTGCGGTATTAGGGAGTGACAGTTGAAACGGGCAGGGACCTTGCCCCTCTGCACTTGATTTGATTGCCTTGTGAGCTGAATAAGCATGACTTAATGCTTAATGCTGACATTGGGTCTGTTAGTCCTTAAGGTTTCTTTGACTGTGACGAGGGATCTTGGATTTAGAGACGGCGTTATGGGAAGCTATTAATTTATATAAATATATTATTCCTGTTTCAGAAAGTACGTAAATGAATAAATAAATAAAATTTAGAAACGTTATTCCGCAAAAGTTTTATAGCATATTTAGTCATGTATTAAACATTATTTCCCAGGAAAAAGTGGACACATACTTTAAAAAAATGTTACTGCTAAGAATTGGATTATAAATATCAGTAATAACGTTTTATTTGATTTGCGCTTATTAATTAAATTAGTTTGTTTATTTTACTTTCAGACATTATTTGACCAATCATTTAAATTCGTCATAACTTTCACTTTTGTAGCAATATTAGGTGTGAATTGTTCTGAATAACCATAGCAGAAAGGTAATGTGATATGTTTAAAACTTACCTTGCTTAATTTATCTTTTTTAGTAAATAACTAAATAACTTGAAAACCAAGTGTTATTTAACTAAATAGAGCACGAGGATTGACTTGTACTGCAAATAAAATGAAGCCGCGGTTCAGAATGGTAAATTGCCGACTTTAAAATATATGAAGGCTGCACTGCGTAATGCGGCCGCTCCTTTGGGAGCCAGTGTCGTGTGGAGTGATTGTTATTCAAGGCATAATGTAAGGATGTATTAGTTCACAATGTGCTCGGTAAAGTGGCTGCAGCTGCTGGTGATGCTGGCGGCCAGCTGGGCCCAGGAGGGCGAGTGGAGCGAGGACGCCGAGGATTTGGGTGAGTTTCAACTTAAGCACGTATATGCACGCCGACAAAATGGGTTGTAGTAAGCAGAAACATGCCAGACAAGGGCAGTCTAGTTGGGTTTATTTGATGCTGGCATGGCATGTTTTACTGGCATAACTTGAAATTGATGATAGGTTGCACATGCTAATAATGACAAACAATACATTGTCATTAATCATCTGTCGTATCCTGGCTTGCAATGTTTAATTTTTTTTGGAATGTAGTCTTACTATACTCGTCTCTGCATAGTTATCATTGTTATCAAGTGTCACTTGAAATTATGAAATCTAAATCTAAATTTCAACTAATATTCTAAACAAAAAAATATGTTTTTTTGTAGTTTGTTTGTAATCGTTAAACTCAAAACTACAGGAGTTAAAAGTTCTTTCATCATTAGAAAGCTATATTGTCACTGAGGCTATGTTTCATTTTTGTACGCGGACGGAGTCGCGGGCAACAGTGAGTAGAACATAACTGGGCGCCTATTAAAAAAAAAATAAGCACTTTAATAATTTTTTTAAATCCTTGTTGTATGAACTGAATAAAATTTTGCATTTAACGGGATCGAAAAACATGCGATCGTATTAAATTAAAAGTCACAATACCCAATAATGCAATTGCATATCGAGTTGAGAGTCAAAAAGTAACCAAAACCGATTTTATTACATTACCGTTCGATGGCACACCTCGCAATGAATCGCCGAAGCGATCAAATGAAACAAAATGGAACAAACTCAAGTGGGAATCGAGCTCAACCCATTAAACGCGATTGCTTGTCGAAAATGAAAATGGGGAAATATATATTCGTTTGTTCGGCGGCTCGTTATACCATGTTTTTTCTCTGATTTTTATGCAATCCATTGGGGGACGCGTTTGCACGCAGCAAATTGCTCACTTTTGATTGGACGCAATGAATATTGAATTCGTCCACCTGCGCAGAGACAAGATAATTGAATCAATTATTAAAAAAAAAACATCAGATATAAACATGGTTTATCTCTTATACTTACCCGATAGTTGTTGAGTTAACTTTTTGTTCTACTAATTATCTAGAGCGTCTTTGAAACTTTTAGTAAAGCAATGACGTAATTGTGGTGTGGCAAAAAGCACCCCTAAAGTGTTCGCGTGGGCGGGGTGGAGACTTGTCGTTGGTCGGAACGGGCTAAGAACTTGCTCAAGTTCGATTTCTCGTTTGGATGGCTGCGAAAGGAGCAAAAAGAGCGGCCCAATTAAAAAGTGTTCATGCATGGGCAGCTCTATTCGGCTCCAATTTTATTGGAACGATTAATTTTATTGCAAAAATTTCTGGACAGCGGAACGAATGGGAAGCGGGAGCCCGACGTGGCTCCGCCGACCTTTTGTGGTTGTGCGATGGATGGGTTTGTTCAGTACAGAATCTAATCAAAGAGCAGAGAGCCGAAAAAGCCCTCGCCACCCAGTTATTGCGACCGTGATGAATGAATTTTAAATGTAATTGGAAACCGTCAATGATCGAACGCTTGTCAATACTAATGCGACGACACAAAAACGTCCCAATAAATATACCTGTCACAGTGAGATAAAGAAAATAATATATTGGGTTACCCATTGCGTGAGTAACGCTAAGTACATTTTATGTTTGTACTTATTGAACAATTTACCAAATATATTAAATATTTACGGTAAAGCATCTATTTTATTTGTGGGACATGAATTGAAATCATTTTATGAGCCTTCATACTCGTAGCTCACGTAGGAGTACAATCAAATACATTAACTTCAAAGGGACAAACAAAGCAATCGGTATGTTAATTAAAAGGACTTTGATTTAATTCAGCGTGATCCCAACAAAACTTGTAATGTTTAGAATCTTCATAAAACAGTTCATGTCACAGTACTCGGCTTCGAAGGCAGCGGTCCTGGGTTAGTTTTTGGGTATGGGTGATGAGCACAAGAATTAGTTCCTGAGTCGTGGATATTTTCTACGTATTTCTTTAAGTAAGTACCGTTGTACCGTTGTCTAGACAAACACAAGCCTAGACCATAGTTTGGGACTACGTCAATTCGTATGGGATTGTTTGACAGGGTTATTAGGGTTCCGTAGTCAAACTAGGAACGTAACGTGTAACGTGGGGATGTATTTTTGTTTACCCCATAGTGTGGGGTGTCGTTGGATAGGTCTTTCAAAAATATTACGGGTTTGTGTTAACAATTTTTCGATTAAGGGATCCATTTACGAAATATTAAGTTTTAAAGCGCTAATTTTTGTGAGAGTGAAGTGAGTGTTTGTGTTGCACAAGAACTCATGTTGAAATTTAATTAAAAGCTAATTATACCAGTTGTGATACATGAATTATATCATTTTTAATAAGTTTATCATGCAACAACGAGTTCTTATTCAGTATACAAGTACTTTTAGTTTAAATGTTAGACACTTATTTGAACCTTTAATGTTTGAGTAATACATAATAGTATGTAGGTACTCGCATACCTAAAGGAATTCATCGTCATATCCATCGTAAACATCATCATATTACATTCTCTCATGAAGACTAATGTTACTGTCTACTATTCTTATAAAGATAAATAACGATGTTTATTTTAATAACATGAGTCAGGACTGGTATCAGAGTCAGTCGCTCCATCTACTGGAGCTCTCACAATCCTACCGACTGCGCCATGTAAAAGTGTGGGTCGATACAATCACACATACAATTTTTACTCCTATTTTTTATTTTACTACCGCTTTGTATTCATAATAATAACTCTTCATATTTTTTTACATCATACTTCTTTGTTCATCATTTGTTTTTAATAATCATCGACTCATACAGTTAATTTTACTGAAACCCTTCTTAAAATCAGAAGTTGTTCATAATACAAACGTAACGTAACCTAACCTTATTTACCAATTGTTTTTTTTTTCATCCTGAAAATAAACAGGTATAAGATTATTATTGATTATGAAGAGTGACTATTATGATGTAAAATGGTACGAGAAATATTTTCGCACTTACGATAATAGGATTTAAGAAGTTATGTAAATGCGCCCCCAAAAGTGTTTCACTTGTAGAGGAATTATTAGAGAAATAAGTCTATGGATATTACCCGCAAGAACAAGAGTTCGGTAAAAGAGTATTTTTTCTTGTGGGATTAAACATAAGTATAGGGGTCTCCACGTGGTTCTGTCAAGTCGACAAATCAAAGTTGAGTTTTAAGCAATGAATGACGTTTATTATTTCCAACAGGATAGACGATCATTATACGATACTGCTCTAGTTACTCTTATGTACCTATATAAAGAGTTAAAACCAAATATAGCTTAGGTGATATAGTAACGTCCACGCCCTATGCAGAATAATTATTGAAATCACAGATTAGGAAACCCCTGGAAATGGTACTTCCATTATTTTCTTCGTTATCTCGTTTGAATAAATACGAGCAACAATTACCAAGAAACGTTCCATTACTTCCGGAATCAGAACACTTTGATGTTAACATAAAAGGAAGCATACAAAACAGTCGCCTCAAGTGGTTTCATTTGTTTACGTGTTTCTGAGAGGATTTCAGTACCCAAAAGAAATCGTTTATTGTTATTGTTGGATCTTAATGAGCAGATTTTAAATTTACAAAGCTAATCAAAGCATTGTAAAGGTCATTGATTATTTTCAATCGATGCCAATAATAACCTTTTTTGTTCAATCATGACCACTGAACCTTTCATGAATACGAGGAGTGATCCATAAGTGTTGATAATTGGTATAAAAAAGGGAGGTAAGTATATCTTTATACTTCTATTGGAATATGCACACTTTTTGTGTTTGCAAAAACTTAATAACGTCATTCAATTGTTTTATTTTACCCCTTTAAACATATTTTACCTCTGGAGGTCAAATTTTGTACCTTCATTAAGTCATCATCAGCTCTTGATTTTATATAGTTGTTTTTGAATATTACTGAATGAAAACTAGAATAAAACTATCCTACTTTTCATTCAGTATGTTGTTTTACATTTTTTAATAATGCATCAGGACTTTCTCCACACCATTTCAAATAATTACAAAACTCACTCCAGTACCATGGCACTAATCAACCATAATCAAAATTTATGGTTGATCAGTGCCATGGTATAGTTCTCATTGAAAGAATATCATTATTGGGATGGTTCATAAAAATTATCAAAACTTATGGATCACCCCTCGTAATAGTGTACCCGTAGTGTCAATGAAGCGCCCCGGTCACAAACTTTGACCATCCATTGGGTAAATAAATAAGGAAGTATAAGACAACCGGTTAAATTACTAGTATAGAGGCATTCCATCTTATTCCGCAGGGTTGGCAACGAATATGCTGTCGTGAGAATTCAAGTGTCGATCTGTGGGTCTCAGATCGCTATCAGGTGGCATATGTGATCTTTTACCTTCTCTATCCCTTACCTGTATACTTTGCTCAGCCATAAAAATGTATAATGTATTTTGTGAAACAATAAGTCAATATTAATCTATAACCTTGAAGTTGGATTGGATGAACGATTAACATAATATGGATTATTTTTATTAACTCTTTAATCTAAAACGCCACTCCTGCAGTACATACTTGTGAAGGCGATCCTAAGATTGCCTTGAGAATTCAAATATCTATGGGTATCATATGCCACTTACCATCCGATGACATGAGTGCTCGTGCTAAGGCATTCTACTTAACATAAAAAAGAAACGTTTCTTCAACGAGAAAAAGTGTATGAAAACTGCAGTAGTTCTGTAGCTATCAGCTATTTAAAACTGAAAGACAGCATGTTGACATTGACGTTGACTTTGGTATCGTCATTGAGTAGTAAAAAGTGAAAGGTCACGCCCCACCATCTGCGTTACAACGATATCGTGTTTGACGTGTTTTAACATCGTTTTTAACTCGGCCGCCATGCAACATGCAACTTGTCTAGCACCACTGAAATGAGATAGTATTTGTCGCATTATAATAATAGTGGACGGCGATGTCAAGAAGTCGGTGAAGGATCGCTTCTTGTGCTTCTTGACAAAATTTCTTAACGGTCTTTTGTCGCGTGGCAATAAGGTGCGCGCTTTTAATGATTGGGTGATGCCACTACTCACGTACTCCTTTGGCATACTAAGGTGGACTTAGATTGAGCTGGCTGCCCTGGATATGGGGTTCCTTACTGTTTAAAAACTCGTCGGTAAGCCATATTTTATGTTCTAACCCCACATTAAGTCGTGATATCATATAATCAGAGATATATTAACATCCAATCTTGTTTGCACTACTACCTCCATGCATAATTTACTACCAATTTGGTTTTTGTACGCAATATTTTTTTGACCAGACCGGATTATGGGCAACATATTTCAGGGGTAACAAAACACGTTTTCGAATAGTAAAGGCGATGTTTGAGCTCCGGCTATTGGTAAACGACTGTTCGTCAAAATAAAATAAAATCTCCGTAAAAAACTTTTTCTTTCATAGTGGTGTGGTTAAGGAATACAATAAAACGTTCGGTCTTCTGCCTCGTTTATTTATAACTCTTATACTGGTATAAAGTCTCGTAGTGAGAATTAGTATCGCATAGGAATCTGATAATAATTATCATTACGATATTTTTAACCCTTTTATAAGAATAAATCGCAAACTTTGGTGGTACGCTCACTTCAGATTATTTATTTAGTGTTTTTTGAGAAATATAAAACTTTTTTCGTTCTCATACTTTACGAGTTTCAAGACGGCAATATATTTGCCGCTGACAGTCTACGACACATCTAAGCATAGAATTTGTATTGAATTTCATTAATTTACTATGGAAGTTCAATTTCAAATTCGTCTTTTTTTGTCAAAATTTTATACCACTTAAGTTATCTCTGAAGCAGGAGTGTTATGACTATAAGAAAAAACTTGCAAGAATATTTTTTATTTATAGACTTTTTTGATCACTTATCGGGACATAGCAAAATTCCTCAAGTCATGTCGAAAATCTACAATTTATTAATAGAGTGAATTGTACAACTTATATTTTTGTTATAGGATTAATAGGATTATAATTTCGGTTCTTGATACTTAAAAATCCAAAGAATAACGGTGCTTTTTGTTAATAAATTGAATTGTATGACGGCAAATATAATGCGTTAACCACTAAAGGGTTAAGCTAAATCTTGGAGGTCAAACCAGTTGCCTTTATCGGAATGGACTGTAATTGTTTCACATTTATAATGCCATTGCAATACAAATGTGTACTTGACCTTTAATTATTATTATCAATAAACTGCCCTCCTAAGCTAAAACACAGTATGTCAGATTCAATTGCCAAAGTAGATTCAATCTTCTCTTGTTATTAATAAGGTTTTGATTGCTACAGGAGACTTATTTGACATACTGCTATTTGGCTTAGCAGGGCAGTAAAGTGAACTATGAACTATGTTTAAGGGATAGAGCCTTCTTTCGTGCGTCTTACTTTAAACTTTGACACTAAAATAATTCCTACAAATCTGATAAATCTATCTGCGTGAATTTGATATATTGATTAAATATACACTTACGCAATAGTAAATTATGACAAGGTTAATGTGATGTCAAGTACACTTATCAACAAGCTTTCCCTTAACCATTTTTTTTTATGGCATCGAGAAGACAAAAAAGCACACAGGCCACCTGATGGTAAGTGGAATCTGTGACCCATAGACATTCGCATTCACAAGACTGCAATCTTAAGACTGCAAATGCGTTGCCAACCCTGAGAACTAAGATGGAATGCCTCTATTCTAGTTATTTCACCGGCTGTCTTATCCCCAAACCGGAACACAACAACACCGTACATGCGAGTACGGTCAGATTAGTGCATGTAATTCAATACATCTTTACAAGTGGGTAAACTATCTTAATAATGATGTGCGCAGCTGTTTCGCTACTCACTAACTGGGAGTAGTGGGAGCTCGAACCGGTCACAGTTCAGTAGTGACAGTAGTTCAATATTATGTACGTGTTATCTAACGAGTATAGTTCTTCCAATAACAGTTGACATACTTATGACACAGTGCATTTTTAAAAATTAAATACATTACAATCTTTTAAACATCTCGCCTTCATTCCCAGAGTGGGTTAGTCAGAGCTACAGAAATACCAATAACTCTATAACGACTTGTTGATAATTCAGTTACCACATTTTGCACAAGTAGGCTAAGGTGTTTATTAGTGACAGGTTGCAAGTCCATCGCCTATATAACAGCCCAAGCCCTTATTTCCTAAGTCGCCACTTACGACATCCACGGGAAGACATAAAGTGGCGCTATTCTAACCCGGCAACCACACAGGGTAATCTTTTAACTGTTAACAAAATACAACTACCCAACATCGTTTCAATGGTATCTGCGTAAAATGACTGTATTGACATACAGACAGACAGACGGGCGGATTAAATTACAAAGGGTTTTTACTATCCGGTTATGGAACCTACCTTTATCCTCTAGTATGCAAGTAAATTAATATTTTATGATCATTATTAATCTTGATAATTCTAGTTATTAAAGATAAGCCAATAATCTAACCCGATATCAAAGTAAAACGGTAGTCACAAAACAAAACAATTTTTTTTAAGTAAAGTTATAAAAGTTTATCTGTTTCTAACTTGCTCGGACTTAGTTATTCAACCCATGGTTTTTATCTATTTAAAACAGAGTTATCTACCGCCACTAAACTTGCTTTTTTCCCTCTTCTTGTTTATTGTAGAGTCAAATGCATTTCTGGGTCTCGAGTTTTCGAATCGGCTTCAAAACCGTGGATATTTTTTTTACAGAATCTATTAATAGCAAAAACCCTTAAAACAGACTCACGTTTCGGTACATTATGTTGCGTATACTTAACTTTACTAGTACTACATAATATACGAAAGTCGACGTCAATATTAACGTGCTAGAAAATGTTAGCATTAAACACGGACGGGGCGCTGCTGCCAACCGCCAAACAATTTTGTTGATGACGTTGCGTTGACGTCATTTACTGGATATAATGAAAAAGTTTGTATTTGGGGCAAAAATCCTAAAAATATTTTAGTACTCGACTTACAGCGTCACTTTGACGTAGTTTCTAAGTTGCCTAGAAATCAATTTGTCGGTATATCCAACAACTAATTTGTCAGCATCCTAGAGTTTTAAAAGGAGTGCTACTGCCCCTCCTGTACTGCGGAGTAGGTCAGGCCGACGTGTCTCCACAATAATTTTATTAATATTACCCCCGGAAGCCTGTCACGCGCGAAACCGCCGCTCGTATATCTTCAGACCGGGGAAAAAATATGATATATTGAGAGGACGAACGTAAGAGCTTTCCTTAGCTTCTCTTGACGGGGCTTAGCGTCTTTTAGTGTTCTTAAAACCTTGTAAGATACTTTAGTAAGTGAAAATGGTAGTACTCGGGAAAACTGCTAGGTTAAGCAGTGTGAAGTTATTTTCGTGTACATATAATGGCCTTTAGCAAAATGTAAGTGAGGATAAAAAATAGCACTTCTACTTCCGAGAATGAAATAGCGCTTGTTCCCATTTCTAAGATACTTTTACAACACGCACAATTTTTTGTTCTTATAAATTTGTAAGTTTTTTCATGTAGATTTACCTCATAATTTTCATTAAATTCGTAACATAACTATTCCACGATATAGACATCATATCTAATAACTCATAAACACACTACAGGCCAAAATATCGGAAACATAACTTTTGCCCCATTTTACGTATCTTTAACCAAATAAAGTTAATATCCTAAAAGGAAGTTCCATTTAATATCGCACGATCTTCCTTATGATTATCAAATATGTAGAGTAGAAAATTTTGGCGGCGGAAGGTATGCTATCATCACCAAACGCCCGCGGAAACTGTCGACTATATTACGAAGCTGATATTTTTTATTAGGTATTCTCACAAAAGGGAGGTCCCGAGGATTTTCGACGTAGAAAATCGGAATTTTAGGATTTGCTGTGGGTGCATATTATCAAAATGAGCTAGCCTAAACCTTTTGTGAAGGCCAATGTGGTGAATGGCCTTTATATAACTTGCTTTTTACACGTTGAAAGCCTAAAGCAAATAATTATTTTAATGAAGCATTCATGACCAAAGTTGTGTGTTGTTTGGAAGCAAGCAACCAAAACTTGAAACTAACTCGGTTAACTAGTGTAACAAGCAAGTACGATATCTTTTAGTGAAAAGCACGAAACCCGTCTTAAGTGAAAGCATTTGAACTGTAACTCTTGTTAATTGCAAAGTTTACGTGGCACTCCGCTTCTCGGGGACATTGCATGCCGCGAATGTACTTGGTTATAATGTAACATTTTTCATAGCAGCTTGACAGTATGCAAATAGAAAAGTGCAATTTGCTCAAAATTCACCTCTTACCTCGTTGTTGAAGAATGTGCTACTCAAGGGGAACTAGAAAATAATGTTGTTCGCATGATTTACTGCCATGGCTATGAAATACGCCGTGACCGAGAGCGGAGTTAAGTTCCTTATTACGTCATGGACTATTTTTATTTTGGGTCGAAGGCCTAATAATATTTCCAACCGGAAAAATGAGTTCATTTAGTTAAATACCGTTATGCATACACAATTAAGTAAACTAAAAATCATTTTTTTTTACGAATGTCCTCACACTGGCATCAATGGGTCTGACGTGAAAATATCTCGAAAAAATACTTTCAAAGGTAAATTCAACATTTTTGTGGGTGTCTACAAGTTCCTTCACCTTTATAAAATAGTCGGAAATGTATTAAAAAAATGTGACATCGCAAGCAATGTTAGGGTAAGAGGATCGTCATTAGGCGGGTCACACACGGGCCAACGTCGCACATGTCGTGTCGCGCCGCCACCACTCACCGGCCACGTTCGACACCCCGCCAATGAGTGGCGCTATTCTTTAGTGCCATGTGACACGACAAGCCTTGTGGTCGCGACCCAGGCCACCATTACACGAGCAAACCCCCAATCTAATATAATTTATATTTCCGATACATTATGCGTGACGTTCACAGTCGAAACTCGGCTTTGTCAGAACAGCTTTATTGTGAAATTATTCTAAGTCAAACGCGCCGGTGACATCGAAATAAAGGGCGGGGGCTGATTTGGAATTTCATTTCTTCGCTCTTATCTTAATGCGAGTTGGCGCGGTGTGGCGTTAGGTGGGATTTCTGTTTTCTTTTATTTTTATTGCGGGGTTTACGCAGAACACTGTGTAAGCATGGATCTGAGTAAATATTTCATTCAACCGATCTATCAACAAAAAAATGAGAAAATTATCAATTTTGTTTGTACAATTGTTTTTACAAGCTTAATTTTGTGTTATTGTTTTAGCTTTTATTTACATACGTTCAAGTCTGTGTTAAAAATCTTGCAAGTCAATTATTAACTAGTGAAATAAGCTAACATTTGGAAAACAGTTAACCCGACGATAATACATAAATGGCTAAGCTGATAATAGAGTCGATAGGTGACAACAGTAGATCTACCGAGTAGGGACTGCTTAGTTTGGTCTTGTTGACCAGATGATAACTGTGCAAAAAGGTACAGTCGTCAACACCAGTTTGTCCCAAAGATGATTTTTTTAATAGATACTTACTATCGTAAATAAATATGTTTTTCACATTTTACTACGCGGAATATAATAAATAAATACTTATTATTATATTAGTGGGTGCGACTAACGCTAGCCTGAGGAAGCATGATGAAGAGGAAGAGGCCTGAACCCAATTACCTAATGGTAGGTGTTGATTGGGCGGATAGAAAAGAGCTTTACGTCAAATGCTCAGTTTCTATTTTATATAGTTCAACAAAAATAAAATCTCAATAGTGTTTTAATGTTAAAATGATACAAGTTAACTCTGCTCAGTTTCTTTGTCAAATGTCAGCAAAGTAGAAGCAATCAGAAACCGTAAATGATAAACGCAGTTCCTCAGCACCGCTCTCTAATTACTTCTTTCTCGAGAGAACATGGTAAAATCCTTCCAAAATGCTCATAAAACATTATTATTGAGGTTCATCGAAACAGTTTGCAAATGGCATTATTTGTTGTTGAATTGTTTTGCAGTTATTAATATTGAGGTAAGTAACGTTACAAGTGCGTAAACGATCTCTTTTGTACGTTTTCGCTTTCACTAGTAATCAAAGTCAACGTTATGTTTGAACTATTAATCAATACATACAGAAACCAAATTAATTAATTTTCCATTTAATTCACCAGTTTTTTAAATATTGTTTTTGTTTATTTGATTATTAGCACAATCCACAAACTACTAGTCATACAAGGGACTAAATGACATAAATAGTATATGAATGTAAAAATAAATATCTAGGGACAATCTCACACAAATTGACTCATAACCAAACTAAGCTCTATGCTTGTACTATGAAAAATAGGTAAAATTTGTACTCGCACATATAGAGAAATACATAGAAACATTGAACACTCAGAAACAAATACTTGCGCACATCAGTCAAATATCTGCCTTTATCGATTAAATATAAAGATATAATACATATACAATACAGATACGAGCAGCCGACCACATTTGGAATATCCAGTCGGATAGTCACTTAGCTACTGAAATCCATTGCAGTAGCAGTGAACCTTAATACATCAATGAACGCAACTCGACTAGGGAGTTGCTCTCACACAGCGTCAGGAAAGTGACACGTGCACAAGGTTACGGCGAGACCAAGTAATCCATCTTTATTAGGTTAGTCTTCACGGGGTAAATTGAAAATTCCCCCTAAGTATGACTGATGGTGCATATTACTTGCCCTCAACACGGCGACACGCTTTCTGAGAAGAAAAAGGGATTATTTCATGCGGTGTGGGAAACGGAGCGTTTTAATATTACGTCTATTTATATTCATGTCCCTTTATTGTCGGAGGGAAAGAAATCTAAAAACCATATCGGTGTAAATATAGAGGGAACAGAGATATTCACTTAGACATTCTTTGTGTTAGAGGCACAGATTCGAGACTTGTTACTGAGCCGAGACCCGCGAAATGTTTTATGCATACGATTTGAGGCACGCAAATTAGTTTTTATTTTTTGCTTTAGAGGCGTAAGTGGCCCTTTGAAGATTAAGATGCTGTGAAGCAGTTGCAGTGCGCGAATTTTATTCTTGTTGCGGGTGGAGTGCATGCATTTTAAGAGTAAAGGAGCTTTTATGTTGCAAATGAAAGCATTTGTACCGACTGGAGCATTGCTCTGAAATATTGGTGTCTGGCTAAAACGACGGTTGTGTTGGATTAAATTCTACTTGAACAATAAGATTTGAAATTGAAGATAAACGGATGCTAAAGCTTTGAATACGTAATGTAAAATGTTTAATGTAAGCGCTAGTAGATAATGAAAACCTAATAACAACTTTTAATTAGTATTGTATTAAGCATTGGCGGTCCTACGTTAAATTAAATGTTAAATAATACTTTATGATGAAATCCTACTAATTTTATCAATATGAAAGTTTGGACGGATGGATGGATGTTTGTTACTCAATCACGCCAAAACGGCTGAATGGATCTGGATAACATTTGGCACACATATAGATTGTAGGCTGTAATAGGACATTAGTTAACTTTTTCCCGAAAAAAATGTCTTTCCCGAAGGAATAGCGGTAAATTACTTCTACGGATAGACGGAGTCGCGCGCAAAATCTAGTTCTTATCAAAACGTAGAACTGTTTCATAATGTACAGAATTTACTCGGCTCAAGTTAAAGCTGAATTACGAATTCCTGGATCTGCACGATGATGTTTGTAAAATGCAACTTTTCTAGTTGCCTGATGTTTTTTTATGCCGTGGAGAAGAAACGGATACACAGGCCACCTATCGCGATTGATCAGTGGGGGCGATCAGTAGGCCCATATCTATATATTTTGAAATCTCAAGACAGATACCCAACTGCAATGTTAAGATTAAAAATGCGTTGCCAACCCTGAGGACTACGATGGAATATCTATGCTAGTCTTGTCAACTGTCTTATCGTTATACCTATCTATACTAATATTAGAAAAAGGTAAAGTTTGTGACTTTGTGAGGTTGTAGCGGTAATCTTTGGATCTACTGCACCGATTTTGATGAAATTTGGTATGAAGATAGTTTAAATCCCGAGAAAAGACATAGGGTACTTTTTACTCCGAAATATTTGAAATTTCCTGAGGGAATAGCGATAATTGACTTCTACGCGTACGGAGTCACGGGAAATAGCTATTTATTTATTTATTGACACACATTTTATTGGTATATATTATAGTAAAACGGTTCTGCTTGTTTTAGTTTAAACATTTAGAAAATTACAGCACTCGTGAGAATAATTCAACTGAATTTATTCCCACACTTACCAAACGCCAAGCAACAGTGTTCGCATTATTGTGTTCCGGTGTGGGGATAAGACAACCGTTGAAATGACTAGCATAGAGGCATTCCATCTTAGTCCTCAGGGTTGGCAACGCATTTGAGGTCTTAGGATTATAGTCTTGAGAATTCAAATATCTATACGTCTCAGATTCCACTTACCATCAGGCCTGAGTGCCCGTGTGCCTTCTTCTTAATATAAAAAAAAAACTAAAATACAACAACGCAAACATAGCTGATTAAAGGGGTAGATGGTGGTACGGATCGAAACTCTTTACAAGTTCCACCCAGTACTACCTACATGCTAACTCCTTTGTTCATTCTACTGCTGGTATCATACTATTACTATTGTATTTGTACTTAAACTGTAGTTAATCGCGTAAAATAATTATTAATTATTACCTCGACGCTGCGACGTTACGACGTGACTATTTTACGCTATTAAGTCCTGTTTAATTATTGTATGAATATCGCGAAAGTTTAACACATTCAGTGCCAATGACCCAATAGTCGGGTCCACTGTTTGTAGCAGATTTTCGCTAGTGTTAAATAGTGGACGACCACTACAACTATCCTCCGTTCGCTATTGGACTATTTCTCACCGACATACTTTTCGCATTCACGTTCAAATACACTCACTTTTACACACATAAAACTCTTCGCAAACACTTACGCACACACTAGCGTAATTTTCCCTATTTAATTTGTTTTTATTGTATAGTCCAATATTTGAGATCTGCAGCTACTTATTTTTGTATGCACTTGATTCTATTTTGCATTATAATTATTATTTAGGTTACACACCTCAATCATTCAATATTTTTTTATGGTTTTCGGCTGTCACAACACAGGCCTAGCGTAGTGTGGGGCATATTGATTATGCCCTGTACTTTTTGTTAAATGGGTCATACATAGATTTAGGTTAGCGTCTTTCCTGTAGACATGCCGGAATTTAACGTTTTTAAAGCTAACGCGCTTAGCCATAAAATTAGCTGGCTAAGTCCATTTCCATATGAACGGTGTCAGGACTGCTATAGACCTATCGTATAAAACCATAACATATATGCGCACAAGCTTTTAACTATTGACCACACGAAAGGCAACTATTGTTTTTAAGAGTGTGTATCACCCATATACATTTTTACTTTATATTTACTTTAGATGCTACAGCGTAGCACTCATAGCATTGTTGATACTGAATTTGTTAAGGGGCGTTTTCCAAAAAGTACCTACAGTTAATTACAAAAATGAACAACGGTAATTTTTCCATTACTTCTAGAATATTAGTCATATATTTATATACTGCCCTCATAGGCCAACAGGCGGTATTTCAAATTAAATCAGCATAGTAGATGCAAACCTCACCTGTTAGTAATATGGTCGAACGTGCCACAGGAGTTTTGTCTGATATGCCACTATTGTTCTTAAAGCAGTCACAGTTAATTTTCGTCGGAAAAATTACCAGTGTTAATTTTTATCCAGGGTTTTTTTTTTGGAAAACGCCCTAAGTCAAATTATAATTAAACATGTCTCGTGTTGTTCCAGTGTCGACGGTGGACGTGGACGCGGTGCTGGGCCGCACGGCGGCGCTGCCGTGCGACGTGGCGCCCGACGCCGCCGAGGACCGCGTCTACATGGTGCTGTGGTTCCGCGCCGGGAAGGCCACCGGCGGGAAGCCTTTATACAGGTAGGTGATTCTCTTAGCCACTCCATGATTGACTAACGGTGAGTTTAAGTTTTCTGGTCAGAGTGAACAAACAGGTAGCCTTGAATCACCGACAGACATTTCATAGAATGTTTACTTCGCCGAATTTTCATTTCATCGACAGGCAGGACTTATAATTTTTTGGTGGGTCACAGGTCTAACCTTATATTACTTTCTTTACTCATTCTTCAGCAGAACTCGCTGTTCATTCGATGAAATGCGTGTCGGTGATTCAACGGGATCCCCGTAGAAACGTTGATTTTACCTATAATTAGGGTTAATACATGTCCTACGCGTGAGTTTTGTAAAAATAACACACTGAAAAGTTCGATGCAACCTTTTCAACGTGTTATTTTTATAAAGGTTTTTGTTAACTCGACTAAACTTACGGGTAGGACCTCATTATAGGTAAAATCAACCTATTCGTTTTTTCAATGTAGCTTACGATTACTAGCTTGTTTCACTTCACTCACTCCATTGACCGTTTGACAAGAAGCCGATTTTAAGAGAATAACATCAGATACCCTAGACACTGACGATGCTGACGATACCGTAGCATACCATGACAGTACGATGACCGCAGTAGGAACGCGTCAGACCCGGAAAGGTAAGGGCCGTATTAATAGACTCATCTTGGCTGACGACACGTTGGCCTAGTCAGAACTATCAACAAGTCTTTTTAGAGTTGTTGGTATTTCTGTAGCTCTGCCTACCCCACTCTGGGAATTAAGGCGTGATGTTATGTTATGTTCCTGAGTCTTGGGTGTGTTTCTATGTATTTACGTATATATTTCTCTATATTAGTAGTTTATCATTGTCTAATACCCCTAATACAAGCCTAGAGCTTAATTTGGGACTAGGTCAATTTGTGTGACACTGTCCCGTGATATTATTTATTTATTAATGCCGGTCACAGGATATGTAAACATCAAGCCATAGAAAATTGAAATTTTTTACGCATCTTGAGATGAGCATTACAGTCGAGATTAGATCTAGACACGCGGGAGCGTGTCAAGCCAAGTTCAAGAAACAGAACTGGCGAGCCGCACCGTGTGTAATATTACACGAACCATTTGGAGCCACTTTTGACCCCCTCATAAATCAAAAACTATTTTACATAAACGTATCAAATTTGGCTCATATATTGAGACTTGCGAGATACATATGTGTTCTAAATTTCATAAGCTTATCTCAAACGGTTATTTAGATATTAATGTCCCAAATTCCTCATTTTTATCATTGACTGACCTATAGACCAAAACTCTAACCCAGTTCCAGATGACCTAGAGAGTTAAAATTTGGTATGCATCTGCATACAGTTAGTATAAACTCGGTCCATTATTTTGTGATGATCATATTTAATATCAGCCGAAATTTACTAAGGATGCGACATAATAAGAAGAATGATTAATTTGATTTTAATAAGTTAACTTCGTACCTTCCTAATTGTATTATGATTAGATTGCCCATCAAAATGCGGGCACTGGGTAGCTGTGTTTGTAGGTTTAAACTATGTAACATGAAACTTGTTCCAGGGCCAACTTACAACTTCATCCTTTCCATTGTTTTGAATTTCGGGAAACTTGCCAGAACACACTTTCGTCTAAAGCCGGGTACTCATTAACGAGCTGTAACCGTAACCGTTGCATGTACTGTAACAAAAAAACATAGTGTGTACGTGGTTCGCAAACCTGCTGCGAGCGGTTACAACGTACTCATTTTTGAACCCGTAACGTTGCACGTAACTGTAACCGTCACACGAGTGTGCTCAGCTATAGGAGGTACATCAAGGCAATTTAGTTTCAACTATATATCAATGAGTGTTAAGTTTTTATTTACTTGTGTCTAAACTGATTTCCCTGCTGGTAGATTTAAATTCCCGCGAACAAGAATCTCCCTGTTTGTATATGATGAACCTCAAGGGGTTATACACGGTGGGAACGAGTAACCCACCAAATTTTAACCATCGATTCTAGAGCCTATTTGAAGTATATAATGTGGTATAACATGTCATGAAGTCCAATAAAGCATAATTTCCGAGATTTTTATAATTTAAATAACAATTCCATAGTTAATTTAATTTGAACTCTGACACCTTAACCTAAAGCATTTTTTTACTAAAAAGATTAATGTTGTAAGTAGCAATATCATCAACGTACAGCATAAATTAATTTAATCAATTTCTTAGTAAATAATGATTTAGGTATAGGTGACAAAGTTCAAATTAAATTAACTATGGAATTGTTTTTAATAGCATGAAAATCTCTTAAATTATGCTTTATTGAACTTCATGTTACAGTACATTATATACTCCAAATAGGCTCTAGAATCGATGGTTATAATGTAGCGGGTTACTCGTTCCCACCGTGTATATGTATATATAAAATAAAATAAAATTTTGCTTGCAAACATTTTTCAAAAACCTCATCTCTATCAAAGACTCTATTCTTCCAAATTTATATTGTATTTTTTTATGGCCTAGAGAAGGCAAACCAGCACGCAGGTCACCTGGTTACTAAGTGGAACATATACAATACAATACAAATGGGTGGCTCAACTTTTGGTTGTTGTTATTCTGTCCCGTAACTCAGGAGACAACAGTGTTAAAGTTTCTTAGAATAATTATTTTATATACACTAATAAATATGTTTTAAAGAAACCCCCATAAAAAATGAGCTTGTAATTGCCACAAAGACTGATGTTTGGTGGATTTATATAGGTACTTTGAAATAATATTTTTAAAGAGTAACATAAGAGACGTCACCATGGCAACGAGGTACAAAGAAAAGTTGATTAATCCAAATACTCTTTATTGAACACCAATAAAAACAGAACTCGGAACAATTTATTTAAATCATGGGTATTCAAAGGGGCGGCCTAACCGCTTAATAGCGATTTGTTTCGGACAGCATTGGATAGAGAAAAAAATAACTCAAAATACTAAAATAAAAATAAAATATTTCAATTTTGAAATTTGAAATAAAAACTATGTATATATCAATTAAATATAGATACACAAAGTGAATCTCTCTCTAGGAAACTGAGACCCATAGACATACCCATTACATAGTAAAAGAGTCTAGTATACGTATCTAAATTCTACATTCTACATGGATGGACTCACGTATGAATTTTAGTAGACAGTGGCGTAGCTACCGGAGGGCTTGACGGCAAGCTCATGGGACGCTGCGAACCTCACCCGTAAACCTCAAATTCAACTACCCCATCTTCAGAATGTAATTAAAATAGGGCCTTAGTTTATTTTGCACCAAGGCCTTTGTTACCTAGTTACGCCTGTGCTAGTAAATAACTAACGGACGGTACATACAAGAAGATTATGTGTTCATACATATATACATGATAGGAACACGATCTTTCGTGCAAAGTAGTACAAGTGCGTGACGTGGAAGCCACTAGAACGTCGCTGTTTACGCGAACTGCTGCGCCGCGGTGCACCAATTATTACAACCAATTATAATAAATCCACATAATTATTTTGCAGCTCCCAGCGTATGTTTGAATATCAGCTTACAATCTCGTGAAATGTTAATGATTTGCATTATTGTATCCGGATGTTTAACTATTTAATTAATTACGCGGTTTTGGATGTTATTCTGATTCAAAAAATAAAAACTGACATTTAGAGGGTTAAAATGTGCTAAAAGCGCGTAATACGCTCTTGTCTAGTGAACTTTGTTTCAGTAACTGATTTTTGACCGCAGTATTTTTTTTATAAAAGTCTTACAAATCACCATCATAATCACCCCTATAAAATTAACTCCCACATAACTTAACTACGAAACTACAAAACATGCACCTAAATGTGTCGCTAACTTTTGTTTCCAAATATAACAGTAACTCAAAAATATAAAATACTTTAGTAGGTACTTGAATATGAATAAGTGAGTTAGTTACGAACAAAATTGTTTCTCGTCTGGTCGCCGGCCGGGCCCGGATCTCCGGCCCGCGCGCTAAATCAATCCGCCATTTTTATCTGCAGATACTCTCTCATATTTCATATTTATCTCTGCGTTAGCGAATATCGAAGGTATTTTCTTCGTGTTAGAACGCGCAGGTGCGCTGCGGTCAATTATGGAGATTACCGAATGATAACGAGTAACACGCTTCCCGGGTTTGCTAATGTTTGCCATAATTTTACAAGTCATAATGTCGTTTGATATGTGTTTTGTTATTAATAAATTATAAAACAAACATTTTATCTACAATACTAATATAATGCTTTTTATTCTGCGATAATATTATTTTTGTCTTTTAATGCAACGAATGCAACGAATTACTTTATTTGGATATCCCGTTTAAAAATTAATATCGAGCTAATTGGCAACTTTTATTTCGTTAGCCAACAATCTATTTAGCTGTTTTCTTTAATTTTCTAATAAAATGACGCTAAAATGAAGCGGAAACCTAATTCTACCTTTAACAATAATACAAAAATACAATATAGACATATTACTGATTAATTTGCGATGTTATCCTCGTTCTACAGTTACTAATGACATATAACACGTTTAGATGTGTAATACCTACGTATGGTCCGTCGTTGATACTGAAAGTTGACTCGGTTGTTATTCTTACCTTAACGGGAGTCCAAAAATACCTTTTGCCAGTTCAAGGTTCAAACAAGGGTATCTCTTGTATACATTTCTATTTGGTAATACGACACGAAATACTTGTCATCAAATGTATGCGAGCTGTTTGATGCTCGACTTTCACGGTTTTATTTATGACTTAGCCCGCCTAAATTGGTTTAACATAAATTGAGATTAAGTATTTTGAGAGCAATGGCCTCAGGTAGAGGAAAATATGGAGAGGAATACTGGCAGGGCATTCAGAGTTATTCAGATTTATGTTGGTTCCGAGCTCTAACTGAGTTTTATTTTACAATTACTCAATTGGGTTTGAGAGTAAAACACTAATCAATTGAAGATATAAATTCAAATCACTAACTCTCAATTCTAGTCGGTTAAACCATATTGCTTTTGATAGTAACTCATCACTTCATCGAATTTCACTTCATAAAATGTATCATTTCATCAAACGCTACTTTCTGCTGAAATCATAATGTTTTCAGCGTATCGTAAACAATAATTACGTAGGTAAGGTTAGATTAGATGTTGAAGATACCCTGAAAACATTATGCTTTCTGCAGAAAATAGCGTTCGATGAAATGAAATTCGATGAAATGATACATTCGATGAAAGTTGTTTCGATGAAATGATCGACCCGCTTTTGATATTTTTTAACTTTTGCCGTTACAACATGTAATAGAGATAGAATCAGGTTGTTCCATTATCACTTAATACTTGATGAAAATAAGTATTATTCCGGAGTGAAATTAAAATAAATGTTATTTACTACAAGTAATTAGACCGATAGCCAGTTGTCGAACCACAAAGTCCAAAGATAGCGAGTTCCATTTTGGTCAGTGAAAGCTCGCATCACAAAGAGCCTTTGCTGGTGTTGTGGTTTCGTCCAATCGGCTATTAAGTTTATTTTCACATGCGGACCTAAGATTAAGATAATTTTACTTCTTCATCTAAGTATGTAGGCCACGGTTGGCCTTATAAATAGCCAAAATGTCATACAAACAATGTAAAATTTGGTTTCATATAATGCAAACACCTAAGAAATAAACAACGATAGTACGAAGCTCTCGAAATGCGAGTTCGACAGATGGACAGACAGATAACGAAGGCTTAGTAATAGGGATTAAATGTTTCTAGTGTAGTATGCTATTAGTAATTAGTT
Source organism: Acleris holmiana (assembly GCA_949316455.1). Classification (NCBI taxonomy): domain Eukaryota; kingdom Metazoa; phylum Arthropoda; class Insecta; order Lepidoptera; family Tortricidae; genus Acleris; species Acleris holmiana. Next base: position 11,081,042 of record OX438778.1, read on the forward strand.
CAGACTCTTGAAGTGTAAACAGCAGTAAATAAACATGACGAACATTTCTGTTTAAATTTGTAAATGTATCGCGTTAACTCAGCCCTTTGATCAAAAATCCACCGTAACTTCATAAATGTATTCAATTGAAAAGTTTTAAACCTTTTTATCACAACGCCAATATACAAGGTGTTGTATTACAAAAAGGACATTTGCGAGGCAATCGGTAAAGTATTCCCATGTAAACAAAGTGAGCCGAGTGTTCCAACGTAATAAATATCCTTCTGCGGTTGGAATGGAAACTGGTTTATTTTGGAACTGGGTACAATTAGATCCTGTGTTAATGTTAATGACATTTGATAGATCACCTGTAGTGTATGTAACAACAATAAATAAGAGGCCAGTTTGTTTACAGTAAAACGATCAATTTTAATAGCAATGTCATACATAAATGGCGATAAGAACATTATCTATCCCGTATAGATAATGTCAGTTCTTATCGCCATTTATGTCCTAAAAATCGACTATCGACTAATCGCTATCGATTTAATAGACATTTAGCGATTTTTAGTACTTTCAGAGATATTGATAATTTTAATCGAAATAATTATATTTTTTCCTTATGTTCTTATTACGAAAAACCCTTAAGTTCATGTATTATTTCAATATTTATCATTAGCTTCGTACATGGATAGAATGATTATGAACTTAGGATGTTTTTAAAGCTAGCTGGCATTTTTTTTCATAACAACTTTTTGTGTAATCATTTGTGATTACACAAAAAGTTACTTTCTCCATACTAAGTGAAGTTCCTTTTAAATCTTGTAATAAAGGAAAATTACAATAATTCCGATTAAAATGATCAATATCTTCGAAAGTACTAAAAATCGCTAAACATACATGGGGGTTAAATCGATAGCTTATGAGCTGCCCTATCACCTATTTCCGGCTTAACGTGGATTTTTGGGACATCGTGTGTATAGTAAACGTTAGTAAATGAAAGATAGATTCCTACAGGGTTCCAGAAGCGTTAATTTACGCTACAGTAAGACTAGTTCTTTTTTGATATGAGAATTCTAATTTATAATTTTTTATTTTTAACAAACTCAGCTCTAAGCCAAGATTGTGAACAGGTTAAACTTATTTATATGTTATACGTAACATAAATTAATGGTTCATCATTTTCGAACCATACATCTTAACCTACCTACTATTTGGTTTTGGTTAACTACCACAACATGTAAACGTACAACGGCACTAATTCATTAAAAGCGTCGGTAAATAGTGTAGCGGTAGCACTGCACTAGCGTGGCAAGTTTAAGGCCATACCATTAATCACCGCCTCCATTATTAGGGCAACTGCCTAAATATCTACACCCTGTATAAAAGCCAGTTATTGGCATCATGTCGGTAACTACTCCCCACTGATTGAACCGTTCACAAATCGTATTCACCACGCGTCCAACATTTCGTAAATGTTCATCCAATAAATTGTAAAACGTTTTTCAAAGCGAAAATTTCGCAATATTTTTAACAACCTCTATCGCAGACACGTTTTCGCACGATGATTTAATTATATCCAATGAAATCAATGTTTTGATTCAGCGTTCGTTTGATTTTATTCGGTATTCGAACATACCGGCGCTCTGAATCTCATTAATAACTGTTTTAAAACATCCTCGTACAGAGACGTTTCGGTGTAGTTTCGAGCGAGGCGCTTTGGCGCTTGGAGCGCTGTAGTAATATCAAACTATGCGGTTTTCAACCCCAGAGCTCATAACGCTATTCAATTATACTTCGACGAGTTTAATGAGAACTTGGCGTGAACGAAACAAGCTCACTCAACGCCATTTAAAGTCAATATTAATAGATTAAGATTTTAATTGCCATTGGCGGTATGAAAAACTTGATTACTGGTGGTTATAATTAATATCCAGTGATTACGGTGGAGTATAATAGACCGCTCAATTATATTTACAGGTTTTGGTGTGGGAGGACTGGCCCTCGCCCGTAATATTGTGTATACTGGTTCACGAAGCACTGCGCGTTATCGAATCAATTCCGAGTATGCAAATGTTTCCAAACAAAGGGTAAACTGTTTTACTCATGCTATCCATCCTAAGGTGTTTACGATACAATGTATACATTGTTTGATGTGATTTGGCACTTAAAAGAACTTGTCTTTTTGCACTTCTTGTGAAAGTTGCACGCAATAAGTCGTCTATCTTTTCGCTGATTGTGGTATTTGTAGACTGTGAATATTAAGGTTGTTCTAACACTGTTGCTATACTTATTTGAAAGGCTTCAATCGTTTATTGAGGCGGCGAGTGAAAAGAGCATATTGAGAATGCGGATAACTGTGCGGTTTCTCTGTAATGTTTTTGTTTGATGTACAATAAAGTGTTTTGTATTGTATTGTTTTAAACAGATATGACATGAGATATATTTGTGTAGGCAATCGAACTTCGTCTATATAAATGTAATGCTGACAACTAATAAAAAATAAGAATGTTGTTATCCGTGAAATATGGTCTGATAGTCTCTGGTACCCAGCGCGTCACATATATACAATTATTATAAATGCAAACATTACGCCGACTAAACGAGTTGAATGCCATTTGAAATGGAGTTAGCTTGAACCCCAGGAAAGACATAATGTGACTTTATATCCCGAAAATTTCAAGTTTTGAGGGAATATCGATAAACGACTTCTAAACAGACGGAGTCGCGGGCTACAGCTACCTATTTATTAATATAATGTAAAGTAAGTCTTCCAACGATATGTTAATACAATACAAAATATTTTCTATCTACACTAATAAACTTACAAGGGTTGAGATTATTGAATCACAACACACAACAAATGGTTTTGCATTTGACGTGTTTCCGTATTGTCAACGTTTTGATAACTCTTAATAACGTGACAGTAATGGTGACCGAGTTAAAAACAATATACCCAGCTGTGTTTTAAACTCATATAGTTATAAGGAAATGAAGCGCATTTTTATTTTTATTATTAGGTGTAGTTGTGTGTTTAACTTATCATGCTGTTTGGCTTTACTTTTATCGAAGGACATCAAATATTTGTATTGTACTACCAAAACGACCAATACTCGCTATAACAATGTCGGACGTAAGCCCCATTGTGTGGACTAATAGTAAACATTCGGTATCGGAGATCTTAATCGGCTATGCATTTGATAACGAAAATTTGGAGGGAAATGGGTTCTAGCCTGTATTGCCCATTTGTTGTTGGAGCCATAGTGGCTGATGTTTTTTTTTCACCTCAGCACTTCAAAAAGGCTGTTTATGTTTAAAGACAGTGAGCAAAATTCGATTTTGCTGCGAGCGTGAGACAAAGTAACTTTTTAATTATTGTTCACAATACAAAGGTGGGCGTAGTGCGGCGCCACGCCGGCTGGTGATGTCGTTTAATGTTCACCATGTTGTCTAATTTACCTTAAGGTAACAAAACCATAGTTATTTGCATCTCCTGTCTTTGAATCCCCTGAGTGCATCAGGATTCTAACCTAGAATCAATACTAGAATCCTCCGTTTGCTCGGGATTCAAAATCAACACTCACAGCAAAAACCAACTTTTCTCTCTTGTTGCACAGATAACTATTGATCACTAACCTTAAACACATTCATTTGTAGGTAATCGTATGAGATGTAAGTACAAAGATGATCTATTATTTGCCGATACTGTATAATGTTGCTTGTATTTGAAACATTTTTCAATTGTTTCAGTTTCGACGTGCGCGGGCGCTCCTTCAACAAGGCGCTGCAGTGGTCGGACCCGAGCGCGTTCGGGCCGCGCGCGTACTTCGCGACGGTCGCGCGGCCCGCGGCGCTCACGCTCGACACCGTCCAGCTGGATGACGAGGGCATCTACCGGTGCCGGGTCGACTTCAAGAACTCGCCGACGCGCAATTTCCAGATACGGCTTTCTGTGATTGGTGAGTGCTTTTTGTACCATCATGGGCTTTTATTCTTGAGCTAGCATCGTTTTTTAGGATTCCGAACCTTAAAGCAAAAAACGAAACCCTTATAGGATCACTTTATTGTCCATATCTCTATCTGTCAAGACTCTTTTTCTCAGGAATGCGTGTATCAAATTGAAATTAACACCAAATAGTTATGTTTGCGGTCCATTGAAGCTCTATAAAAAATCAAGCTGCTAAGTCAACGCAATCTAAAGATATGGCCGTTTCAGCCCGTTTTCGCAAGAGAATCAACACCTATACGATATTTTCCATAAACCTAGAATCATGAAATTTGGCATGGAATTTGGAGCATAAGTAAAGGGAACGTCCGAAAACTGTAAATTTGTACTTAATTCGCAAAAAGAAACCTTTTAGTTAGAACAGAACCCGCGTGTGTCAATGCGCGAGTCCGACTCGCACTTAGCCTGTTTTTTGTCATTTTGCTCGCACCTGCAATCCGATCAGGTATGTACTTAAACGGAATCAGAAGGTTTAAGAAAGTTGATCCTCTGAAAAGCCACTATTAAGTTTCTGGTATGTAAAGTACAACCCCAGTTAATTTATATTTAAAACAAAAGATAACTATGGGAACAAACCCCATTATTAAAATGTATTTTCCCGCCGGCGTAGAGAGCATAATAGAAATCTCACCAGTGCATTTTTAACAAAACGCCATTAATACCAATCGCAGGCTCACGATTAATATCAATACAAATCGTGACAATCGCATTACCCCGCGACCCGTTGCGACAGTAATTGTATTTCCGTTGCAGAATTATTAATCACTCTAAATATTAGCAACTCTTTTCAATATGCATTCATAACATCACGCCTTCATTCCCAGAGTGAGGTAGGCAGAGCTACAGAATTACCAACAACTCTAAAAAACTTGTTGATAATTCTGTAACCACATTTTGCACAATCAGGCTAAGATGTTTACCAGTGTTGCAAGCCCATCGCCTTTCAGCCCATATTCCCTTTGTCACCTCTAACGACATCCACAGGAAGACATGGAGTGGCACTATTCTAACCCGGCAACGTGTTCAATATTATAACAACAAATATATCGTCACTCGTCTCGCACATCCTAAACAATAAACTTTTTCCACCAGAGATGTGCTAGAAGTGAATCGAAATTTTGTCACACAAATTTAAATTCACACCGATAAAATCGTCTCCTCGGCTCGCCACTACAAGCACCATAACGCAGTATTTCAGGCGCTCCAGTGCGTTGTAAACAATACAATTCCTATAGTGCATATTAAGCTTAATTTTGAGGGTAACAAACCATTAAGCATGTGATTTTCTAACTCCATCGACTAATAGTAATTAATATGGATCTATATCTGAATCCCTAAAGTTTTTTAACCTATTTTTATATTCCCTAACGTTGTATGTCATAATGATCACTTGTCCTAACGCTCACATGGCCTATCTCTAGGATTCCTAACATCGTATGGATGTTTTTTTTTTCCATAATGTTTTATTTCCTAACATCACTTGCCATATTGATTCTTCATCCTAACGTTATGTGCCATAATAGTCATGTGTCATAACAAAAACGGAGAATATTAGCATAGTTTTTTCAAGGGATGTCAAAAAAATAACCTCGAAGGCTAAGGCGGGAGCTCGCTGCGCTTCGCTCCCGCCATAGCCTTCCAACCTAACCTTGCCGAGTCGGTTTTGCCCAGGAAGGTCTTGCTCGCTCGCTCATGCACACATATATATTATATCTTTATTATAACTAACTAACGTTCATGCCTATGTCTAGGATAAGGGGCATTTCATGTGAAGCGGACAGCGAAAAAAATGTCAGGTCTTGGATTTTGTTTATAATTGCGTTAATTGTACTTCTATGAAAGCTGAAAAAATGCACATCATTATTTTTTTGTTTTGTAGTCTAGTTACCGATTTATGCGTCTTCAAAGAATTGTCGAAATATGAAGAACGGACTTTTCAAAAAATATTTAGCTAGTTAATTAAACGGATTAAATTATAACGAAATAGTGTTTATTTGAGAATATTAATTGGTAATTTTGAAACTTTCATTATAATTTGATATTCTTTTTTTTTTCGTATAGTAAACCGGATGTTAATATTAAAAATCTAATTTTTACCAATTTCGCATTTTTTCACATTTTTTATTTTTACCTAAAAAAAATACTTGTAGTATAGAAATGTAATGTGAAAAGTTTTAGAGTGGTATCTTGATTCGTTTAGAAGTAAGATCAATTAAAGTACGATGGTGCCGCACGGCGCGCTGTACTGCGCCTATAGCCAAGATGCGTTCGACTTGCGTTTCGATTCGTTTTGTTTATTTCTCTGGTAAATCTCGTAATACGAAATGTCACAATGAACATACAACAATTTCTATGAAAACTTTTATACTTACCATTGCACCTACGTCTTGGAGCGAAAGTAAACTGGCAGATGAATTTAAGACAACGTGACGACAAGCGAAAAAGGCGAAACAACTTGTGGATCAATTTGGCATTTTGTCATCACCCAATCCTCGTAGCGGACGTAAGCTACCAGCGGAGACCGAAGAATTGGTGAGGGTTTTTTATCTTCGAGAAGATATTAGTCGAATTATGCCTGGTTTGAAAGATTTTGTATCTTTAAAAATAAACGACGGCAAAAACAACTCTTAATGTGCAATATTGATGAGTTGTATCAGAAATTTAAAAGTGAGTATCCTGATGTTAAAGTAGGCTTAACTAAGTTTTTCACATTGAGACCTAAGCAATGTATCCTTGCTAGAGATTCTGGCACACACGTTGTTTGTGTATGTACCTACTTATCACCAGAATGTTAAACTGATGTTGACTGGAGGAAACGTAGATTCTCTTACTGCAGAAACCGACACGCACCTTTCATCTTATAAGAAGTGCCTACGAATGATGATGTGCCCCAATCCCACACCAAATTGTCATTTGATGACATCAAAATCATCTCCAAGTGAACGCTGTAGTTCTTGTCCTGGATTAGATGCGATTCGTGATCATTTAAAAATGGTTTTTGATGATATTCAAATCACAAGTGTGCAGTTTGAGCAATGGCAACCCATTGCTCAAACTCAACTCTACAGACCGCTTTTCAATAGTCACCCAAGTGCTTCCCGCAGATCATTTTGTTGATAGCTTCTGCAATGCATTGGATATTTTGAAGCCGCATGCCTATATCGCTGAACAACAAGCACTTTACTTTAAAAGGCTAAAGGAGACAATCGTTGAAGGTGAAATCTTGGTTCAGTGTGATTTTGCCGAAAATTATAGTTTTGTTATACAAGATTCCCCACAGTCTTTTCATTGGAATAATGAACAAGCTACAATATTGACGTCAGTATTTTACTAGAACGATGGAAATCATTTAAAACATGGAAGCATAGTCATGATATCAGATGATTTAAAACACGATACAGGTTCGTTTTACGCTTTCCAGAAATTATTACACAAACATCTCTCAGATAAAGGTATTGCAGTAACAAAAATAATATAAAGTACAGATGGAGCCTCACAGCATTTTAAAAACAGATTTAATTTTATAAATATTTATTATAATAAAGAAGATTTTTATACTGCAGCTGAAATTCATTTCCACGCGACCTCACATGGAAAAGGGCCATGTGATGGTCTTGGCGGGAACCTCAAAAGACTGGCAACCCGTGCTAGCCTGCAATTGCCTGCAAATAGAGCGATAACTACCCCTATACGACTGTATGATTGGGCGAAAACGGCTTTTACAGAAACTGCAGTTTATTATTGTTCCAAAGAAGAGATAAATAGACAACGATTTTTTTTGCGACCGCGATTTGAGAACGCAGTCACCATTCCAGGGACTAAGAAATTCCACGCCTTCATACCAAACTCTGAAGGCATAATTATAAAACGAACAAGTTTTACCACAAGCTGTAAAGAAGTTAAAATAAAAAAATAAATGTTCACTACTTCGTTTTTATATTAAAACCTTGGGCCTATAATAAAACAATATTAAATTTACTTGGTTAATTAAGTATCCAATGATAAAATCAAAATAATTAACTTTTGTTTTTAAACTTTGGTTTTATAACCATTTTCCATTAATTAAAATAATAAACCGTAAGTAGCGAGTAACACTGCTACACTTAGCGACCGCCCAGAACAGCGCGCCGTGCGGCACTATCGTACTTTAATTGATCCAACTTCTGAACAAATCAAGATACCACTCTAAAACTTTTTACATTACATTTCTATACTATAAGCTACGTTTTTAAGTTTAAATAAAAAATATGAAAAAATGCGAAATTGGTAAAAAACTGTTTTTTAATATTAACTTCCGGTTTATTATAAGGAAAAAAAAAAGAATATCAAATTTTAATCAAAGTTTCAAAATAATCAATTAATACTCTCAAATAATCAATATTTAGTTATAATTTAATCCATTTAATTAACTGCATAAATATTTTTTGAAAAGTCCGTTCTGCATATTTTGACAATTCTTTGAAGTCGCATAAATCGGTAACTAGACTACAAAACAAAAAAAATATGATGTGCATTTTTTCAGCTCTCATAGAAGTACAATTAACCCAATTATAAACTAAATCCAAAACCTGTCATTTTTTTCGCTGTCCGCTTAAATGACATGTACTTAATGAGGTGAAATGATATTAGGGATTTTGAGGAATATGCCAAATAACATTAGGAATATTAATACTTATGGTAAAAAATACTCGGGCAAATGAGTTTTAGGGCAATCATTACATTATGAAAAATGATTGTTATGGCAATTGATCATTAGGGCTAATGCCCATTAGAGCAAAACAGTTCGGGCAAGTGATTTTAGGACAAACGATGTTAGGGATCGCGAGGGAGACCCAATTAATATAGCACTTTGAAAAAATACACTGGTGGTTTCTTCTGAAGATCGTGAGTAACTAGGTGTCTTGAGTATTGGAAATAACGACTCACTTTCATTGGCTTCTGTTAGTGGCCGTCGAAAAAAAGTAGGTATAACGTAAATAATTTTGCCTGATTATTCCAATAAACGAGTTTTCCCAAAACTTTCTAAGGTTATTAAGCGTAATTAAAAAGTATTATTTTACCATTTTACAAATTGTTATTCGATACTTTTAATCCAAAAATTACTACAAATTTACTTTTGTACTGTAACCAATTAAATTAATTTACTTCAAACAATGTGAGCACTTGGGCAGTAATAAATAATTTATTTTAATGACTATAATAATGGTACATACCTTCATGGGCAACAATATTTAATTTAGGCACATGCCAAATTATTTAACAGTAGCACTTTGTTCATATTTTACCATCCATTGGTACCATCGTACCAAAGGCTATGTAAACGAAAAAAAATTAGTTCAACATCGCGGCTTTTTGTACTCGCGTTAAATACAATGTAGGATTATTATTAAAAAAACTAATTGTTTTTAAAATAAAATCATAGAAAAGTCACGTAATCTTGAGATGCATGGAATGATTTCAATTCGCATTACGCAATATTCAAAATACAGATAATGCATAGTTCAATTTTAAATTTGTATATTTTCATGAAGATGGAGAGAATCGGTGAGGGGCCACCGAGTTCCCTAATTATTTTTTTACTGAATGTACCTACATTTCATCTTAGCCTGATTGTGCAAAATGTGGTTACAGAATTATCAACAACTTTAGAGTTGTTGGTATTTCTGTAGCTCTGCCTACCCCACTCTGGGAATAAAGGCGTGACGTTATGTATGTATGTATGTACCTACATTTCTTACTATCGCATTTTGAATATTAGTTTTTCGTCTTTAAACATTACGTCCAAAAACAAACTGTTTTATCATATTTAAACACGTAGTTTCAGTAAACGGATGATAGCAAACTGGCAATGCTGTTAGCAAAACTAGAATAAACAATATGGCGTTCGATACGTTAATTGATTGCAGGTTGTTTTCGTCTAGTACTAAGTTTGTTTGCGTAATTACATATTTCAATAATGGGTGTAGATCAATTGACATTCGTAAGCATTTAAACCGAAACATACCTACAGCTGATCATAGGTCTATTTCTGGGATGTCCATTAGGTATAAACATTTATCATCATCATTATCGTTTCAGCCAAAAGAAGGCCTCTGGCTGAATATCGGCCTTCTCTTAAAATTGCCACAATGCTAACGTGCAGTTCTGTTCTTCTTCCATCCTTCGATATAAACAAATAAACATAAAACATAACAATAATATGATTAAAACCCCGTGCATAGCAACAAGCCCCACTTAACGAGTTAAACCACGCCACAGATAACTTCCCCACGAAACGCCTGCCCTCGAAATACTAGAATGGGAATCGCACCAGCTGCTCGCATTCCCACACTGAAAAACTTTAGCGTAGAATGTCTGCCCTATGCTGAAAATTTATAAGAGAACCTTATCTAAAAAGCCAGCCTTTCAACGGCTTTCGCCGAGCGAGCGATGCAAAACAAAGCTTTGTTAGAGCTCCTTTGAATTTCGGTAAGGAAAATGAGAGGTTACACACGGCCGTGGTCCCCATCAAAGAAGCTTCAGAGTGGTGTTATTACAATAATGTACTGCGATACCACGTTTGGAGTGGCGAGGCTTTTAGTGCCCCGGATGCGAGAACCAAACCCGGCCATAAACGCGTTAACTCACTAAAGAAAACATGTTTTCTTTGCTACTTAATGATCTGGCCATGCGGCGTGGTTCTTGCACTGAGAATAATACTACTTTCGGCTACTGCACAGTCACTGGAACATAAGTATAAAAAACCGCCAAGAGCATGTCGGACTATTCTCAGTGTAGGGTTCCGAAGTCGAAGTACTTACCTGGGCCAGTCTACTTTTTTACCGACAATTGCCTGTCCTCATTTTACCATACGTTATCAGTTAGAGTATTGATTATTAATAATTTAAAAAAAAATCAGGGGACAATCTCACACAAATTGACCTAGTCCCAAACTAAGCTCTAGGCTTGTACTATGGGTACTAGACAACGATAAACATACTTAAATTGAGTAATAAATACTTAAATACATAGAAAACATCCAAGACTCAGGAACAAATATTCGCGCTCATCACACAAATATCTGCCCTTACCGGGATTTGTTCCCAGGACCGCTCTCTTCGGAGGCAGGGTTACTTCCAACTAGGCTACCGTGTCGTCAAATGTTTTAGTGTTTGAATATACGTCCAAACATTTATTGATCTATTAGTAGTAAATAATCTTTCACTTTCTCTATCCAGGGTTTATTTTTATAAGTTTGTTTTTCATAGAATCGCGTGCCAGAGTGGTAATACTAAATTTAGTCTCCTCTGAAAACGGCCAGTCTGTCACAGTATATTCAAAAAAACCACCATAAAGAAAAAAACATTATCGCCACCGAAATAATCATGAATTAGACCACTTGTCTGGCGTGACTAATGTGTATATTCATGCCAAATTACATCTTTTTAGTGCTAAGAGTCTCAGCGCTAGGCTGCGGATGGACAGACGGACGGACATGGCTAAAATAGAAAAGTTTCTAGTTTGACTACGGAACCCTAAAAATGTGCAAGCCACGATCTAAAACAGCACTGAACAAAGAGAACAATGGTCAATCTATAAGAAAAAAAAATATAGCTGAGAATCTGAACTTTTATTGAATGGACACTCCGATTAATGAATATTACTACTCGCCTATTTCAATTATCGTGTGTATTGTCGAACGTCCCAAGGTCCATTATTTATGCAGAATAAATGTCTTCCCGTTTCTTAAAATAGTCGGCAGGATTGTCAACAGCTCTTGACTTTCCGTGAGGATGTTTGAACCCCTCGTTTCTTTACGGTTCGTTTCTCATCTCTATAATAATAGCTACACAAATAGGTACATACAGACACATTACAACACGCCTTCATTGCCAGGGTGGGGTAGGCAGAACTACAGAAATACCAACTACTCTAAAAATACTTGTTTATAATTCTCTAACCTCATTTTGCACAATCATGGCAAGAAGTTTACTAGTGTATTAGTGACAGGATGCAAGCCCATCGCCTAACAATAAGTTACCACAAGCTCTTATTCCCTTAGTCACCTCTTACGACATGGAGTGGCACTATTCTAACCCGGCAACCACACGAGTAAGAGCAAAAAAAAGTGTTTTTTTTTTTTCCTTCACGGACAGGATTATCTGTATAAATATGCATTATAAACCCCATTATATTCTCATCAATAGTGATTTTATTTGTATTTTCAAATCTCGCTTGCACGGTTTAGCTAAAAAAACAGTATTTTTTTTATTTTGGTGAATAAAACAAAAGACGGCATTCAAGCGTTCTTAGGTCCTGCTACTACTCCACCTAAAAGTATACCTAATCCCTCTAAAATACTAAATCCCTCGAGGGGGCCGATCTTATTAGCTTAGCCTGCTAGACCTTTTCATTAAACTCGGTAGAGTGGTTTGCCTGTGCAACCACAACAAACAAATAAACAAACAGAGTTACATTCGCATTTATAATATTAGTATAGATTGGACCAACAAATTATCACACCCTTTTTTGGAACATAACGAATTTAGCAAGATGTCATCAACAATAACTATTAAGCGCAATATAATACGAATAATCGCTGGCTAACCTCAGTTCGGAACTGTTCGCGGGAGCCGGCGCGGCCGCGGCGGGCTGGCTGAGAATTTATTGCACCTCCCCTATCTACATGTGTTTATCATGGAATTTTAAATTGTAAACGAGCTCTTACACTTACCTGAGGTACAGTGCGATCAACTCATCTAAAAAACTTGCTTGTGTATAAATAACATTATTTTTATGTACTTGTTTCAATAGTAGTGAGACATCCTAAAAGCAATACATACTGATTTTAATTATTTTCTTATTTTACCTATTGCTTGTTATATAAACCATCGTTTATTTTAGTTTTTGAAATTAATTGACAAATGATAGAGCTTAGGTAGCAATGAATACCGCAATGTGTCTACTCGTCGTTCTAAGAGCACTATTACAACGGTTTATTATCATGCGGAAAAAAAATTGAAAAAGCATTATCTAATAACTTATATTAATCTTATATGATTTTGAAACAAATGTACGCTAACCTAGTACGAGGAATATAATTATTATAATACGACTTTAATCAAAAGCGTTAATCTCTTGGTCTGCCTACCCTGCTAAATGTAAACCCATTGCATAGCCAGAGGCCGGGCACACCGCAATCGTTTCTCTCCTTCGCGAATCGGCAGAAAACCTATTTGTTTTTATGCAAGTTCACTTTATTATTTGCCGTTTAGCAAGCGGTGCAATTTATACGGCTCGGCGTGTAATGTATCTGTGTTGGCGTACGAACATCGGCGGCCTGCAGTGTACTTCCGTACGTAATTCTTTCTCGGCCGGGTTTTGAGTTAAGCGAAGCAATATGTAACGGTTAAGTGGGGGCTGCAGGCGTGATCGTAAGTCACGGCGTCGACGCCGCGCCAAGGAATCCTACAACAAACTTATACATCATACTGCTTAAACAAGCCAACCTCTTTATGAGTCAGCTATTCCGTGCGTAACTTACTTGAACAAGTTTGCTCGCTTGTTTGATCAATGATCGTATGAAGGAAATATTGATTTTTTGCTGCCATTGAAGCCGCAAGCGTTGAATTATTTTGATTAAGTTCAGTGAATGAACGTTAAATTAAACATGTTTCGTCGGTCCCGGAAGTTATACGTACTGAAATGTTTGTGTGAGGCTCCCGAGTGAAGTATAATTCTTCAGGCATACTTCGGATAGTCGAAGGGAAATGTGCGGAACGCCTGAGCTTTGGTACGCAAAATGGGCCATTGTGCATGCATGCCACCTACTTTCAGCGGAGCTTGACGGTTATCTCGATCGCGGCTCACGGCGAATGAGTGATGAACGCTACGCTCCCTCCTCGAATGCGTGGAGGTATTTATTGTCCTGCTTTATTATTACGTTGTTCACTTATTACGAACGCAAAAAGTTTCACATCTAGAGAAAGTGTTTCGATAGCTTTCGTTTTTTAAAACGTTGTTTTTTATTTTGGGCGAGTTTTAGTGGAAATACGGAAAAAATAAAAAGTTAATTATTTTTTCCTATTAACCAAAAAATAAACAAATTTTACAGTACCTGCAATTTTGCAGTGTCTTCCGGTGATAGGGTGAGGGTGCAGCCGGTGAAATGACAAGTATAATAGAGGCATTCCATTTTACCCCTAGCCTTACCTTCAGACGGCTTAAGAGCATGACGTATTTTCTGTGCTTTTGCCATATCTCGTGAGTATACATACAACATATTCGTATGACCATCAATCGATTATTATTAAGATAGAATACGTTTGAACACCCCTTCCTAATATTCATCCCTAAATTAATGTGTCATCTGAAGCATAGATAACAGAGCAAAGTATCTGTTTCCTTTATTATGAGAGTTTGGGAGCGTCCCATACAGGCGGCGCAAGTTTCAGCTCCCAGAAATGTGATTATTTAGGAAACTTTAGGTGAATGTCTAAACATGAACTTGCGAAACTTAATTGTTGTAATATAATCGGTTTAGCACTCAACTTTGCTTTTATGTAACGATATGACTATGTCACTGGCACCTACTATGCTTCTCCATTGACTTCGTGTAGCTCGTAATAACATTCCGCTTATGAATATATTTTGCGCTAAGACTCTAGGCGGTAGTCTCCACGGATTTACTGGGAAACGTTTTTGAAACAAGACGCGATTTGTACGAGATTCAGTTGTCAATGGTAGGTTTTATTTTGTTTTATATTTTCGTTATCTTCAAAAAGTTATTTGACATAAGTATTATTTCAGATTAAAATATTTTATGCAACAGACAACAGAGGCTCTATAATAAAAAAAGCATGTGTTAAAGCATGGGTTTGAATGTTTTTTTATTTATTTTATTAATATTGTTAGTCGTTTTTAAATTAGTGAGGAAGTCGTTAAGGACAAAGTTAAGAAAAATTTACTTTTTCCATTGCGTACGTTAATTTTCGTGACGAAATGGAAAAAGTTAAATCTTCTTAATTTTGTCTTTAACGATGTACACTTTGTTTGGAAAACGCCCAGTTACGTATCAAAGTTAGTAAATATACATGTGCCATTCCTCTTCATATTAAACCATAATATCGTTATGATATTGTTAAAGATATAGTAGCTCATATTAACTTAACCATAAAGGCGACATAACCTAAAAACGCAAAATGTCGAAAACCAAATAGAATAAAGACCCTGATCACTGTTAACGTCACGAAGCCGGTGCAAACGGTCGTCACACAATATAACTTGTCAATTATCACCATCTCATATCGCGAAACCCTTTCCGACAGCTTCGGAATTCTTTAAAACTTCCGTCCGCCGGCGCGGGGACGACAAGAATATAAAAACCAGCTGCCGAGTCTCAACGTGCGCGGAAAACGCTCGCCTGAATTAATAAGTACAACACGAAATTTGAATTTAATGAAACAAGTTGGCGGCAACCAGCTGAGCGGGTATCGATTTTACTTATAAGAAATGAACTCCTCGATGTACCCATAAAACGTTCGTATACACTTGATTCTGGATTTGAAGCGACGTTTGAGATTACAATGCCTTTGTGAAATTTTATTCGTGATACGGTGAATTTTACATGACTGAACGCATATATGACGCCTTTTAATAAAGGCGGGAATAAATCCATTTAAAATTTGAGGGTGTGTCGGTTTTTTATAGCAAAGGTAGCGCTGAATTATAAATTGAGTAACCACGGGTATAAAATAAGACTAGTTGTTTCCCGCGACTCCATCTGCATAGAAGTCGTTTATCGCTATTCCCTCAGGAATCGTCCAAAGTCTAAAAATATTTTACCAACTAGGTTTCAAACTCGAAGGACGAATTAAGCGGCAATTTTAAGGTGTTCCTTCAGAGCTTACAAACATTATTTTAGGTTGTGCATTCTTAATTAGGTACCGCTCAAGTGACTTCGCCAGCTCAAACGACCCGACCGTACGATAAGAATCCGTTTGGATATTTAAAATAAAAATACAGACAAGATATTCGAAAACTGACAAAATGCATGGAATTGACATAAACGCTGAACAACACCGACCGGCAGCTTACTTCAATCTTATACAGTTTTTTTGAAGGTTAACGCAATTGTAGACCTTATAGTATTCGGATTTGAAGTGGTGATTACAAGTGTAATGGATATGATTAGTGCGTTTGGTTGGATAGATAGATAGTTTTTTTTTTATTATTTATTTATTTATTACATTATCATGTTGTTTATTAGTCTTACAGTTATCTTATTAGTTGTTACTTACTTACTCACCGCAATGCAATCTTCTAGATATTTAATTCAATAAATGTTATTCTTGCAACAAACTATATGTAAAGCAAAATATTTAATTCTAATTAAAGGATCATCATAAATTCTTTATGCCGATAAATGACCTTTGTTCAGTTGATATGAAAAATAAATACTTGTACTAGTCTTATCCATATTAAACTTGTAATCGCTACTTCAAATCTGCCCTCCTAAGCCAATAAGCAGCATCTCAAATTCAATAGCCAAATCAGATTCAATCCTGTCGTGTTAGTAATAAAGTTGTATTTGCTACAGGCGTTATGTCTGAGGTACTGCCATTTGTGTTAGTAGGGCAGAAATCCGCTCTCTACTTATAAATAGTAGCTTTCAACATTGTTTACACCTGTTGTCATCGTATTGTTATTAACTCAAGGGCTCTAATGAAGTTAGGCTAAACCTAATTGCTATCGTATTGTCAACGTTATGACAGCTCCTATTCACAAGTAATAGCGGCTGAGTTAAATACAATACAAAAACAATACATGTAGAGACAAAGTAAAAGAAGGCATCAGCAGCCATTACTGTTAAGTTAATAAGAACAATCATAACGATCACAATGCTATCAATGGGGGTAAAGATAATGTAGAATATATCCCCTGTTAAAGTGAATAAAAACTTCCATAATGACAACAATAATGATTACGATAAAACCAAGACAGACTTCATTGAGTCGCGAAACTTGGCAACAGATATAAAAAACACAACATTAGCTTGACATTGTTTTGCATTACACTGGGTAAAACTAAAACCGCACGTTGGTAAAACTATTCTACTGTCCTAATCTAAAAAGGACGCAACTCAGTTTCATAGGAATCACGGAACGTTTATAAAATTATCAAATTCTACGATTTTGACAATAATGACAGAATATTTTAAAGAAAATGAAATACCTCATTTTATAGTTGGCTTTATTATTAAGGTAAATTACAGTGAATGACACGCTTGTCCAAAATGTCCAACTTACGTCCATTTACGGTGTAGAAATTGCAGCATCTGTCGTATTCATTCGGAGCGGATTCAATGTGGTCACTAAGCCAAATAAACGCATGGCAGGAATTGTGACCATGACTCCTTAAAGTGGAGATAAGAAGTAATTGCTTAGTTTTACACACATAGAACCACCTGAATTAGTAAATGATATGGGTTAAATATTCATAATTACTTTTTGAAAAATCTTAATTACCGAGACTTTTTCTTGGTATGGTCAGGGACATTGATATTTTATATAATAAAAAATAATGAAAACAATAAATTATGTTTTTTGACATACGTCCTATTCAATTAGGACGGCAGTACACAGCAGCCGAACAACGCGACATAGTCGTGCAATATTGCTTGAAATGCGTAGTAGTCGTTTATTACGAAATGTCGCGTTGCTAAGTCCTAAACGTGTGCAATAATTGTACATATTGTTTAGTGTTAGAAAATTCAACAGAACTACTTAAATAGTAGGTAGTGTCATTTCAAGTGAATTAGAATTGATATTACGTCAGCAATACATATAACAATATAGAAGAAAGATGGGCAAATGCAATTTAGAACAGAGGGCCACTTTACGCGACGTGCCGTATGTACGTAAACACTGTACTGTACAAAAACTAATAAAACAAATACCAATGAAAAGATAACATAATGTCGGGACGTACAAAGGAGAAATTATCTCTTTAGGGGTTTCCTCCGGAGCACTTTTAATTTATGCTGGTTATATCGTAAGAACCTTTGCACTTCTTAAGTATGGCATTTTATGAGTTTCTCCCTGTTAGTAACCAGATAAATTATGAAACCGGGGCACGGTCCATATACGTCATATAACTTTAAACTTATAAATGATTGGGCATAAACGCGATCTTGCAATAAACTTGGGCAAATTGTGTACAAATTGTCAGAGTAGTCCCCAACTGGGGCCCCGCTCCATCAAGTATTTTACAACCCCTACCGTGTTACAGTTAATGCATTATGCAGGAGGCATAATTTTAACTGTAGTCTGAGCTATGCGATTTATAGTCACATCAAACGGGTAAGTGTGCGTTGGAGAACGATTGAGCACTACGGTATACTGGATCGTGTCACCTATGTATCACGGTTTTATGTGTTGCGTACGTTTGAATCGAATCTGTTCAGGGACGTCGTAAAACTACTGATTTGATTTAGAAAACCTTAAAGCATGAATTGGGATTGTAACATTTGGCGCTGCGAGAATTTCTGTATTTTCAATATTAAACAGGATCGAAATTATAGTAGAAATAAAATTTATTTGACACTACAACGTTTTTATTGCCAAACACTTGTAATTATGAATGCCAAAATTTTATCAATATATTTCAATGTGTTTTGTGAAGTTTTGACTTCCTAGTTTGTTCGGGTGACTGAACAGGAGTGCACGGAATTCTAGTAGGAGTTCACAACAAAGTTCGCCTTGTGGCTGGTTGTTTAAATTTATTAGCTATATTTTGTGCTGCTCGTTCTGTATGCAGTTCTCTAGTACGTACATTTAGGGAGCACCACGCTGGCTTACTAAGTTTACATGCACATTTTGGTCTTGAGAATGTGTGTGTGACTAAACTAGTAGTTTATTAAAAACCTTAACAGCGACCAATTCGGATCAGTGTTTTCAGAACATTATGAACATCAAACTCTATTCTTGTGAGAGTATAATAGAGTTTAAATTAAGGTTTAAAGATATTTCAAATTAGATAACACGAGCCGAATTGGCCCCAACGTGTATTAAATTATTTGGCCCCCTTTTTATACTAAGAACTGTAAGTGGTATGTATTTATATAAACATATAAACACGTTATTGTACAAAACAAAAACAATACAACGAAGGTAAAAAGGTACCTATCCCTTTAAGGAATCTCTTCTAGCTACCCCTTGAGTACTCATCCTCTTTCAAATAAAAATGATCAGAAGCAAAAGAGTGAGATAGATATTATAGACAGCCGAAAGCGTTTTAGTGAATAGACGTACTTACGTATGTTATTGCCAATTCGAGTGTATGATTGGCTCGGCGCTGACAGCGATACGTAATGAAAAGTTGATGACGGCGGATCAATCTTACGAGTGGCTGTCTGCTTGCTTGTGCATTTTTCATTGGCGTTTGCGCACTTGGTTAGTTAAAATAACTGTTAAAATTTCGTCTGGAAAGTTAGTGTTTTGTCTTGAAAGTTTATTTGATTAATTTTGTCGTATTAATCAGTAAAACATTTAGTTGTTTACACATTAGTACGAGTATCAACGCGGTCGGAGATAAACGCGATCTTGCATTAAACTTGGGCAAATTGTGTTCAAATTGTCAGTGTAGTCCCCAACTGGTGGTGATGGTTATGGTTAATATAATTCATTTGGAAAAGATGATTGGACGGGTAAAAGTAGGATAGATTTGAGGTTGTCAAAACTACGTTAAAAGACTCGCGCACTCTAATTAAGTCTCTCACTTAACACACACACACGCACACACACACACACACGCACGCACGCACACACACATGATATTATAATGCAATAAAAATAGAAAACAATTTTATTTTTTACTTTCCGCCAATACCATATTAACTTTTTTTAAATATTTGTAAACTGTAGTCTAGCTTAAAATTGTTATAAATTTTCTTATTTATTTTTTTATTCTGTAAAACGTAAACCGACTCACAGGGTCCCAAGGTATAGGCCGTTAATACCTTTAATTTTTATATTAATTTTATTCTTATTCTTATTATTATGCCTCCCGGCTATAAACTATGCGTACGAGTAAGTATGTATGTACTCGTACCAAATTTCACGTCGAACGGAAAAAGGAACAAACAACATCTGCTTTCGCATTAGTAATATTCGTAAGGATTTATTCTTGTGAATCTTTCATATATTGAAACACTTGTTTGAAATAATATCATTCCATTTCGTTTTATGGTAAATCAAAGTTTATCCGGTAAAGACGTTTAAAAGTTTATCCATTAAATTTTTACTGGTAAGACACCAGGGTCGAGATTCTGCACGGAAAAACTTTATTACTTTTGACGTGTTTTCGTATCGTCAACATAACGATAGCTCTTATTTACTTGACAGTAATGGAGGCCGAGTTAATAATATGCTTCAACCGAGTTCAATACTTAGTTTAAAATACCTACCTTAAATATGGTTGTACTCCAATCAAACAACAAACGGACGACCGCTAATGAAATAATTGAATACACAAATTGGCTTGGACGAGTCAACGGCAGTGTCATATCTCCGCGGTGGTGGTTAATTGCGCCTGTCGCCTATGAAATACCCTTTAAATTGGATGCTATTCCAGCCTTTGATTCGACCGTGGACGAAGTTGGCGAATAGCTGCCCATGTAATGACTACTAACTAGTCCGGACGCGGTCCAACCGGGCCATTTCGGGCTATCGGACCTACTTTCGCCACCGATAGTCGAAAGGGCTGATGCTGGTAATTTGGTTTGTGGTTGGATTCCTAGCGAACTTTTGTTGTTTGTGGGACAATTAACAGTTCAGACAGACTTTTATGAATAAGCATAATTAAACATTCATAGGCATCATTTGTTGCGTACTTGAAATGAATATTATTTTGTTATTTTCCTATGAATTTACTTGTAAATCCTAAAATAGCTCAATTACTCATTTAAGAGGGTTCCATACGTTCTGAGAAAAACCTTTTGTTACTTTTATTACCATAAACTTCTTATAGGTTTTTCTGTAATCTATAGGAAAATAACTACTACTTCTTTTCAATATTTTAGGCATAGTAGTTTTGGAGATTAGGGGAATGGTATTTTTTTCATGTGAGACCAGTATAGGAAGCCTCCGTTTCATTTGATAGGTCACATCGTACAGCTTGTACAAGTATTTTTTTCGCATTTATCTAAATGTGACCCTTGTTGTATTTAAAATTCATTAATTTATGTTACATGTCCGTGTTAGGTCACAAATATTTACATGTATACAAAATTTCAACTTAGTCCAGTAGATCGGGACCAAATTGGCTGTGACCGACGGACAAACAAACACACGAGTAATCCTATAAGGGTTCCGGTTTTTCATTCGGATGTACATAACTGTAAAAGTAACATTAAGGCGTATACTCGTATATGTTATGCAGGCGGACTTTCGGTAAGTGCAAGCTGCATGGCGCATATTGCGAGAGGCCCATGCCCAGCTACGCAAATATTAAAGTAGAAATTAAAAAAACAGCATACGCTAGCAAGCTGCTAGCAAGTTGCTAAGATCTCTGTTTATGTCTTGACTGACAAAGTCAAACATTGGCCCCGGCAACAATCATATAATCACATGTGTCGCAATCGAGCTCGGAACGGACAGCCGCACTAACACTAACGGCGCTATATGTTACAAAAGGACATAGCGCTCATTATGCAAACGTTAATAGAACATTGTCATTGAATAAACAGGGAGAGCGCGAGAGTGGCGACGGAAACCCTCCCGCCCCCACTTTGCGGGACAAGTGGCGTTTATGGCGGGTCTCCTATCACTTGTAAACGCTTTGTACTACACATACCGCGATCCCCCCGCAATATAACTAACGTGTAGACCTACAGGCAATTGAATAATGCAACTCACGGGGCAACAATAGGCGGTCGTAACGTCATCCCTTTGAGCAGGGTTCCTAGCTTTGTTACAAAAAAACAGGGGGACCACGATCTGGATAAAAGTTCCCGGCCCAATTGTTATTGGTAAAGCCACAAATATTAGAGTGTTTGGATCCGTTTCTATCTCCCGGAAGAAATTAAATAGTTCGCGGGCCTTTGTCCCTTGAGGCTCCTTTTGGATTCCGGGGCAGGACATGCGGTTTTATATTAGGGTCCGCGCTACGCGATCATGGTTAGAAATCATGCGCTTATCTTATAATGAAATTGAAACACTTTTTGTTAGCACTTAACTTCATCTGAGTGGAAAATTGTCTATTCCCAGGACGCTAGTTTCAAAATTTATCATCAGCTCGAAAATGTTTCATTCCAACCTACCTTCTGAGGTTATAAAATTAGCGAAAATGTTTCTTGTTATATTTTGTCACGACCTTTTCTAGAAAGAACGCTTAATCCCGGTTGGCATGAGTTATGCTTTGAATGGTTGAAGTAGTAACTTAAGCCAAGTTGACAAACAGATGGCCTGGCTGCCGACTCGTTCCGGTCGAGATAAAGTGTGTGCAGTTGCCATTTCGTCTCGAATGAAGCTTCGTCTTGAAATGTATGGTAATTGGTGGTCTGTGAAAAACATTGCTTTTATATCGTGATTATCTGTGACCGCTCCCCTATTTCATATACATGCCTGACGGCACGGCGTTTTGGAAAAATTAGAGTCTGTTATATTTATGCCGAGAAATACAGGTCATGTCAAGATATATAATTTAAACTTATCCTCTAGTAGGTATCCGTACCAGTGGCTAGGTTGTATAACTAACTGTAAAAAAAAACAAAAGAATAATTCAGACATCATTAACTTTGGTTAAAATATTTATTTTCAAAAAGTAATTCATTCACTCCATGGTTTGTAATAAAGGTTTTTTGTTTGTTGTATTTTTATAACTCCCTGAATATGGTGCTTAAATATTACAGTAATAAGTAATGTAATAGTAGAATGTTGTAACTGTTCACAGTTTATCACCAAATTGCAAGCTTCTTAAAACAATGGAGTGATAAGTGATATATTTACTAATTATTTAACATTTGAGATTTTATTACTGTGCCTAAAATCTAATAAATAAAATATAGTTGAATGTTTCATCATCTTATAGAACAAAGTTTAAGTCCAATTTATATTCGTAATAAATTAGGCTACTTATTATTATTAATTAACACTCCATTGAAAAACTAAGTATTATTCAGCGCTTTTTATAATTTAGCCACGGAACACACGCAAAAAGGATGAGGCATTCGAAATTTCAAATGTAGTGCTTCACAGTAAGTATCGAGTCACTAACCAGATTGTATAGGCTTGATGAATAAAAAGAAGCTGACGTCGTTGTTTAATTACAGTGCCGCCCCATCAGCTGATCCTGTACGACAAGTCAGGGCGCGACGTGTCGGGCGTCGTCGGCCCGCTAGAGGAGGGCAACGAGCTTGTGCTGGTCTGCGAAGTCAGAGGAGGTAAGTGATATAATACGGCTTCTCGTGAATCACAGAAAGAGTAAAAGCTACCTAGTTCAAAATAGCATTCAACTCCTGTTACACAGGTACAAAACAAACGCTATAGGAATAGCGAAAACGGTTATAGGTTATCGACTCTATGAAATCCATTCATTAGTAAGTGCTAGTAAGAAAAGTTTCCGGAAAAATCGTCGGATATTGTGAGGAATGTGTCGGTATTTAGACAATTCGAATAAACAAATAATCAAGAGCGAAAATCTCGCATGACAAGCAGACGAATGCCCTCCACTCACTCCTACGGTATGTTGAGGTAAATATTATTTGACAGAAGCACGTGGAGCTAACCCCATGGTGATTTATTTATTTATTTATTTATTTAATATTTATTACAAAAAAAAAACAAATGGAGGACCTAATGCCTAATGGCATTCTCTAGTCAACCAAATAACCAATGAGAAATTTACATTATTCAGTGGGTGCACAGAAAAAGAAGACAGATAAAATTAAAAACTTAACATAATTATCCTATCTATTGCTAATACTTAAATATTACAATAAATATATACTTCATATACTCGTACATATAATACTCATACTTATATATTACTTATATAATACATAAATATAAAGAATTAAATACCTATAAAACAAAAGCTGAGAATGAAACGTGATGAGATAAGCTAAATATCTTGTTCAAGAAAAAGCTTCCGAAGCATTCCCTTGAAAGAAAGCTTGTGGTGATTCTGTTTAATCCACAAGGGAATAATGCTCTTTTACCGAAAAATTGTCCTCGCGTGTGATATTCATGGACGTATTTATTTAATAAATGTGTGGGAGTATCGAAGATTATAATTAGTTGATCAAGAGCAGGCAGGTCGAAAATCTCGCACAGCAAACAGTCAGTTTAATTGAACCTGTGACCTTCAGCTTCCCTGGTTCAGCCCTCAGCTGCTCCTGTACCAACAAACCTTGTTGTCAACCATAATATCCAGCTATAAATTTTAAGCCCTAGCCGAGCGAGGGTAGGTGGGTGGCACACAATATTGGATACTGTCATGATCACAATACATAGCTTTCACCGTTTTAATTATACGCAAATAAGTTAAATTTTACGCTCATAACCTCATTGAAAACAATGCTTATTTGAACGTTGTCGCTTCAAAGGTAAAATAAAGCAGATTATTTCTGGTTTTGGTTTATTTTCGAGTTATTTTGAGGTTCACGTTCATGAGCAAAAAACCTTTATTATGATTAATCAACAAACTTGACTTATTTTTAGATATAAGGTTTTTATATTTCCGCTTTATTGAAAACCAGACTTTCATCCAAAATATTTACCTAACAATATAAGAAACGCGACCAGTTTAGTCTAGGAATTCCTTGTATTCATTCTATTTGGGAGGCTTATCAATATTGGTGCAAGCTTACCAAATTATGTTTACATTTTATCTAAATTTGCCAGATTATAAATAACACATTATTCTTGGTTTAGATACTCCGTCCAAGTTTAAGCATATTTTATAAAAAAGTTATAAAACGCATTATCTTAAGCTGAGAGGTACCTTATCTTAGGCAGGCGGTGTTTTCTTGATTAAATTGTGGATAATACATTTCAGTATACGTGATGCGACAAAATTACCTTTTTACCCAACTGTGTCAGAGGGAGGGTTATGTTTTTCAATTGTACCTATGTATGTATTTAAGTATGTATGTCTATTTCTGTCGCACGCTCTGCAACCTACATATAGTCGTCGTCTTTGTATCGCGCCGCTTTGGCACTTGCCGCCTTTTGTCGAAGGATGCCGCCGCGTACACAAAGAATGCCAGTGGAGTACCCGCAAGTTAATTTGGCAGTTTACATCGAATTAAATTCGTATTTTATTATAATAACCACAAGTGCGTGCGGATGTACCGACACTATCTAACCGAATGGACTATAAACGGCTTGACGGATTATAACATATGAGGTGTCGTTCGATTTGTCATGGTTGTGGGAGTAACATAGGCTATAATATCTTTATCAAAGTATTGAGAGAGGGTGGGCCATACATTGTTTTTTTTTTAACGTCGTATATTTTTATAGGCGACACAACCACGACGACACAGTACAAGTACAGTTTTGTATTGTATTGTAGACTAGAGAATGACTAAGTACGCGGAAGTAGTATTAGTGTCCTGCTACTATTTCTTCCTGGTAGTTACTGGTTGATTTAAGAAAAGATCCTTTCTTAACACAGTCCTGGGATACCCAAGGAGTATTCCCTTTATATTTAACGTCCCTAGGTTCAGTGGCTTAGGTGGTGCCTTGTCTGTCAAACAGTCCGTATGTGGGTACCTACTTTTCTCAACTACTGCGATTAAATAAAACATTTTTTTAAATAATTATTTACGTAGTTATTATAAAAAAGCCCAAGAATATATTTTATATGAAAACGGACTGTGACAAAAGTGATGTTTCTGACCCTAAAATAGACCAAAAATGTTCATAATTCCGAGCAACATTTAATTAAATTTGTGTTGAAGCCCCGTTTTTAATTAATGTGATAGCTACAAAGTAATTATTTATGTACAAACTATTTAATAAAAACTTTGACCTCCATCTTTTCTAACTTTTATATATACGCATTTGAAATGTAATCTCAGCCCCAGTAACCCACCAAGAACAATAACTTTGCTATAATGTTTCCGTTTTCTACTATTCCGTGGTACAAAATTGTAAAAGTAGTGGTGTTGCGCAATCAACTTCAAAACTTAAGTAATCATTTTCGGCCATATTCTTATGAGGCTTAGACTGAGAAACGGTTGACTTCCCAGACAATCTCCAGGTTATCGTGCCATTACATCTACAGTGTTATTATAAGTAAGTATCAACAATTTGCTGCCCTAATAAAAGCATTACTCAAGCCGAAAATTTTGCTGCACGTTGTTGAATTTGGATAAACAGCATTCATTTTGAAAATTGGTATTCGATTTTGTTCTGTGCTAGTATAAAGCCAGGGGAGGGGCATATATATGTAAATGTTATTATGTTTGTATGTTGAATAAAAAAGAAAGTCAAGCGCGAAACGGACTCGGGCACTGAGGGTTCCGTATTTACAATACAATACAATACAATACAAATATTCTTTATTGAACACCACATACAAATACAGCATGAAAAGTAAAATACTAATAAAAAAGTTGCTTTTACTTTTCGTTATTACGTTGTTCTTGTTACGTTATTATTAAAACTCAATTAAATTCGTAATCAATTTTGATTTCGTAATTCGTTATTATTCATGTTAGCCTGACTGTACAATGTTATGTATGTATGTGTGTATTTAAAATCAACTATCTAGCCGCAAGCGTTTCCGTAAATAATACTACAATTCCATATCTAAACATCATAACAGCTTGTGCCATGTGTCGTCAAAAAGCTAAAATTAAATAATTTTGTTTAGGTATATCGCACACCTAGATAAAGAGTAGCACAACTCAAAATACCTCTTTTTTCAGGAACAGCAAAAAACGTTTTATTCAATTTCTATTTGACCGATTTAAAATATTACTAAATGTGGTTGAATATTATTATATCAAGATATTTATTTCTTTATTTGCTTCCCGTTAAGTATGTGTACCACCTTGTAATTTGCTTTTTCCTAGTTATATTAGTATTCGTGATTTAATAATTGTTTAATATTTTTATCAACTCAAGTTGATCTCACATTATTGAAACATTTTGAATTAGTACACTCTTAATCTGTGTATTTTTTCGATTATATTCACAAAAATAACAACATACATTCATTCTTGTCTTGTAGTTTTTTTGTAATGTTAGTTAAATAAAACATTTTTCATGAAATAATCTTTATTTAGTATTAAGGTAACAAACAAATAAAGATAATCAAAAACACAGCACTTTGGAATCCCTTAAACCTTAAATTATGTTAGTAAATCGTTAAACAAAATTAAAATTTCTGTTATAATTTAAACTAACTTAACATGTCCTAAATAAGTAGTAAAACGTAGAAAAGTTTACTAAAAAAATTAAGAAAAACAATATCAAAAAGGTAGGTAACCAACATAAATAAACCCTCTTTTAACCCTTAACTACCTTTATTTTAATAATCAGTCTCACTGAGTTACGTTAAATCAGACTTTTATTATGAAACTTTCAATTAAATAATCTCTAATACAGGCATCTATGAGAAAAAGCCTTAACTAGAGTCTGGCAAATCAAAGATGAGAATGAAAAATTCACTTACGCGGCAACACTGATTGTCAAAAGCTATGGTAATGACATATAGTGTTGCCGCTTAAGTGAATTTTTCATTCTCATCTTTCATTTGCCAAGCTCTATCTTAACTTCACAATTATAATCAGACTTATTTTAACCTTTCTTAATCAAATCAGTTTTGACTTTAACATTTTACACAACAATGACTATCAAAAAAGTATGATTATTCAGCCTTTATGTAAATATTTGTAAACTTACATTATACCTTTTACTGTATATCTAATGCAATTTTGTAATAAGAATCGACGTAACTCTGAGGAATAATTTTCTTATCGATCAATTCCATAATATCCCGCTTTTAATTGCCACCTGAGGGTATTTTTTGCAAATACGCTTGTTTCAAACTTGGAAAAAATTGTTGGTCTTGTACTTGCCTTTGATTTCTTACAAAAGCTTTTTTGAAAACCGTCTCCTGATATGAAGATTTGTAAAAAATTACAGCGGTTGTTATTTTTCAACGCGTAGTTGTTTGATATCGTGCCATTTTATTTTTTCTCTGTCAATATTAACATTGAGATTGTTTCCCCATTCTTCTTGAAGGGCTTTCAGATCATAGAATTTTTCATGTGTTAGTTCTTCCACATGATACGGTTTCCCAGTCTTTTTAGCTGTTCTTATTAAAGTAGCGTACTGTTGTGGACAGTATATCGGGCCTGATTTAGTATATCTCTTGATTTGTTTTTCGATAACGCTATGCACATTATCGCCTTCGTTCTGCGAATGACCACGAATCAAAAATGTATGAGTAATTGAGTTTGATGAACTCTCTTTGCTTTTGAAAATCGCCTAGTTCCCAAAATTTGTCAAACAAAGATTGGCGTAATATTTAATGTATATTAGTTTTGCATTGCAATTTGCACTTATAGTGGCACGGAGGTTTGATAGCTCTTTGAGGGTCGACCTTATTAGTTGAAGTCACATAAGCCTTCCCGGTATTTCGCCGATATTTTTTCATATTTGAAGACTAACCGGAAGGGTTTCTTGTCCTTTTCCTACCCCTTTGATGGCTTTCTGGTTCAGCAGACTGGTCTGTGATCGGGTGCGACGTGGAAGCTTCAGCAAGCATATTCTCGTTTAATAGAGTCAGGAATGGCAGATGGCACAGAGCAACTATCTATTTCTGTTTTATTGCTGACCGAAGAGCTGCTGGAACTACTAGATGTCGAGCTAGAACAGGAGGAGGAAGAGGTGGTACTGGAGGAACGAGCTCTTTTACTTGAAAAATTGAGATATGGACGATAAGTTTTCTCTTTGGGATGCGGGTTAAAGATTGGATCCGCGTCCGTATCGTCGAAATCGCTACCATCGCTGTTAATCGGTGAAATATAATACAATGGTTTCACCTGGCTGTTGGTTGATGATGACGCATTATTTCCTGGGTCTTTTTCTATCGCCTCAGTGTTTGTCGAACGTGATGTTAGGTTCCCTTCAAGCTCTGTCTCCGGATTATTGCTCTTAGGCTCCCTTGATTTTGCCCCCACCGCTTTCTGTAGAAGTAAAAGGCCACGGCCTTTCATCATCTGTAGCGACAAAATCACAATTAGCTAAATTCACGAAAACCATACTAACTCAAAAAAAAGTTTAAAAACGAAATATTTTATTTAACAATCAAAATTTATAAACTTGATTATAAAATACAAAAATAACTCTAAATATTCTTTCATCAAAATAAACGATAGCACTTATTGTGTTTGAATAAAAGCTATTTTAAATTTGCCCAGCAATACTAGACCAACTCAAATCATGTAAAATAATTTCACCAATACTAAACTATTTTTAATAAGTAACTTAAAAAGTACTTACTTTTGTAAAAAATACCAGAGTAAGTGGAAATAATTTGAAGAACGCCTGCGAAATAAGACAGGTTCAATCACTAACACCAAATCAAATCAAAATAATTATCGCTTGTTGACTGCACTTAACCACAAATACAAAACCAACTCGAAATAATCTAGTCTTTGTGCGTATTGACAGCACCTTCCCCTACGGCTGGCATGTCGTAACTGGCAATGCGTTACTATAGTTGGTGGGGGGTGTACGCGGAGCAACTCGGGAAGACTAACTTACAGCACCATCTACATTTTATTAATGTAAGGTTGTTCACGGGTGTCTTTGGAGTTAACGTAGTTTTTGACGCAGATTCTGATTATCGCAATAACTCGATTTTGTATTATTTCGTGTTGTGTTACTCTTTATCTAGGTGTGCGATATCTTGAAGAGACTGTTATTTTTGATAACTTCGTCAAACTTCCTATAAAATATTTCTCAGCCCGTAAACTTCAGAGATAAGGGGGAAAGGTAATGTGTGTACGTTTTCGGTCATAAATCCAAAAGTAGGTGACACAAAATTTAAATTTAAAAAAAAATGTATAATTCTTTCTTTCATATACCCCATTTGCTAAAATGGTTGTGCACCTACTTTCATTATTAAATTCCCCTTTTATAACGTATTTCCACCAAATACATACCTCCCCAATTTCAATTTGATAAGTTCTGTAGTTGCTGAGAAAAGCTGCTTTGACACATAGACAGACAGACACCGAAGGCTCAACGTAAGGATTTATTTTTACCATGTTCATAATTCATGTTTTGAAATAAATGAAAATCTAAAATTAAAAACATTTGTCACTGAACTTATAATTTTCTCAAATATACAATACAATAGTTATATTATTATTTATTTGATAAAACACCCAAAAACACGTTGTGCGATATCTAACAGTTAAACGGTTTTTGATAAATTAATTTGATAAGAAAAATGCCCAAAATTGATAAATGACACAGTACGCTATATTTATATTCCTACGATTACATTAAGCTGTCCAAATAAAAACAAGTGTCTTAATGAAGCGCCAAAGATAACAGTCGAGCAATGATAAATTGCCAAATTTCCGACTCAAAAAGCTAACTTAAAGCTAAAAAAATGCCGGGCGAAAGCTAGGGCGGAGCTTTCCAACCCGGGCTGACCTCGATTTACCCGATAAAAATGATCTACCGAATCCCGAGTATAATTTTTATGTAAACGTAAAGGGAATAATTTACATAGACATTAATATTGAGCGATATAGATTGAGACAGGGGAGCGTCATTTACTTTACACAAACGGTTTAATTGCCGATCAGCTATGATATGGTTCTGTGGTTAGTACTTCCTTCGTGTTGCCAATAAAATTATGGACTTACTCTATTATTTAAATTATTAAGAGTCTTTATTTTAGAATCTAGAGGCTAAAAGCAATCTACCGTTTAATATAAATACAACGTCTTTCACTATGGATTGAAAATAGATTTTGATAAACTAGAAACTTGAAAAAGAAGTTGGTCATAATTATTTAAATTTTAAAAATATGTTTTGTGTCTTGTTCCATATATTAGTGATCGCTCCAAGTTTTGTTGGGTTTGGATTTATATTGGGACTGCATTCCCCTACCAGTGCCATATGGTTCTAGGTTAATACAACTTTACTCATCATCATAGTTTTTTCTTCATTACTGTCCCATTATTCTCGAAGTATTGTTTCATAGTTAATGTCTAAATAGGAAAACTACTTCTATCTAATTATGTAAAGTGGTTTGGTAAAGAGATAATATTAACTATTCCATAGTGAAATTTTACACAAAAGCGATTATTTAAAATTTGCTTTGAGTGAACTTCATACTCGTCTTCAGAACAATACTTACAAAAAATACACACAATTCTGGGGGCGATCACTAGCACGGAACAAGCATCGATAATTGAGTTTATCGATATGGGAAGTCCTTACCTGTCATAAAATTTTGCCCCGTGGATTCCTACGTCTGGTTATTACCGTGTAGAATCCCAGCCATATGTAGTTACCGTGACACTGAAGGCGCTGTAGCATCGTAAGTGCTATGGAATATCCAATCAAGTGACAAAGTATGCTACGGTTGTTCGCCGCTACGCCGCGCCGCTACGCCTGTGTAGAGCCTGAACGCGGAATATGCCAGTATGCTACGCTTGGTGCTAAATTGTCAAAGGCCCATACATCACATAGTGCCGCATTTATACGTGCCGATATAATACGCGCTACGTTCAAAATGTTTATTGCGGTTCTATATTGTCGGCCTTAGTTATTTTTATTGATAATGTGTTTATTGAGAAACTGTTATTTATTCAAGATTTTATAAATCATACCTAACCTAACCTAGCCTTATCTAAACTTTCGATATTTTGAAAATAATAATTACATACTTACATACATACATACCATCAAACCTTCATTCCCAGAGTGGGGAAGGCAGAGCTACAAAAATACCAACAACTCTAAAAAACTTGTTGGTAATTCTGTAACCACATTTTGCAAAATCAGGCAAAGATGTTTACCAGTGTATTTATTAGTGACAGATTGCAAACCCATCGCCTAATAGAACTACAAGCCTTTATTCCCAGTCGCCTCTTATGACATCCACGGTAAGTAAGATATGGAGTAGCACTATTCTAACCCGGCAACCATACAGGATGGGACTTTTATGTTAAATTCAATTTATAAGTCTACTGAGGCTTAGAAAAATAAATAAAATCACCCATACACAGGACAATGTCACACAAATTAACCTAGTCCCAAACTAAGCTTAGGCTTGTACTATGGGTACTAGGCAACGATAAACATGAAATATATACTTAAATACATAGAAAAACATCCACGACTCAGGAACAAATACTCGTGCTCATCACACAAATATCTGCCTTTACCAGGATTTGAACTCAGGACCGCTAGCTTCAAAGGCAGGGTCACTACCAACTAGGCCAGTGTGTCGTACACACAGCACAGTAATAATAATAATAATAATAATAATAATAATAATATCACGGGACAATGTCACACAAATTGACCTAGTCCCAAATTAAGCCCTAAATAGGCTTGTGCTATGGGTACTAGACAACGATAAACTTACTTATATAGAGAAATATATACTTAAATACATAGAAAACATCCAAGACTCAGGAACAAATACTCGTGCTCATCACACAAATATTTGCCCTTACCGGGATTTGAACCCAGGACCCCTAGCTGCGAAGGCAGGGTCACTCCCAACTAGGCTAGCGTGTCGTCACAGTGTACAGCGTGAGTGTAAATGCTTTGTAATTCAGTGAATAGCAGTGATATATAAAAATGTTTTAGCAAGCTTGCGTAGGATTAAAGAAAAATGTGTTTTGTCCCTCATTTGAAACCAATGATCAAAGATTAATTTTTACTTTGTAGAGTGCAAATGGATAACAATTAAGTGTAGTTTCAAACGACTGTTAAAATGCTCTTAATAGTATAAAGTTACTACGACTAGCATCCCAATTAATTTACGCCTTAGATTAAGACGACACACAACTACAGTTAGTTTCAAATTAGCAGGTAGTTTATATCATTACAAATCACGACAGTATCAGTCAAGGAATAAGCATAAGTTCTCTCCCAAGTGAGAGATGAGAAATTAAAGCGATTACTTTGATATATCGCCCTTAAAGTTACCGATAAGTCACGCTGTGAGAGATCGGCTCCAAATGGCACCCGGTGTAAAGTTATCCATTGCCTGGAGGCAGATACGGGGCCGAGGGAGGGGCGGGAGATCCAAACGGAAAATTAGACGCCCCACTAGGCACCGCGTCCCACCGCTCAGCTGATTACATCATCACGCTCACAGCCCTGACAGAACTAAAACATGTCCACAAAAACTCCATTCAATCCGAAACGACGTAAATTGAAAATTTCGTCAATCGAAATATCACATTATGTCCTTGGCTGGCTTCGTCTTTTTCGATTTCATCCGCTAAATTATTTCGTACCTGTAGAAATTATACAAAATCGTTTCCGGCGGTGCGTCATTAAAATAAAACTGGCGAGGATTTTGCGCGCACGTACAAGCAACGGCGAAGGAAGTAATTTAGAAGTCGTGTGAGTAACAAGAATTTTAGTCAAGTTAGCGTATAACATGACACAAAGTCGGGAAAATCTTCATGTATAAACAGTTGCTAATCCTCCGAAGCGCTTAATGTTTCGGCTGGAATTATGCATAGCCTCAGGGATTAGTGGCTGTCATCCCGTGCCACTCTGTGGTCGACTTTGCTAAATAATTTTAGGTCGGTCGTTGCTTCAAGTGCTCTTACAAATCGAGGATGCGGTTTTGACAAGAAGAGGAAACATTTACCTCGTCTCGCAAAGAACAGCTGTTATTTTATGGTTTAGTGTCATTTGATAAATAATATCGTGTTTGTTTTATAGCTTACATAGAGTCGGGATTGATTTTAATTAGTGTCAGATAGGTTTACAGTCAAGAATATTACTTATGTAATGATGTTATAAAGCACTCACTCGTATTGGAAGCTATACTATAGATTAAAATCCTAATATTATTTCATGAAAACAATGTGAAACTTTTATTTACCTTTAATAGGCGTACCTAATGTATAATTTGATTGTGTATAGACCAAACAGTCTTGACGTTATTATAGGCTACAGTGAGTTGGAGGCTAAAGTTCGACTTGATACTTGAGCGGACCCAGCCCGGAACTGTTCAAAACTTATTAGGAAAGTTAATAAAAGAAGTCTAAGGTTCTGTTTACATAACATTTGATAGTACCAATACCAACTCCGGGCGTCTTCGAGAAATAAATTGAGAACTCAACAAATTCAGGGTCACATTCAAAATATTATTTTAATATATAATATTTATATGTGCATCTAAATAAATCACGTGTCACGGAAGCTTGGCATACAAATAAAAACATAAAATAAAAGAGTGACAAATTCTACTATGTTGTACCTAAGTAAAAAACTGGCTTTAACTCCTGTTAATTTCGACAATGTATTTATACTCAATCGCCATGGACTGTCGCCGAGGACAACTTGTTAAAGATTAAATAGTATTTTCTTTTATGGACTTAACAGATGCATATGGGTTAGTTCGACGCGCTTCTGCCAAATCTATTCTACTTTGTCTTTACACATATTGCTGTCGTCAAAATAATGATAGATTTTATTAACTTGACAGTAATGGCAGCTACTTCGAAAACAATACATATAAAATAGGACAGTCAATGTAGAATAAGGCTCCAGCATAGTTGACACATGTTTTACCTTTGAATGAGTCACAGCGACCAAAAAAGTCTAGAACAAGATGGTTACCATGAGATGGCTATGTAATTTAGTTTAGGACGAGTGTAAAGGACAGTGCTATAGCAGTTATACGGTTCTACGGGCATAGCTCTGGGCTGGGATTCTATACGATAATAACGATATCGTCTTTGACGTGTTTCCGTTTTGTCAACGTTTCGATAACTCTTTATGTCATTTACAATAATGGCGACCGATTTTTAAACGATTCTAAAACACGTCAAACCTGATATCGTTATAACGCAGTAGAATAGAGGCCTTGTCATGGAAACCCTTAGTTACTTTTCCTTAGAGGGTTATCCTCCTAAAGCCCAACGAAAAATTCAGCATGTAGTCACTCTGGCCCGTAGTCCTACCAGTAGTACTATTGTTTTATACTCATTCAGACTCAAGTACTTAAAATACTTTTTTTAAGTTATTGTGCTTGTGTAATCATAATAGTACCACGGTCTTACCAGTAGGATTTCTAGTTAGTCCTACTGGTAGGACCGTGGTACGCTATGACAACACAACTGTGGAAGAAGCTGGCTCTTAATGACAAAGGGTAGGACCTTGGGCCTTAGGAGGATTATAAAGCTTACTAAATATTAAACGTAAATTCGTGTTTTTATATCCCGAATCTGATTTCTGTGGTACTTAGGAGCAGCTGTAAAGTGGTTTGCCGCCATTATTATACCATCTTAGCCACACCAACGGTTTGCAAGTCGGTTCGGTGTCCGGAGTGTATTTTATGGTTACAAAATTTAGACCGCTTCGCGGACTCTCTTTTAAATGGTCCATAAAATTATATTGCCCTACGTCGGCAGAATTCTTTAAGATAAATTGCTACAAATTTTATTGATGCGATATCAAGTTCTTAGCGAGATTATTAAATTGCTCGATTACGATTTTGCTATGTATGTTGGTATTTATATCGGGTATTTGAGAATTTCGAAAGCTCATTTCATTTCGCAAAATACGCATTTATTTATTTTATCAATAATAATTATGTACCTACTAGGTACTTTTAAAAGTTTGAAGTTTAAACATACATACAAACATGACGTCACGACTTCATTCCCAGAGTGAGGTAGGCAGAACTACAGAATTACGAACAACTCTAATAAACTTGTTGATAATTCTGTCATCACATTTTGCACAATCAGGCTAAGATGTTTACCAGTGTTTGAGGTTTAAAAATGTTGCTAAATCCGTTATGTGTGTATCAAAAAAGTTATCGTGAACTGCGCCTTTACCACCCATCACAAAAATAACACACGAAAGTTTGGAAGAACAAGAAACTTGTAATAAGTGACGTCGAATGATCAATATGGCTAGGGGCAAAGTCGGCCACATCGACTTAAGTATAACGCGCGGCACATTGTTACTGAGTCTCGATCTATCAATTTTCGACTGTTCTGCGATAGCTTAGAGTCCACGTGAGCTGCAACGTCGGTTTGTCGCGTAATGGTAGTCTGCGACCACGATAACGTAATTATAGCTAGAGCCTCGCCCGGGCGGGGGCTGCCGAACTCGTTCGTGCTGTGTTTACACGATTCAGCCCGGCTGTGATGTCACGCAGATGACTAAACTGAGCTGGTTTTAATGACATGCTAGATAATCCAGGATTCACGTTTAGTTAATAGTATTAGTCCGCCTATAATGACAGCTTAGTTTAATATTCAAACTAAGTTTGCTTTAGATCTGTGGGATAGCCGTCATTTACCTACTTGATGTTCGTTTAGTAACTTTGTTTTCTATTTCGGGCTAGACAAGTTGCATTCGACAATCGATAAAAAAAATTATGGGAGGACAGTTGACCACGTGGTTTATCTTAATACAAGAGAATGTCATCCCATACATTTTGAGTGATAGAAAAGAAAAACGTTAGAAGCGTTTGCATCTTGGCTAGGGTCGTGGGTCTAAAAAGGAAGTACACCGTTACTGTACTAAATCTAAAACGGGACTTTTCGAGAAAAAGCATTATACATATATATATACTTTGACAATTTGATTTGATTTATAAAAGATTACCCCTTTTTAGAACTTTATTCTGTAGGGGACTTCCCATAACATTTTCGAATCGCTGCGTTTTTATCTCCTCAATATCTTCATTAAAACTAGAGACATGTTTATAACTGCAAAGGTTTAAGCTAAACACATTACCATACAAATACTAATTAGTGAACACTACTTAAACATAAACCTGGAAAACTGCAAATTAAAACTTTGAGGTATACAACAGCTGAGCTTTCTAAATAGAAATTTCAGACAACTTCGGAGAGATAGATACGCTTGGGACAAAAATGTATAGCAGGCGGTATAAAGCTCGTCACATTTAAAGTAAATGCTGCAAATCTGGAAGTGAGGAACCACTTAAAAGACGCATTTTTTTACTGGCCTGAACAAATAATAACTTAGTATACAAATTATGTTTAATCCAATCAGCTTTGCTGCTTTATCGGTGGCAGGTTACAAAGGAAATGTATTTAAAATGCTCTTTGTGGTTTTCGGGGTGACGTCGTTCGTTCGCCACTAGAGTAGATCTGATATTCTATTAATTATGTCTGTAGTAAGGAACAAACGACGTCATCCAGAAGGCCTACACGACATATGATCTCTGTTGTAATTTTTATTTTAGATTACAATCTCCATTTATGTTCTTACACAAGAGACTATAGCACACGAAATTGATCACAATACATAATTCAAATTATACAATTTTATTTTTATTTTTTGTATTTTTTTTCATTGGTTCATATGGTATTCAATGAAGTGTATTGTATTGTAGATTACAAAACAACATCCGCACCACAAAAAAAAAACAATACATTTATAAATATGCAAGTAGACAACAACCGGTTGTACGTTAAATAGCGATATCTTCCTGACAACCTTGAAAAAGAGACACGGTTACTCTCACGAGCCCTTACAAAAATATAGGTACTGTGGCCGTAGACAAAACGCTTTGCGAGAACGTTATCGTTATCGAAATTGTTGACACGTCCAAAACTTATCTCAATTCCATTTTTTTTTTGCGTTCGTGAATCTTTTACGTTCGGTACGCATCTCTTCTAGCCTCTCTGACGTTAATTATTAAACTTTGGACAAAATGATCTACTTATAACCTGAAACAAGAAATATATTTTACCCCAGGTCGACCAGCACCGACGGTTCTGTGGCTCATCGACGGACAGCCAGCACCACAGTACATCGGAGAAAAAACGGACACTCACGTGGTAGTGAACCGACTGGAACTGCCTCACATCAAGAGAATTCACCTAAACACCACCTTCAAGTGCCGAGCGTCGAACACCAACCTCGTCAGTCCACAGGAAAAGACTGTTAGACTTGAGATGAATTGTAAGTTAAAACTCATATATCATAGCAGTAAGTTTTATCAAATGTGATCATTAAAAAATATACGTGTATCATGCAATTCACTTCAATTTTAATTACATCTTAACAAAAATAAATTTAATTTAAAATTGTTGAACAAAACAGCAGATTAATTTGCAATCACCGCATACTGTTGCACCACACAATGTTAACGTATTTTCTTTCACAAAGTTGCTGATAAATTTCATTAGTTACACTTATGAGGAAAACAACTGACAATCGTTTGATCTGTTTACCAGGTATTGTTTTGATTGGTGCTCAAAAATCGTATGGAGTTTACCAATTAAGCCTTTTCTATAGCGGTGCATGATACGTGTGAATGGACCCGTGTCCTATCACTTGTTAAAAAACGGTTCGAAATTATTATTATTTGAAAAACCTTTTTTTTTCTATACTAGATATTTTAGGATTTATTTCAAGACCTTCATGTAGAACCTTATAGGTTAGGTAAGATGTGTTATAAAATGCTGTAATATTAACAGTTTCGAAAAAAAAAAACGGTTTGCCAAATGATATGTGTGTGAAATGTTTTTTATCAAATGATAGTAAACCAAATGGACAATATTAGGATTTTAGCAACCATGCTATAATTGGCGCAACACCGTTTTATAATGCATTGTAATTTTTTATGATTTAATTTAATTTATTGCTTTATGTCATTTTCTATTTCATAAAGCATAACGAAGGTATAAAATAAAACCTAGAGACAATTATTTCGATTCACTGCCTCTTTTTTGGAGGATAGTTATATTAAAAAGAGCCTGCAGACAAAAATTATCAAAAACGTTCGTTTACCTTACTCTTTTTTATTAAAGCCAGTCATACAGTAAAATGCAATACGCAACTGTTGCACAAATAGACAATTCAGATGACTGAGCACTCTCGACTCGAGCTTCATTTATTGACAGCCAATCGTGATACTTCGCCCGGAGCCAGTGTTTTTTTTACTCTGAGATCAGCGCTCCAGACATTTAAATAGAAATACTGACCTCGGTGCCGAGTAACATAAAAAGGGAATAAAAATGTTATTGAATTCCTTAAAGGAATTATTAACTAATTTTCTACATATTATTTTTGACTTAAACAATGGATAAGCCTTATTTGATACCAAACATCTTTCATTTAAACGTATTTAAAGAATGTTGTAGTGGTAGTTGAAATAAGATAAAACATGATTTGAATATTAATTTAACATTGATTGATGGCAGGAAACCTGTGCTTTAACTAGATATCATATCAACTAGGTACATGAATAAAATATTTATGATTCAATCTTACATAATAATTATACAATTAACATCCATAAGTAGTTTAGTACGTAATACCTAATAATAATACGAACTTACAAAGTTGATAAAAAACAAGACGACTAAGTTTGGGACTAGGTCAATTTGTGTGACATTGTCCTGTGATTATTTATTTAATAAAAATCCCAATGGTATGTGTGCATCGCAGCAGTATAAAAAGGTCATGGTTTAGCGATGTGTGTGTGTGTGTTTATTTTGTTTGCATTTGGTCATGTAATTTTAAAGTAGCCAAAACATTTCGACAAGATACGGCATAAAATAACCCGGAAACAACGTTACGTTTTCACATGTAGTTGCAGTGCGCAGTGCTTGCCAGCTTTCATTTGTACCAAGTTGCATTGAACTTTGCTTGTTTGTTACACTAATTTGAGCTTTGTAAGTTCATAGTTTTAATTTAGTGATATTAAATGCGATGAGCTTATGTTTATGCAATGCTCAGTTAAAAAGTTCCTCTAAACTCTCCTTGAAATATTGTTGACATTTATACATTTTGAGGAAACAATTCAATTAGAAGCTGATTCCTACAACAGAAGGAAATACGAGTACTACCGTAATTAATTATTCTATCTCTAGTTCATACAATAATATGTATAATCCAAATAGCAGCATAAGTAGCATCATGTTAGTGTCATGTGCATAGTCCGTCCGGATCGCTACCACAATCTTATCCATTAACCACCCGCCAAGCAACAGTGTTCGCATTGTTGTGTTCCGGTGTGAGGATAAGACAACCGGTGAAATTACTAGCATAGTGGCATTCCATCTTAGTCCTCTGGGTTGGCGACGCATTTCAGGTCTTAGGATTATAGTCTTGAGAATTCAAATGTCTATGGGTCTCAGAATCCACTTACTTACTCGTGTGCCTTCTCCTTAACATAAAAAAGCTATTTTCCACTAAACGTAAACACGTAATTTAATTAGGTGAAATGTTACATTTTGTAAAACGCTTAACAATATTTACAGTGATTTTACCTAGCTATCTAAAATCGATCAACTAAAGTAAATAAAGTGGTTGGTCGATTTTAAGATCCATTTTAAATAGCTACAAACAACAAGCTCTTCTCGATTTTGCAATGTAAGCTTAAGACAAATATCTCGAAAGCTATAAACATCCTTGAATAAGAATCGCATATTGGACTGAGCAACCATGTTTGTTCACAGTAAAGCCAACCCGTGTGGAAATACAAAACAAACAAGCCACGCTGTCATCGGAGAGATACGTCAGTTTGAAATGCGTTTCGGAAGGCAGCCGACCCGCGGCTCAACTCACTTGGTTTAAGGACAATAGAAAATTCAAAAGGGGCAAGGTAAGCATAATTATATTGAGGATGTTATTTACGAAATCAACGACTACACACTAGCCTTGTCGGGAGTGACCCTGCTTCCGAAGCCGGCGGTCCCGGGTTCAAATTCCGGTAAGGGCAGATGTATGTGTGATGAGCACGTGTGCACGTTCCTGAGTCTTGGATGTTTTCTATATATTTAAGTATATATTTCCCTATATAAGTACGTTTATCGTTGTCTAGTACCCATAGTACAAGCCTAGAGCTTAGTTTTGGACTAGGTCAATTTGTGTGACATTGTCCTGTGATATTATTAGTATTATTAAATTCTGTTGTTTTTTTAGTTACTTTATAGAGCAGCTGTGGCAATATTGTGACCATGATGCTTATCTTCTACTTACGGTGATGGTAGGGCAATGATTTCCCATAATAACTTTGTAAAGGTTTTTTGTAATAATACCATTACAAAAAAACATTTTCACCGATGTTATTATTTTTTGTTAAATTAGCGCGTCAACCTAATTAAATGAAACCCTACAAAAAAAGAAAAACTTGCACAAAGTTAGTATGGAAAGACGATTCGGATTGTTTATGTTTGCTAACCCTCCATTTTCTTTTTTTATCGAAGATATAAAGTATGTTAAGAAACTAAATTAAATATTTCAGCAATTCATCAAACCAATTTTTTTTTTATAATTTTATGAAAATTTGAGATAGGACTTCTCGTAAATTACATGTCGCGGCTCAATCTATAAATTAGAGACACAAGAAAGACGAAAAAAAAAGTCAGTCGATAGTTAGTTTAGTTGTCATCTGTCAATGCCACCGTACATGCTCTGTTAGTGACAGGTGAATTTTTTTTTTCATAACTAAAGTCCAAGGCGTTAACAAATTCAGCCTGTGAGGAAGGTTAAACAAAGGTCATTTGTATATTTACCTATGAAAAAATCTTGAATCATTGATTCTTTTTTCGAAATAAATGTTTGAATTTTTTTCAAAACCAAATATTTCGAAATGGTTTCCGAAATAGCTCTTAAGAAAAAAAGTGTACAATCCCAATTGTCCTACACGTTACCTAAAGCCACGAGTAACTCATCACTTCATCAAATGTATCATTTCATCGAATTTCATTTCATAGAACGCTATTTTCTGCTGAAACCATAATGTTTTCAGGGTATAATAAACATTAATTACGTAGGTTAGGTTAGGTAAGATGTTTAAGATACCCTGAACTTATGGTTTTAGCAGAAAATAGCGTTCGATGATATTAAATTCGATGAAATGATACATACGATGAAAGCTGTTTCGATGAAATGATAGACACCCCCTAAGACAACCAGTTTACACATTAGTTTGGCGCCACCAAGCAATGGACGTTGTTGTTTTTGTTTTTGTTAATATTTTGCAAAAAAAAAAACAGTTTTTACCCAACTACCCAAAAAGGAGACAATTTTTTTGAGAGTAGGATGTATGTAATAAATAATTATGTTTCCACATTTTTCTGTTACTTCCTGTAAGACAAAGGCCTTGACTTGCGGGGTACCTTTGGATTGGTGTTCACCCAAGGAGTGTCATGGGTTTTATACAACAGAACCTCCTTGGTCCTGTTGCTGCATTGGAAGATGGTTGTTATCAACGCTTGATTTTTGTTACACTTTTAACTATAAAAATAATAAACACGAAACCTTTTAGACGTTAAAATGCCGTGTATTTACTCGTAAAGGCTGAAACAGAATCATGAGCATAAAACTTGATCTGCTATCTAGCGGCATTACGTATAACGCCGTCTACGCACCTTCAATTTAAGGCGGGATTTATACGAGCACATACTTAAATACTAAAGGCCCGTCTCATACATTTTGTTTTATATAATTGAAGACCAAGATTTTTACAGCATTATGACTTTTATGACATTCTAGATGATAACTTTCCTATTG
This sequence comes from Acleris holmiana, assembly GCA_949316455.1. Lineage (NCBI taxonomy): Eukaryota > Metazoa > Arthropoda > Insecta > Lepidoptera > Tortricidae > Acleris > Acleris holmiana. Next base: position 11,123,753 of record OX438778.1, read on the forward strand.
AGCGTTGAAAATCTACATACAAGTTTATATTCGACTCTGACGAGTAGGTGAATTAAAAACATAGGTAACAAGTAATTAACTATGAACGTAAAAAACTGCGTTTTTTCAATTTATTTTTTATTTTAAGACTTTTTTTTTGCTGCCATTTCATTTAGTATTCGATTAAAAAATACCCTTTTTTTGTAAACTTTGAGGTCTAAAAATCAATTTGTTTTTCTTACTTTATTATGATGATTTCCAATGACGTTTGACCCTTTTATAAATAAACCAAAGGAACTAAAAAAAACGCACAGTCTCTAGACCTTAGAGACTTGAAATAAGTAAATATTCTAAGGACACCCTAACCCTAATAATAGCTATAAATAACTCTAGTTTTAAATTGAAGGTGGACGAGGAATTTTATAAAGCCATCTTGTAGTTAACAGAAGCCATGAACGAGACGTGGGTGAGCAGCCTGATGGAGTTCATGCCGCTGCCCGAGGACGACGGCTCTCAGCTGAAGTGCCAAGCGGACAACAGCGCGCTGCCCGGCCAGAGTATCGAGGACTCCTACAAGCTGGACGTTGTATGTGAGTACAGCTCAACGCATAGCTGACGTGTGAAAAAGCATATTAAAATAGATGACGATAGCAAAGACCAATTAGTATGTTAAATAACATATTCGAAAAATACGATATTCGCAAAACATCAGATTCGCAAAACGTGATATTCGCAAAAGACGAAATTCGAAAAACATCATATTCGCAAAACATGACATTCTCAAAACATCATTATTAACAAGACATCAATTAGACAAAGTCGACGGAGCTCCGCTACCCCGGAGCTCCTATTTCTGGGTGGTTTGGCCCTCCGGGCCTGCTGTAAAGCTAACATAACCTAAACCTACCTACAATTCTATAACCTAATTCCACTATTTGCAAATACGAGTATTATCATGTTTTGCGAATAACATGTTATGCGAATATCGTGTTTTGCCAATACCATGTTTTACTAATATCATGTTTTGCGAATATCATGTTTCGCGAATATGATATTCTGCGAAGTATGGGAAACTGTGACCCATAGACATTCGCATTCACAAGACTGCAATCCTAAGACTGCAAATGCGTTCTAAGGGCTAAGATGGAATGCCTCTATGCTAGTTATTTCACCGGCTGTCTTATCCTTAAACTGGAACACAACAATGCGAATACTGCTGTTTGACGGTAGGTATTAACCTACACCACCACCATCTTATCCATATCCATTAGGATAAGATGGTGGTAGCGATCCGGACGGACCATGCGCGAGGTCTTACCACCTGTAAAATTAATTAATCAATTAATTATTTACAAGCTAAGGTCCTCTTCTCTCGTAAAGTTTGTGCGCCCAACTTAATGGTCAACACGGTGGTTAATAATAATAATAATAAATAATAATAAATAAATAAATATCACGGGACAATCAATATTTATAATGATTTTATTTGTGCCCGTTTTAATAATTATTGTTAATTACTTTATCACACTTTAACTTACTTAAGTATTACTGTGTTTTATGATTGAAAAAATTACCTTCTGACTATTTGGCAAATTTACTGAATAAATATTTAAGAATTTGGTCTACAATTAAGTTACATTTATTACTGTATTAACTTAAGATAATCTAGCATCCTAAAACTGTAATACGGAATTAAATAAACTTATCGAGTTATAAATAAATTTGACGGGACAGTCTCACACAAATTGACCTACTCTCAAACTAAACTCTTGGCTTGTATTATGGGTAGGTACTAGATAACGATGTTATAAGTAAGTAAATAGAGAAATACACACTTACATACATGGAAAACATCCAAGACTCGGAAACAAATATTTGAACTCGCACAAATATTTGCCTATACCGGGAATCAAACTCGCGACGGTACAGCTTCGTAAGCAGGGTCACTACCAACTAAACTAAACGTGCTGTCAAAGTCAAAGTACCTTGAAGACCTTCAAGAGGCCAGGACTCTTTTATCAAAGGCTAGCGGGTAATTCATCTTAGTTTTCAGGGTTGGCAACGCATTTGGAGTCTTAGGATTGCAGACTTGAGATCGTAGTCTTGAGTATTCAAATCTCTCTGGGTCTCAAATCTCACTTACCATCAGGTGGCCTGTGTGGCTTTGTGCCTTCTCCTTACCATAAAAACCCCAATATTAATTGACGCACTATAAACCTATTTTAGTGTATGTATATGCTTATTGTCACTTTCTGTCGAGTGTTTACGCACGCATTAACTTTTATACGTTAATGAATGAACCCTTAATAACCTATACTGGGGCTCTATTCTTCTCGGTAAATCCATATTGCTTTTGACATGTTGTCGTATTGTCAACGTTACTTCACCTCATTTAACTTCATATTACTGACGCTTTTACACGCCCTCTTGTGGCCAATTAACTGAAAAATATTTTGAATTTTGAATATTAATAGATCTCATTTACTTGACAGTAATGGCGACCGACTTAAACATAATAAAATAACGTAAAATAGAAGCCCTGATCTCTCCGATAAACACTTGCCAAAACTTTTTATTTAACAGATGACTGGAGGTCACAACTAGGTAATCAGATATATCTGAATTGAAACGTTGAGATAATTATTTAAGCCAATCAACTGAAGCGAACCCTCAAAGATATATTTTTCCAAAAGCCTACGTACGAAGCATTTATACAAATTGATTAATAGACTTGAAAAAACTTTTCAACTTTTAATCAGAGCTTCAAAAAACTTTATGAATACTTAAACTTGTATGTATAATGAGCCTCTTTAGGCCTATTATAAAGTTTACGAACCTTCACAAAAAATCTTGACTTATTAAATACATAGATAGATAGATTAAACTTCATTCAGTTATAACACCATGACATGGTGAAACGCGTTTTCATATTTATGATAAAGTACGGTACAAAGAAAAAAAACATAAATACTTAAATTTATAATTATAACTAGAACTATAATTAAGATGAGTGATTTTAAAGTCACGGCATAGTTATGAAAAAGAAGCCGACTCAGCATGTGCTGCGCGCATTGCGGCGACAGCGCTGATATTCTGCCAGGACCCGACGAAGTGAGACACAAACTAGGGCTCCATTTCATCTCCAGTTTAACTTTCTCTTTCTTAAGATTAACCAAACGAATTTAACTCATTTTAAACCTATTTTACATATATAATTAACCCAAACTAGTGAAAGCTTTGTTAGGCATGGGCCTGAAGTTTCTGGAACGGGTGTGTTTTAATTCATAATTATTGCAAGTTATAACGTATATTTTTAGAAGCTGTTATTTGTCAATGTTTTTATAAATCAAACTTAACCTAACCTAACCTTGTCTACACGTTAGATATTTAAGAAATTTTGAAAAGTGTACGGTTTTAGCTATGGGAAATTTATGACTTTCTATAATTATGTAAAAAATTACAATATGACCAAAAAAATTATGGGCAACAACAGGCTCCCTTCTGGAACGATAGTTAATGCGATTTTGGTTTGAAAGTACTCTATGAACGCTTCATGCTTAAGTTGCCAATAAATAATAATGAAATATTTTGTTATTTATTAGTTTTAATTATACCCTAAATAACTTTAAAAAACAAAATCCACTTTTTGTTCCAAAGTATTATTAATAAAACTCGCCCAAGGCCATAAGCAAATTGGCCGCTGATTGCTTTATAATTTTGACAATCAACTGCCTAACTCGGTGAGCGTAACGGAATTAGCGTTCCTTCTCAATTTTGAAAGCATCATTCCCGAAACGAATATTGCTACGGAGTAAGCAATAAAGGAGTTCGGGCTTAACCAGTTAGCACATCTGTAAGGTCGTTAAGCTTAATTATCATTGCTACTTAGCACTCGCTCAGCCGCGTCCCGCCATGCGCGACACTGCCATGGTGCTAAAATTAGCTATCTCGGCAACGTATCGCAGACAAAGTGGGTTCGTTTTGATATGGGGAGCCGGAAGTTCACCCTCGTATTTAGTCTGTGAGATACTTGTTATAAGATGGGAGTTGGGGTGACATTATATCTGAAAAATGCTTTCTTTATCTAAGTATTTTGCAGTCGACAGATGTGCGCTTCCCGTGAACATTTTGCCACATACGTCGTAAGTACTTTAAAAGTAACTTATCAACTAAGCGCACACAATATCGTGTTATTGCTGTGTTTGACAATGATGACTCGAATATATTACAAGACATAGTCGACCAATTTGAGTAAAACTCAAGCAGGGGTCGATATCGGCTCACATAAAAATCTTATTCCTATTTGTGGTTTTACTACCGATTTATATTCATAATAATCACTCGTCATATTTTTTTTTCCTCATACTTTTTTTGTTCATAATTTGTGAATTTCACTGAAATCCTAACCTACGTTATTTACCAATAAACATTGTTAAAATCCTTAAAATATACAAGTGTATGATTAATATTGATTATGAATAGTGATTATGATGAAAAATGGTATGAGAAATATTTTTATGAAGAGTGATAGTTTAGATGTTGAATGGTATGAGAAAAAAAATACTCGAGAGAATGTGCACCCTTCCAACAGTTCGGAAGAAAAAACCCACACCAAACTTTTCATAAATCTAATCTAATCGTTTGTAGTTGCGCGTTTTCAGCCCTTCTGGGGCTGTATTGGCATCAATATTGTTCTCCCAAGTAGAATAGAGCGCCTGTAGTAATAACGTGACGTGAAATGCTCTTTCAGGATTTTTGTGAAGGCGGCAGCTGGCTTTCGATTACTGTGGCATTGCAGGACTTACAGGTGTTTACCGTGAAATGATCTGTTGTTCGTTTACTCCAAAATATAAACTCGTAGACGGTAAAGAATGTTACTAAACAGCCCAAATAAAAGCAAGCTTTTAAAAACCCGCCTGAAATTTCTTGATAATGTCGATGTTAAAAATTTGACCCCCCTCCCCTGTAATATTATAACCTATGTCACTCCCACAACCAAAACGAATATAACGACACTTCATAATGTTAAAATCCACTAAGCCGTTAAGGCTAAAGTGTGTCAAAGAAATAGACAAACATACATTCGAAAAACATGCCGGGTCATACACACTCTTAAAAACAAAAGTTGTCGGTCAATAGTTAAGAGCTTGTGTGCATATAAGTTATGTTTTTATATGATAGGTCTAAAGCAGTCCTGACGGGTTTTTGCGGGAATGGGCTTAGCCAGAAAATTAGGCTTTAAAAACGTTAACTTTGGGTGTGTCCACAGGAAAGACGGTAACCTAAATCTGTGTATGACCCAGCCCTCCTGTTGAGGCAGTTAGGCAAAAATACACGATATAGGGGAAACGTGTACCTAACAAATACCCGATATGTATAAAAAAGCAGTCCGAGTGAAACTGTGCCACGTCCTGCCGCTGCATATCAACAAGGAACCAAAACGCTCCACGAGCATTGCGAAAGGACAGACAAAAGGGTAGGAATGTACCACGCATTTTGAAAGGGTGGTCGGAAGTAGACGCGGACAAGAAAAAGGGAATCCTTTGTCCGTCCAGCACAATAGGCCGAGAAATATATCTATCCCCACTCAACGCTTAATATCATTACTTCTTGTCTTTTTAGGGATGCTAGAAATATTTCCATGTACGACTTAACTCAAACGAAACAACGACAGAGATCGCTTTATGTTTCTTTAAGGTTCAAGGTCATGAGTAAATTGCACGAGTTATTCTAGACTTCTACACAAGACCGTATTCTACACAAGACCTATATAAATTGTGTTGAAATTAGTTACGGTTCACTTTAATATTATTTTCTCTAATTGTTCAGATTAAAATGGTCGTTTGCTCATGTAGTCTTGCTTAAACAGTAGCTACCATACCACTCTGTTTATAACTCGGTAGGTATTTATAAAAGACAATTCAGTAGAAAAATTAAAAATAAATCTTGTAAAATAGAGTAACATAGACATGTTAATTAGTGTCCAATGTAGTAATTTGTACAGCAACTGATATTTTGGGCATTGAAATGAAGTTACAGTTAATTCATAAAGTAATCATTTATACCACAAGATTTCAGAACAATATTTTAGTTTATTAAAAACACAATTATAATAATGAGAGCGCCACTGGACGATCGGCGTCCTCCTGATTGAATTACATAAATATCAAACTCACTTGGTTCCATTATGCCTAAATTTCAAATTGTCTCATTCTCAAAATACCTTAATTGTCATTATTACTTCGATTCAAAACGTCTGATTCCCAAAATACCTGAATACTGATACGTCTGATTCTTAGAATTACTTAAATCTAAACCATCTCAAAGGCAAGGCTGTCTCGAAATGTCAAATAAATAATTTAAAGTAGTTATCAAGGAAGGATAATGAACCTGTTAAAATTTTAGGCATTTCAGGATTAGGTAATTATGGATATAAGGCGTTTAGGAATAAAGGAGTATCGAATTTGAGTTAAAATTAGGAATAGGAATTTGGTATTTTGAGAAAAAAATATGATAATGTAATTTATGATAATTTGACATGCTGTATAATTTAGAAAAAAGAAAGAAAGAAAGAAAGAAAGAAATTATTTATTCGTGACGTGTAAACATTAATTAGTTATTTATACTGTAAAATTACATTTATCTAAAAATATTTTATAATATCTATCTAGATACAAAGTCGTTTTGAGAGTTACACATATTATGAAACTATGTCGTAAGGAAACCAACTCAATTAATCAAACGTAACGATCAAAACTGTTGTTAGATTCTATCAAATAGTTAAGTTGGTCAATTTTAATTTACTGTTAGTCCCTACATTTGACGACCTATGAACCTTCAGCCGTCTGTTAAGTTATTGATAAACCAATCGACATTAATCATTCAAGTCATTAAATTTTCATGATGTAGGTAATTAAAATCATCAAAAGTACATAGATCATGTTTTATTCAAGATAGGAAATATTTTTGCTGATTGTACTTTTTATTTTTAGTGTCCAATGTTTTGAGCAATCGCGGTCAACATCCAATAAAAAAATGACGAATATTCATAGTGTTTTTTTAACAAAAATATGGACAGAATGTGATATTGAAGTTTTGTGGCGCAGCGTACATTTAATTTACCATACGGTTAGCATTTTAGTCTTTAACTGTAGGTAGTCTTAGGAATGCAAATGTCTATGTCACAGATCCCACTCCATGCCATAAAAAAACGGCCAGGTGCGAGTCGGACTCGCGCACGAAGGGTTCATCTATACAACCATATCAAGATCGAGCAAAAAGCGGCAAAAAATCATGTTTGTTGTATGGGAGCCCCCCTTAAATATTTATTGTATTTCGTTTTTAGTATGTTGTTGTTATGGCGGCAGCAGGAATACATAATTTGTGAAAATTTAAACTGTCTAGCTTTCGCGGTTCTTGGGATTCAGCCTGGTGACAGACAGACGGACGGACAGACAGCGATGTCTTAGTAATAGGGTGCCGTTTTTACCCTTTGGGCACGAAAGTAGAAAATATTGTAAGGAAACTGACAAACATCTGCGAAGGAACACAATACTCTAAGAAGAAGTCTAAACTCAACTTTAGGACCGCATGGGGACTGTGGCCAAGTATTTCTGTTATGGGAGGATGACATTATAGGTACTGTGTGTGTGATTCTAAGAGCAATGAGACGTATTTGTATACAGGTCGTTACAGAAAAGTAAGCTGAAAAGTTGTATTGTACATTATTTTCTCCGCGGAATACTCGTATATATTACACGGCCGCGAGAGAAGTTGGGCGCCAGGTTTTCGGCCCGCTACGCCACCGTGCCGATTCAAATACATTGCTTGTTTTCAAAAGTGTTATTTTTACTATTTTATTATACATAATGAGCTTTAGCATTTCATATGTACAGTATGTGTAGTTTAATTTTCTTCCAGGTCTGAAAATGTGCTGTTACGTGAAAATTTTACTTTATTCGTTTCAGGGGCTTTATTCTCATATCGTATTGTTTTTAACACAAGTATTGTGTTGTATCATAACGTTGACAATATGATTTTATGTCCAAAGTAATTACGTTTAGCCCAAGTAGAATAAAGCCCTGAACACTGATCTGATTTACATCTGTTGGTTTCCAATAGAACGTACCCCTCCTTGTATATAACCTATAATAATGTGCATGTGTATAACATTGTCTGTTAAATTGGAGATAGTTTGAGTCCCGGGAAGGACGTAGGACACTTTTTTTCCCAGAAAATTGGACAATTCCCGAGGGAATAGCGATAAACGATATTTACGCAGGAGGAGTGGCGGGCAACAGCGAGTTATTTATATATACAGAATGTGGACGAACCGAAGGCAATGGGTTTACCTACCTCGTATACAATCGACTAGATTGGACTTATGGCCTATATTTGGCATGTAAGTGTATTATTAACGAGATAAAAATACTTCTGTTATTTTTTTAAAAGGAAAAGCTTAAAAGGCGACTCGTATTAGGCCGTAACCGCACAAAGGGCGGTAAACTCGGGCAGCGAAACTACGAACCGAGTTAACATTAAACATGGAAACGTCAACGTGCATTTAATTAAAGGCGAGTCTTCCACGTCTGTTTCTAAACAATGTAAGTTTTAGGTTAAAAAAATGTTTACCGCACTTTATTTTTATTGCAATTAAAAAAATATTAACATTTAACGATATGGTTACCCTAGTTCGAAATGAAACTAACGGATCCGGCTTAAATTCCCCGAATGGGCAAATATTTGTGTGATGAGCGTGACATTTTTCTACGTGTTTATTTATGTCTTTATCTTATAATAAGTATATTTATCTTTGTCTAGTTCAGTCAGCGTCAAAAGTAGGTGATCAAAATCAACATTTCAAAAGTTGTTCTAGCATGAAGCAGATATAACAGATTATATAACATATTATACCAAAGTGTAATTTTCAAATAACACAGGGACTCAGAAGTAAAATGACAATTCAATATCGCACCTTTAGAACGAAAGTGACCTAAAACGAAATTTTGACAAAATGAGGTTTTGATGTGAAACGACCCTTTAAGGAACGATCTAAGTTGTGATTATTCAAAAAGTGACTTATCTGCGCCAGAACAATACCGACTGCTATTGTGGGTCTCTTTCACACTTTCAAACTACCAATCCAGTGTCGGAGCGGTAACGCTTCTTTTAGTGTTGCGACGGCTACTGGACAGGCAGCACGTCATTTTGATACCGAAAAAGTGACCGATTACGGGTTGAGTCGTTTTTCTTCCGAAAATAATGGTAAGTGTATTACTATTATTATCGAAGGTAAAGTGACCCATTTCAAGTTAGCACTATTTTATACCGAATTTGTTGGTAGTATTTTAGACTCATTCTTCTTTACACCAGTTTGTTAACAATAATAGCATGACTTTTTGTGACTTAATAAGATTTAAGCCTGTATTTTAACTTTCATACTTTTATGTCTTACGTCTTAATAAGGAATTAGTCTCTGTTATAATAATTTAGATATTATTACTTGGATCTAATTAGATTTGTGTCGTTTTTATTCTATACTAATGCATACATTTTCAATATTAGGTACCTACATAATTGTACCTAGAACAACTCTATTAATTCTAGAAATCGCCCGGAAGATGAAAACAAGTGATGATAACTTCTACAAGGTGAAATTAAATTTTTCATAAGTTTCTTATTACGTTTTATGTCAGGTGTAATTACCTACTACTTATATACCCAAAGTTTTTTGTCATATTGATGAATGCGTTGCTTTTTTGGCTTTGCTGTAATTACTATAATATTAATGTTTGCAGGACTCAATTAACGAAAACATATCCCCTAATCCATCGATTATTAAAGATCAGGAAATGATTATCACAAATGAAAGTCGAAGTTCTGGTCGAGTTGAAACTGTAAGTAAATTTTATTTTCTTTATATTCTGCGTGTATCTTAAATAGTTTATTAAGTAACATAATTATAATGATTTTTCGATATATTTCAAAGGAGTGGAGGAAAATATTAAGCCCTGTTAACGTGATATCCCAAGAATCAGAGTCAGAGTGTGAAAATAATGAGCCACAAACAAAGCAAACATATGTTCGAAGCAGCAGCGTATCTTCTTCGACTTCTAATTCATCTAGTACGGGCTCAACTTCAGATTCTAGTACATCTAGTAACAATTCAAGTTCTACAAATCAAACTAAAACTGATATTCCTACTTCAAGTGCAACTGTAAGTAAATCTCAACATTTACCAAGCAACAGTACCAGCCAATATAATAGATTGGTCAAGGAAAATATGCCCTCTTATTGCGTATCACCTACTAATGAGCTTGCTTGCTTGGGAGCTTGAAAGTGACCCTGATTTAAGCGATGACGATCCTACATTTCAAACTCATAACAATATTCAGAACCTTTCAAGAAGTTCTTCTTCAAGCAGCTCGTCAATTGATTCACCTCTTTCTGAGCCCCAGCTTAACATGACTGACTGTAACAATACAACAGTAACAACTTCTAAAAATGTTAAAAAGCGTAAGCTTAATCCTAGTAACTGGAAGCAAAATATTATTAAAAAACTTAGGAATACAGGGCAAGCTTACACATCCAGCTCAAAATCCAACAGGGAGATTCCTGCCCGTAGTATGAAAGAACCATGTGCCTGTCGTCTGAAATGTTCCGATAACATCAGTGAAGTAAATAGAAAAGATATTTTTCAGTCGTTTTGGAAGCTTGGATGCTTAGAGCTACAGAGACAGTTTATAAAATCATGCTTGACAGAAATTCAACCCAAATATAAATATACCAACGCACAAACACCGAGACTCCCAAACAATGCTTTTTATTTTACTATTGAGGGTACCAGAATTCGCATTTGCAAAAAATATTTCATAAATACATTAGATATAACAGACAGACAGATTAGGACGGTAAAACAAAAAGCTAATAATACAGGTTTCATAGCTCAAGAACAAAGGGGCAAGCATGATAAAAGAAAAAAAATAGACGAAAATGTTATACAGGACATAATAGATCATATAAATTCAATACCACGGATTGAATCCCACTATTTACGGGCACCTACGTCAAGGGAATATATCGATGGAGGGCGAACGTTGAAAGATCTCTGGCGTGATTTTTCAACAATTAGACAACAGCAAAACAAACCACCAGTTCAATACTGGCTATATCACAATATCTTTACGACTAAATTTAATATAGGATTCTTCCAGCCTAAAAAGGATCGATGTGATTTCTGCCTTGAATTTGATCTGGCATCTATAGAGCGAAAAGGGGAACTGAAAGAAAATTACGATATGCATATAAAAGAGAAAAATCTTTGCAGACTGGAAAAAAAGACCGATCGTAGTAATATAAGTGATGAAAATATTTGCACAGTGTATGATCTTCAAGCGGTTATGCAATGTCCTAATGGAGACATCAGTTCTTTCTATTATCTATCCAAATTAAATTGTTTGAACTTTACCATGGCTGAATTGGAGAAAAAGGCTACTAACCAGGAATTAGAAGATGTAGGTGCTTATGGAGACGTCTTTTGTTTCTTCTGGGATGAGACACAGGCCAAACGAGGGGCTAATGAAATAGGGTCTTGTATTCTGGATTATTTCAAAAAAATTGGCGAGAAATCACCAGATAAAACGCTGAATATAATTTTTTACACAGATAACTGCTGCGGCCAGAACAAAAACAAGTACATTGCATGCCTGTATTCCTATGCAGTGTCACATTTTTCAAATCTTAACAGTATCACTCATAATTTTTTTATAAAAGGCCACACACAGAGCGAGGGCGATAATGTTCATTCGCTAATTGAAAAAGAAATAAAAAAAAAAACTTAAATCCGGCCCAATATACACGCCCTACGAGTACGTCGCTATAATAAAAAGTGCTAAAAAAAATGGTCAGCCCTTTAAAGTACAAGAGGTGGGCTATGATTTTATACTCGATTTAAAATCATTACAACTGCAGTGGGGTTATAACTTCAATGGAAATGATAACAAAAGACCCGTTATTTGGAATGACATTAAAGTGTTAACGTTTATGAAAACAGATCCTTTCGTACTATTCTACAAAACATCTTACACACAGGAAAATTTTGAACGAGTGGATTTTAGAAACAAAAGAAAGAAAATGCCAGGTTTAGAAGACATTGTCGTTAATAAAGCATTTAAAGGAAAGTTAAAGTGAACTGAAAATAAAAAGAAAGCTATCAACGAAATGTTACGCAAGAATTTAATACCAAGTTACTACACTGATTATTATAAAACGATTATTTCTGAAGATTAACCGGTTTATGTATTGTTTGATTTTTTTATTCGCTTTTAAGTATGGAAAATAATGTTCCTAAGAAAGACTAAAGTTTATTTTATTTTTATTGATTGTAAGAATGTTATTTCTTTTATTTACTCAAATATAACTACTCATTAACGAAGATCTCATCTTATTTTTAACAAGACGCAATAATTAATTAAGTTTAATAAGTACTAGTGTCATGTAGGTACCAAATATGCCGCTGTGACAGACGGACAAATAGACATTTCAGAATAATAATTTACTTGATTTTTTACAAAAGGCAATTTTTTACAATGGTAATAAGATCGTGTAACTATCTATGTTAAACAAATGTTCAAGTTTATATTTTGTTACCTTGTTTATTTTTTTAAGAAGTATTTTTTAAGTACTACAACTTGAGGCTGTGAAATAAAGTATTAAATAAAATTTTGGGTTTTATTATATTATCATGTGGCTTATTTATAACTTTCTGTCTATATTTTAGAATGAAAGTGAAGAAATACATATTTCGTCAATAATTTTATTAAACTTGTAGAAATAAAAGAGACCTAATTCTTGTTTGGTCAAATTACAATAATATACTTTAGTGTAAAAGTGACCTAAAAGTGATTTGTTTTAGAAAAGCCGTTTTATTCAAAAGATAAATAATCAACAATAAAAAAATATCTAACAGGATTTGTAGCGTCATAACCACTACATATAATTAGCTTAAAATATTTCACCTTAGTTAAGTATTTTATTAATAACCATCAAAAAAAGGCGATGATTTGACCAGTCCAGATCTTATTTTGCTCATTGCCAAAAAGTTGTGATTTTGAGTTAGGTCACTTTCGTTCTAAAGGTGCGATATGTCAAAGCAAAGTAATAATACACGATGTCACAATTATCTCTTTACTGTAAACTTCAATAAAGAATGAAGATATTTAATATTTTAAGCAGTGTCAGAAAAGAGAATGAACCAGAATTTAAAAATGACGAAATGAAGACTATACCGATTTACTAAATATGTACTCACGGCATAAAAGAGGATGTATTTAAAATATTGCCAAAAAATCAAGGTGACGTAACAGCCACTTATTTTAATCCTTGACGGAAATGAGAGGTGTTATAGTCGTTTCGCGTGCTTGTCTAACGAATATAACCGACATTAGCCGAACGTCTGACTTGTATTCCGAGGTGGTTTTGAGACGTCATGAAGGCCCAAAAACCCTTATTCAGTTGCATATGATAGTTTGGTAGTCTGACTGACTATTGCTATTGTAGATGATCAAGTTAATTTGAAACACTTGGTAATTAATGTGATCACTTACTTATGACACATTAAGAGTTAATTGACTAAGGTTAAATTACAATAAGTCATTGACATCTGACTCAATTATTTGTATGTAAATAAACATAAATAAATAATCACAGGACAATGTCACACAAATTGACCTAGTCCCAAAGTAAGCTCTAGGCTTGTACTATGGGTACTAGACAACGATAAACTTACTTATATAGAGAAATATATACTTAAATACATAGAAAACATCCAAGACTCAGGAACAAATACTCGCGCTCATCACACTAATATCTGCCCTTACCGGGATTTGAACCCATACTATTACACTACTACTACAATACTACTATTATACTATTTGAGACCATATTTCATCAGTTTCTATTGCTGTTGACTATACCTTAGTACATACAAGCCTAGAGCTTAACTTGTGACTAGGGGGCCTCAATAGTCAAGAACCGTAACGCTTGTTTTGCGATTTTCGAAAATCGCTAAAATCGACGGACCGTCGTAAGCTGAGGCCCTATTCGTTTTGTTTTTAAACCAATCGCGTCAGTAGTATATCATGTGGCTTTTCGTATGACGTGATCTACCAGCAGTATCGTGATTGGTTTAAAAACAAAACGAATAGAAACTCTAGTTATCGAACGCATATTGGCTAAGGCCTCTGATGACAGATCGTGTCAAACGCTCATGTCACCTTCATACATTTCGAGACGATAGAAAACAGAAACTATAAAAGCGTTCGCATCTTGGCTAGGCTTATAGATAAATTTGCGTGAGATGGTCCCCTATTATTTATTTATTATAGCAGTTTGCCGCGACTCCGTCTGCGTAGAAGTCGTATATCGGTATTCCCGCGGGAACTATCTTATTTTTCGGGACAAGATGTAGCCTCTTATTTCTGGAGCTCACCTATTATGTGTGCTAAGTGCTGCGCTCCGTTCAATGGTTGAAGATTGAGTAACAAAATGCAAACATCCAAACCTGCTTATTTATAATATACTAGCGGCCCGCCAGCGGCTTCCCTCCGCTGCAAAATTCTGACTTTCCCGGTGGAGTTTTCAGTTTTTTCCTTCCATAAGAACCTTCTCCTGACACACACAATAAAAAAAGTTCAGCTGCTGTCGAGATTTGCGCGTACCAACACATTCAGCGATTCATTTTTATTATATAGATAGATTAGTTGGTTCCCGTGACTCCATCCGCGTAGAAGTCGATTCTCGTTATTCCTTCAAGCACCGTCCAAGTTTTCGGGATAAAAAGGACTCTTTGTCTTTCCCGTGCACTCAAACTATCTCCATCCCAAATTTCATCTAATTCGGTTCAGCGTTTTATTCGTGAAAGCGTAACAAACAAACTGACAGACAGAGAGACTAAGATAAATTATATTCTTTAAAAGTGAACGATGTTGAATTGATAGATTAGGTACTTACGTCAATACTTAAACCTTAATTTTTGTTTTTAATTGATATTGTTTATGCTGGTTCTTACTCAAATAGGGTTTGAATTCGCAATTTTTTAACTTTAGGCCAATTAAAAAAAAAAACTATGGTTTCAAATTGTCTAGCTCTACCAGTTACATCATCCAAGTATAACGAGCGCGTCGCCATCAAATGAAAGGCTATAGATGCAAATATGCGTAATGTTGCGTATAATTTATCGTGCGAAGATTACTCCCGTGGGGGGGACCGGATACATCATTCCACGTCAGCAGGGAGCAAGAACACGCGTCACCTACCAGATTCTAATTAAAATTTATTTTGTACGTTCCAATGTTTGTTTTATTTCGACCGAGTTTATTCAGAAGCCCCCGCGGGTCGTGGAATTAGAACCTTTGCAGAAGTGTTTTGCTAACTGGCGGAGGTTTATTTAAAGTTTACAGGTTACTCGTTTTTGGCCAAGGTATTATTATCGTTGTTTTAATACTACGTATTATCAACAAGTCTTTATTGAGTTGTTGGTATTTCTGTAGCTCTGCCTACACCACTGGAAATGAAGGCGTGATGATGAATTGTGTGAAACATTTTTTTTTCAAATCGTGTTACACGAAATATATCAAAAAAACAGACCCGTAGGAGGCTTATGGCTATTGACATCCAGATCACGGAGCACTACCGACTTGTAATTATGCGACTTCTTAAACGGCACCAATTATAACAATGACCGTGGTATAGAAAAAACGCAACGTGGCTGACAACGTGGCCGAGTTCGGTTAGTCTACTTGATAGTTAATTGTTAGGTAATCTTTATCTTTTGACGACACGTTGGCCTAGTTGGGAGTGACCCTGCCTCCGAAGCCAGCGGTCCCGGGTTCAAATCCCGGTAAGGGCAGATATTTGTGTGATGTGCACGAGCATTTGTTCCTAAGTCTTGGATATTTTCTATGTACATAATGTATATTTAAGTATGTATTTCTCTATCCATGTATGTTTATCGTTGTGTAGTACCCATAGTACAAGCCCAGAGCTTAGTTTGGGACTAGGTAATTTTTTGTGACATTGTCCCGTGATTTATTTATTTATTTAATCTTAAGGTGGAGGGCATATTATTTTTCTGCCAACAAACTGTTACGCAGTTTGGCAAATCATTGTATCGAGTTTTGTTGTATATGTTTATAAAATAAATAAATTAAAGAGGCCTGTTGTAAAATTTTCCTGCAATTAGCTGAGCTCATTTATTAATGTACCTGCGTCCCACGTCCCTTAGTTTCCAAACATCCGCGATGGTTATTCATGGTTGTGTTTGAATGCGTCGCGGGCGTGATGTGTGCTGCGAAACTTTCCGCCGTGTCTGTTCGCCCCGCAACTTGTTGAGAACTAATTCGGTCTAATCTAGTCTCGCAGACACCCGCAACTAACAGACAGTCGTAGACACGTGCAGACACTCGCAGACCTTTGAAGACAGCCGTGGCCCCCGCAGACTTGCATTGCTGTTTGGTTATATTTCTCAGTTTACGTAAATGTGAATTCCGAACCTTGTAAGAATTTTAATTAAAACGCTTGTTTTAAAACGTTTTCTTCTCTAAAGAGTGAATAAATTAGTGTAAAATCAAAGTTTATAAAAGTATTTATTAATTCAATTTTAATTGCAGAAAAAATAAAATAAGATAACTAAACTTCACTTATTGCGTCATGGCATTTTATACTAGTTTGCCTAAGGGCGATGTAGAAACTTTTACTGGTTTTTTAGGGTTTCGTAGTCAAAGTAGGAACCCTTATAGTTTCGCCATGTCCGTCAGTCCGTCCGTCCGCAGCCTAGCTCAGAGACTCTTAGTACTAGAAAGCTGTAATTTGGCATGAATATACAAATGAGTCACGCCAACAAAGTGGTAAAACAAAATCTTAAAAAAAAATTTTTTTTTACTGTTTCTCTCCTACACGTAACGTGGGAATGTATATTTTTTTCACGTCTACCCTTTAGTGTGGGGTGTCTTTAGATAGGTATATCAAAAATATTACGGGTTTGTGTAAACAGTTTTTCGGTTAAGTAATCCGTTTATGAAATATATTTTTTTTGGATTAAGGGATCCGTCTTTGTTAGACTCAGGTTTCCCCCACCGCCTACAGCCAAAACTACAAATACAAAATAAAACTATCACGACTAAGTAGACATCATTGTCTTGAGATACAGGCGATTAAAGTGTTTATACCTACTAAAATCATCTAAGACGGCACCAATTGACTTTAAATAGAAAATTGGTTATTACTTGTTGATTTTTATGTTTGTAGTACTTAACGGCTTCGGAACGCTACACTGAGCATGGTCTGACATGCTCTTGCCCGGTTTTATTACATTGAAAATTAAATAGTACTTTCCCTGCCTTCCTTTTTCGGAAACACTGCTTATGTAAACCGATCAATAACTGTACAAGAATACTGATTGGTCGGACTGATACTTATTTCAATAAGCATTTTGTAGTAAAAAAAACCTTCTTAATCATAAAAGTAACCAAAAATAGTTAGCCTTATAGCCAAGATGCGTTCGCTAACTAGCGTTACGATTCGTTTTGTTTTTAAATCAATTACGTTACTGGTAGATCACGTCATACGAAATGTCACGTGATCTACCAGTGACGCGATTGGTTTAACAACCGAATGAATCGAAACGCTAGTTGGCGAACGCATCTTGGCTATAGACTCTGGGCCTGAATTTACTGCGTTATAACGATATCGCGTTAACCGTTTATGACTCGGTCGCCATTATTGTAAATGATATAAAAGTTATCAAAACGTTGACAACACGGAAACACGTCAAAGACGATATCGTTAATACCGTGTAGAATCTCAGCCGGGGCTCTGATTTCTCTTTTGGCATGTTACCGTATTTTTTACTCGCTCGCCATTACTGTCAAGTAAATAAGAGCTATCATAAAGTTGACGATACGCTAACATGTCAAAATCAATATAGTTTTATCGAGTAGAATGTAGCCCCTAGCAACACTGGACCTTCGTAGAACGATCGCAGACGCACGGCTTACGCCGGCTCCCGGGTGACACCCGGCATGAGGGATTAATTTGGCTTTGTCCGTCTTAGTTCTGTTGTTGTTCGTTCGATTTGGGAAACAATATTATTAATGTTCCTCATACTTTATTTGTAATGCATTATTTCTATATATCTTTGTGTTTGTATTTATATAAATACTGGTCAAGCTCGAGTCGGACACGCACACTGAGGTTTTCATAGCTCTTAATCGTAATTGATAGCTAAATGGCAGGAATTTCTACATTGCTGGCAAACATTGTTATCTGTGCCGAATGGATAAGCGTGGTGGGGATATGGTACCAGACCACCAACTGATTTGTCGCAGATTACCTACGCATTAAATAAAGGAGATGTAAGCTCCGAACTAATATACACCGTGTTTTTTTTGATTTACGATAACTTTAAGGGCACGTTCTTCAAGTCAAATTAAGCTAATTTCCCGAAGACAGACATATGATAACTCGTACGGTTATAAAGATATTCAATTATTAAAATTAATCAGTTAATCACGTTAAACTAATGTAAAAGGCTCTTAATTGATACCTAACAATTTTCTTTTAATTACCTATTATGAGTAAAGAGTTTTCAATTGTTAGGTCGTGCACCTGTCAAGTGTTATCTTTACTTGTGTGTGTGTATGTCACGCTGACTTGACGTATTTGACACTAACTATGAGTTAACTCTAAAGACCCTTTTAGAATGATTGAAGACACAACATTTAATTACTTTGTTCTAAACAATTTTTTTTTTTTTTTTTGCAATATTTTAAAATCTAATGTACCACGTAGTTTCTATACGTGTAGCTAACAATATGCCGAAGTTATCGTAAATCAAAAAAAACACGGTGTATAGGATTTAGCGTTTTTTTACATACCTAATTATCCCATGTACTTTTTCTCTCCCTGTTATTTTTCGTTACAGCCAGGCTTAGTAGCTAAACAAACTTTCAAAAACATTTTAATTTTCCTCAAAACTTCCTAGTTTTTCCCCAACATTTACCAACAGTACCAAATTACATAAAGCGAGATAAACGAAACGTTTCGTTTTAATTAACTAATTTTAGTAAAGCGGTATCAGTGCAAGGGTCCGAACGGCACTGCCAACACTAATTTATAAACATTTGTAAGCAGAGTATTCCAACTCGTAATAAAAGCTTGTGTGCGAACAAGAGAAACTCACTGAAATGTAATTAAATGCTTGTTAGTGTTGGTGAGACAACATCAACAGTTAACATCCGAGGACAAGCCAAAAACTATTTCTGACGCCGAATTGTTTCGCGTGCCGCTTTAAACGAGCACCATTGCAAAGCTTCATCACTAAATAATTAATATCAGGGGACAACCTCACAAAAGTTTACCTAGCCCAGCTAAGCTTTAGGCTCGTACTAGGCTAGATAGAGAAATAAATGCACACTTACATGGTAACTCGTCACTTCATCGAATGTCATTTCATCGAAAGCTATTTTCTGCTGAAACCATAATGTTTTCAGGGCATCCTAAACATGAATTACGTAGGTTAGGTTAGGTAAGATGTTTAAGGTACCCTGAAAAATTTATGGTTTCAGCAGAAAATTGCGTTCAATGAAATGATACATTCGATGAAAAGTGTTTCGATGAAATAATAGATACCCCACTTACATACATATAAAACTTTCAAGATACACAACATATAATACTCTTGATTAACACAAATAATTATCATTCCGAGAATGGAATCCAGGACCTCTAGCGTCATAGGCAGAGTCACTATTTAATAGGTACCTACCTCACTAGGCTAAAGTGTAGGCTAACTTTAAGGCAAGAATTAAAATGCACCATATTTTTACAAGTTTAATAACCATTTTGATGAGCAAGCTTATTGGCTCTTCAGAACAACAGTCGGACAGGCCGAAAGGGACGCAGCTATATGTTGGAATGAGAAAAAAGTTATATACGTCTCTATTTTTAATGCGATGAACTGACAGGCCAAAATTACTCATTCAAATTCAATTTTCAGATTTTTAACATGTCTTAAAAATAAATATCGCATGCCTTGTATCTTCCACACGAAATTGAATTATCAAATATGATAATTTGTTTAGTCAATTAGAAAACAGAGAGTGAATACACACATACATCTATAAACCCAAAGAAACATAACACTGCCCTTTAAACAGTTGGGTAAAGAAAAGCGTGCTCATGTCGTACAAAAAACATTTGTTCTGTTTTGTTTGACAGCTTCAGTGGAAGTAAGTTAAAAAACTTTATAGGTTATTTTATTTGGACAAGGATATAACAATATCCTCATAATAAAAGACGAAATTTAACATTAACTCGTGAAGTGTACATTAGCCATCAGGCATAATGTTTTATTTAAGTAATTAGTGAGGTCTGAAAGAGGCATCTGAGGAGCGAGGAGAGATGACTTCGTCTTCGTCAGAAACGCATTTTATCACAAAATTGCCGTTAAAAACATTAAACTTGTTGGTTATCAGATGAACTTTTAAAAAGCAAATCATGATCCTTATCGTGTCTGCCAAATAAAAACAGTCCAATTAATTCTTACTCAGTTATCATCTTGGCATCGTTGTTGACCTGGAACTTTATTCTCGCAAAAGGTATTCAATTCAGGAAATCTTCCTCAATTATTCTTAAAATAAATTCTTTAGATCGCCGTTCTATTTAACCGTCATTACATTTATGTCTTAATCCCATTTTTTCATTAGCTATCACCCGCTATTCCGGTCTATTTACAAATAATATTAAGCTAAGATTTATTCCATCTGCTTCTTTCCTTACATCTGTTTTATCTCATTAGTAACTTGACGGAAAAATTCCGTAACGGGCCGGTCACTCGGGGAGCGAGCAAGCACGCCGGCTATTACGACAGAGGAAATTAATTTCCAAATATAAATAAATTCCATTTGCTTCTGCTCGGCGAACCGTAACACATTTAGAGCGGGAGAATTTCTCCCGGCGCGAATCGTTTTGGCAACAATTTAAGGAGGAATCGCAAATGTTTATTTGTAGGAGCGTTCGCGGCGGCCGCGGGGCGGCGTCGTTATAGGTCTTTAATGGCCAATAAAATGTCACCGCCGCCGCAGATAACGCTCACCTGAGCGACCCTGCCTTGCACTTTCGCGGCGCAAACAAACCCCCTCTCGCTCACCGAGGGATAATTAGGCTCTTTCCTTTCAGCTCACATTTCTTATAGTTTTCGGTTAATTATAAGTCAATCAAGGAGACTTAATTAATGCAGTTTGTTTGTAGGGTTCCGTACGCAATGGGTGCATAACGGGACCCTGTTTCTATGACGTTGTTGTCCTTCTATCCGTCTGTCTATCTGTCTGTCCGTCCAACCTAACTTAAAAGAACTGTATCCTTGTACAGAGCTGATTGATATTTTTACAGAATATAATCTCATATTATGAGGATTTTGTAGTATAGACATAAAAAAAATATAGCCAAGTGTAAGTTGAGTGTACCCGGTACGCAAGTCCGGCTCGCACTGGACCTTTTTAAAATGCTATGGAGATAGCAAACGAGCACATAAGCCATCGGATCATCATCTGATGGTGGACTGTAAGGCCCATGAAGTATTGTAATCTCAAGATCTAGTTCGTTTGCAACCCTGAGTACTCAGGGAACTCTACGCTACTACTTTGTAACTCAATTATGTCCTCGTAAGACCCTATACCTATTTTAGTGACATTGTAATTGTAACCTTATCGAATTAAATATATGGTGCCTTTTATGTTTGGTATTATGTCCTCAAGCGAGAGCCTTTGGACTCGGGAGGTTATACTGGTAGTCTAAGTATATCCTATTAGTGAAGGTTTTATCCTTTAGGGCCATCATCCTTGGGGATCTCTACGAGAAATACCGTTCGAAGCTATTTGTGAGTGTTTTAGAATTTGTGCTCATAACGCCCGGGTTAACGTTTGCGTCGGACTATCGAGCCAGCACTAAAAGTTTACAGTTTTAGGGATTTCCAGTAATCCCAGATTCAGCAGAAGATGCCTATTGGTTTAGTCTATATATAGTTAGTTCTTAGTCGTCACAACCATAAACCTCGTCTTGTTTAGCTACAGAATCAGCAATGTATCTTAAACATATTACGTTTATCGCATACAGCTTACAACTGAGGTACACTTAAGCCCGTGATCCAAGCTTCGTCCTCCTTAAGTGTAAGTGTGTGTAGTATTTTTTTGATATTCCCACCCACATACTCGTACATATAAAAAGTTTTTCAAATAAGGTTTTTGGCCTCGGATCTTTGAAAACGGGTTTGATTAATATGTATGTAAATAAACGCAAAAGGTATATCCAAAGGCGAACTTTCCCTTTAAGAAATCTTTTTCAGTAAAATTTTGAGTGATTGAGAAATAAATAAAAACAACGCATGGCTGAACGTAGTAAATAGACAAAAGAGAAAAAAAAATGCAAGAAAATACATTTAAATATAAACATATATTAAAAAGGGTTTACGCTTGTTTATAGGCACTCATTTCATAGACACTATAACGTCACAGAATTTTCATTTCATAGAAAACAGTTTTCAGCTGAAGCCGTGTTAATTTCTATCTTGTTATGGTTTCAAGTCTAACCTAACCTAACCTGACCTACGTGAATCATATTTTAAATAACCAGAAAACAACGCACGTTCAGCTGAAAATAGTTTTCTATGAAAAAAAATATCTGTGAAGTCATAGTGTCTATGAAATGTTTGTCTATAAAAGAAGGGGATCCCATCAAATAGAATATACAAACGAATAGATAGGTACCAGTAAAGTTCTAAGGAAATAAATGACTAAGTATATATAATATAAGTATGAAAAGAAAAAAGGACATGCAGTCTTAGCTCAGTAACAAAAGTCAAGCCAGTATTATGAGATGTGTGTTTTGATTTATTATATTTTTTTCGAGGAATGTTATTTGAAGGAAAAGTGAAACTATTTTAATAGTTGTATTTATTCTTTTTTCTTATTAATTATACGGCTGGTATAAATAATACTCTGCTCGTTCTATGCTCAAGCGCTTATAGCCATAGCGATTAAAACTAAGAAAGTCAGAACTCTAATGATGATTCAAATTAATTTAATAGCAGAATCGTCTTCGTTCTTCTTAATTTAATCTTTTGAATATGTTGGTGTTTAGGTTCGCTAAGATTAAGTTACTTTTTGCTTTATTTTATATAATAATCATAGTCATTTAACGTATCTATTTTACACATTGTGCACATTCAATATTATTATTTGTTTTATATATTATTTCATCGCATCAACACGGGGATATTCTTTCTTTCTTATAAAACAGTCACCGATGTGTCATTATAAAGTCAAATAGTACGTTGCCACTGGCAATTTTACAGGCAATTTTAAACCTATGAGTTGATGAAACATTCCATACAAGTGACGCAAATATTGCCACTTTACACCAGAACGGTTATAACTTGTAGATTTATGAAATTGGCCTCAAAATATACCGAGCTCAATGTCCCAAACAAAAAATAACTTTAAACTTGCACCCGTGTACGACACCTAACGACCATACTCTAAGCAAAGTACTTTACGATATGTTTGTGGGATAGTGAAATTTAAATGTTGTTTAACACTGCAGTATATGTATAGTTTTATTATTATTCATCAGATCCTCCCGTGGTATCGCTGTCTTTGGGCAGCACGCTCAACCCACACGACATCAAAGAGGGAGACGACGTCTACTTCGAGTGCTCCGTTCGCGCAAACCCCAAAGAACATAGGATATCTTGGTACCATAACGTACGTATACCATAAATAGTAATGAAAAAATATTTTAGAGGTTACCCACCCCTGACTCAAATACCATGTCTACAAATATGTCGAACAAGTTGATATTTATTTCTTAGGATAAGCCAGTGGTGCACAACCTGACGTCGGGCGTTATCGTGAGCACGAAGTCTCTGGTGCTGCAGAAAGTGACGAGAGACCACGGCGGGGACTATGCCTGCCGCGCCGCCAACTCACTCGGCGAGACGCCCAGTCAGCCCACTCATCTAAGTATACAATGTAAGCTATAAAATAATAGACATTACACTTTTGGCCTCCAGTACACTACCTATATTTCATTTTTTTAGAGTGTCATGTGCGTTGTTGTTGATGCCATATAACGTGGGTGGAGATGAAGATAAGTAAGAACAAGTTAGTTGTAGGAGGCTTACTATTCTTCTGGAATATATTTTCTTGCGCGATGCTTAGTTTAACATGACCCTCAATGTAATTTTCTGCCACATACGGTATTCATTAAAACACGCATACATTTTGTAATAAACGTAATTACAAAATTAATCTACCCTTACCTTGCCGGACCTAAACTTGCCAGCCTAACCTTATCCACTGAATACAAAAAGAGCCTCTTTAGGGGAAAAGAAGGCACCTTTAGTACGGGGCAGATTTGAACTTGTTGATTTTTGAAGGCAAACTTGTTAAAAATCAATGCCACAATTATGTTTCAATGTTGGCATTACTGAGTAGACCAAACGTCAAGCCACGACGCGCGTGGCTATAGTTTTCAAAACGAGTTATGACGTTTCGTTGTTTTGGCGCCATCCGAGTTTTCAATTAAAATATAAGTTACAAGGAATTGCCATCCACGTAAGTAAACTTTATAAGTGTTCAAAATATAGAACTTCTTAGTTAATAGTCGACGTGAGTTTAGCCTGCGGATTGTTGATTGTATTTTTTTTGTAAATATCATATCTATTTCGAGACTAAGGGGCAGATTTGACTCAATCAGTGGAGGCAGGTTTGAACACTGTGTTGTTCAAATGTGTGTCTTTTTGTGTACCTATGTTCGTTATATACACTATAATATTCCATCAAACAAAGTTACCTGCCACGTTGTTTATTTTGTGATGATTAACAGCATCTCGATGTTGATAAAATGGGTACGGCAATGCGCTGTTGTGTGATTGATATCTTTGTTCGTAAAGCGCTAAGGATAAAACCTGCTAACGATAATATTCACAAGACACCAAATGACTTAGAATAAAACCTACTTAAGAATATAAAACATTATTGTGGTTAATTTATTTAGTAACTTATCAGTGTAAAAAATAGATTTATTGCGTCATCAATGTATAACAATTTATAGTAATACTAATGATATTACAAAATATCAAACTATAGGAACATATAGTTAGCAAATACTAGAAAACAATTCCAAAGTCTAATCCCAAAAAAAAGGATTTTAAGTTATTTTTATAGCACTAAGAAAGAAGCTATTTCATAGGTTATTTTACATTGTTTATTCTAACAGTCTCAATTATATACGTCACACTGTGAAAAAAAGGCTCTCTAAAATCATAGTTTATAGAGTAAATTAAATAATGGTAGTCAAAAGCAAAGATATCACTACTACAACCAACCAATTTCAAAGGAATATGCAACTTACGAGTAACTTGGATTAAAATTTAGTACCTAAATCAGCCATTTTATATTAGAAACGCGGAATTATTTCCTTTTGTTTATTAAAAGGAATCAAATTACACCTATTCGTAGTATTTTCTGATTATATACGAGTATACTATAAAACCATCGTAATATTCTAATTATAAAATTGAATTAGGTACAAATTACTAGACTCGTTACGTTTTGATTGGGAACTTGAGCCTTTGACAGGCTGACAGTGAATGTAGCGACAACAATAGGGCTTTACTCCGCAAACTTTGGGCTCGGAACCCTAAAAATTAAGTCTTCGATAAGTAAATTGAGACAAAGATTACTTTTCCGATCAAAATTGGAGAGTCTTTTGTCCCCCATTGTCAACAGAGTGCTAATAAATTTCGCTCCATCCCGAGAGCAGCTTTAAATCTTTTGCTGGCTGCAGTATCAATCATTCCCGAAAGATCCCGACGAAGATTAGTAACAGTCAACGGGTTGAAAGCAGAGGAATCCATTGAGATACGAATTATTCACTTTTCGGTAAACAGTGGTGCTATCTTTGTACCTATTCGATTTCGTCTTAGGTTTGTGCTAGTTCATGCTTAATAAACCGACTAGGTAAACGGGTATCTACTCAATCAATTTAAATTCTAAGCGAAACGTACAAGGATCGTCTCGCAAACCTCTTTGGCTAGTAGTCCCTTTTACACTTTACCTGGGCTATATTGTTGTTGGTTTTACTTTAGCACAGGTTTTGAGATTAGCAAACTATCTTGCAAGAATCCATCAATCAATGTAATGGAAACTATATCCTAAGATATTAATTAACTGGCAGTTCTGATCAATGTGGTAGCGAACAGGGTAAGTTCTATTAGGAAGTAGTGTAGAGAATCCCGCTGAACGTCGGAGAGTCGCCGAGCGAGCATCAATCATTGAGGAGGAGGCGCGAAGATTAACGCCGCCTACGTCACCGCGCACGACCATCTGAACGACGACAAATGTGCGCTTTGTTCCATTCCTATTTGTTACCTCACCTCGTTTGTTCCAGTTCCGTACGCGCGACGGAACATTTGTTTGTATTGCACAGTTACAAATCTTAACCTCCAAGGAATAGCGCAATTTACTGGCAGCCGGCGTTGATCGCAAAACAAAACGGGTTACCTTAATCACATACATATTTTCATATTCCCGCCCCGTTATAGTAATCCTTCGCCGGAAGGGTTGCTTAACGCGAGCAAATATTTGAGAGTTTAATGAAAATCTAAGGCAGCCGGAGCGCAGTTTTGCAAGTGTATAAATGAATCACGGCGCCTGCGCCGGCTCCGAGGGGAACAGTTGGACGATAAAATTTATAATATCGTCTAACTTCTGTTATGATTTAACGAACTGGATTCGGGCTCTCTTTGTCTTTGTGTTAATTATTACATTCCTTGTTGTAATTGAAACACGACTCTTTAGGAAAGCCGAGCCATGCATCTACTCGACGTCGTAATTTACCTTTTACGAAACTCCGGCCAAAGTGAGAATGCTTTTATCGTTGTTTTGTGAGTCTCGTGATATTATTGTTAGAGTATTACATTAAGTGGATACGCCTTCATTAACAAAAACAAATTGTAATTTTGATCAGCATACTTGCATACTATTAGTTGCCGCAGGTATTTAGATAACAGAACATGATATTAAATTATGATTCCATTACAAACCAGCATGCGAGTTTACTAGCATGACATTTGGTTATATATGCATGATATGAATTTAGACGTCTGGCAGACAGACGTGTCTGCTTGTACAGAATCTTTAACACCAATTTATTTTACGTGTGTGTGTATCCCTACCAATTCTATGTAAAGCTACAGAAATACTAACAATTTTGAAAATACTTGTTTATAATTCTGTAACCACATTTTGCACGATAAAATACTTATAAAATCAAATCCTCTTTTAACATGTTCACTGTAAATAGTTTCCTGCTCGACTACGCATGGCATTTTTATTTTATATTCTTTGTTTTATACATAATAAAAAAGCCAGGTTAAGTATTATCACTGTCATAAGCCTTATTGAAAATATGATTGACTGTTGAGTTTCTTGCGGCGTTTCTTCTCAACTTAGTCTCCTCTTGGGAAGCGTTGGTAGATTTTTGACGTGTTTAAGTGCCCGTTCGGCCTTACTTACTGAATAAACATGTTTTATCTTTATTAAAACTTTTAGTTTTTGTATAATAACACAACAAATATGATGTTTCTCGTTTTTGCGCAGACGCGCCGGTATGCGCGCACACATCTCCGCAAGTGTTAGGCGCGCAGATGGACGAATCGCTGCGTGTGCGCTGCTCCGTCTCTGCCAACCCACCGGACGTCTCCTTCTTCTGGCAGTTCAACAACAGCGGCGAGAGCCTCGACGTTTCACCCACCAAATTTGGTACCTATGTTTTTGTGATTTCGAATTTAATATTAGAGCGAAAGTATTTTTTTTGTACTTTCAATACCAAATAATAATAATAGTAATAATAATATCAAGGGACAATCTCACACAAATTTACCTAGTCCCAAACTAAGGTCTAGGCTTGTACTATGGATACTAGACAACGATAAACATACATAAATAGAGAAATATATACTTATAGAAAATATCCAATACTCAGGAACAAATATTCGCACTCATCACACAAATATCTGCCCTTACCGGGATTTGACCCAGGACCGCTGGCTTCGGAGGCAGGGTCACTCCCAAATAGACCAACGTGTCGTTAAAAATTAAATGAAATGCGGTAATAAACACATTATCCTTAACATACCTGAAGACTTACTTAATATCATGCATTCAAAATACGAGTTTGTAAGACCAACGTGTCATCAAAAATAGACAATCTCATCTCACAGGTAATTCCACACAAGCACCTTAGTTAGACCTTATTAAAAACACCTTAGTTTTCACTTGAAATATTTTGAAAGAGATGCCATAAATAATGATGATTGCCAATAAATTTGATTGTCCTCTGATGTGGAAACTTACACAGAGGACAAAATCTCTGTTATTTATAAATTACTAACATTTAGGTTAAGAGTTACTAATACAAATGTGGACCTTTTATGTTGTCTGAATCACTACATAGTATAAAACAAAGTCGCTTTTTCTGTCCCTATATCCCTATGTATGCTTAAATCTTTAAAACTACGCAACGGATTTTGATGCAGTTTTTTTTAATAGATAGAGTGATTGAAGAGCAGGGTTTATATGTATAATACTTTAATCCGGAGCGAAGCGAGGGCGGGTCGCTAGTAATAAATAAAATAATAATAAAGGGATAAGTTCGCCTTTGTACTATCCTATTCTGTAAATATTGGATTTGAATTTCTGTGCTTAGTACAATAAAGTGTTTACATACATTTTATAATAAACTACTTTGAATCAAATCAAATCGTTCATTGAGATCATGACGAAGCTAATTTCGTCCGTTTTGCATTACAAACACTATCCTATAGTAAATGCTTTTCGACGTTGTGCCCATCGATTTCTTTTTATTCTAAGACATTAAAGATCATAATAATAAACAAATAGCAAAGACTAGAACAAAAAAAAAAAACAAAAAAAAAACAATTTAAAATCGGAAAATTGAATATAAGCATGTTCCTCGAAATGGTTTTAGAAATTATAGTGTTATGGCATTGAGTGATTTCAATTTATTGTTGTCTTTACAACTTCGCCTTAAGACCGTGTTTCTCTTGTGATATACCTACAGGAATTTTACCACGCGCAAGCAACAAGTTATCCAATGATTGGAAGAGTATTGATGCCCACAACTTATTTAAGACTAAATTAGAATTGCTACTGTTGCAAGAGTGATTCCAGTCAACTTGAGAGTTTATGAATTATTTATCAGTACAAACTCAGTAGCAACAGCAGAGAAACTTTTAATAGGTTAGTGTTATTGAATCAGTAGCTTTCATAACGAATGTAAATTGTATTTTTATATTGTTGTGTTTGGATCCTGTTAGATTTGAAATGACGAATCTTCCACACTTGCGTAATACTGATTTTTCGTACACAAGTTATTTTTTTGGGTACACTACATAATTCCGAAGAGTCATAACTCCAAATTGATCAAAATTCCGAATTTTCATAATTCCTAATGCAGTGTTTTGATGAAAAGACTTAATTTTTTGATGTCGCTATCAAACCTAACACATGTAATTAATTAAATTATGCATTTAGGCTAAAACGAATATTCGATAATCTAATTTTCGGAATTTTAATATGTTCCCGTTTTTTTTTGTATTATGCCATTTTTTCATCGTCATTTTAAACGCATTGTTTGTACATATAGCACACATGACAACCACTACAGGTGGGCTAAGGATGACTAGTATGATACAAACTTACTAAGGGCGAGCATGTAAACAAAAATAGGAAGTCGATTAGACTTGACATTGTACATATTTATACAATTACGATGTCCATAAAGTTATTTTGTAATTTGTCGCAACGCAACGGATCTAGGTTAAACGAGTATTGCTCTGCTAAGACAAATGGCGGTATCTCAGACCTAACTCCGTAGCAAATGCAACCTTATTACTAATAGAAGAGGATTGAATCTGCTTTAGCTATTAAATTTGAGATACGGACTATTGTGTATAATCAACAGCAAATCATTTTAGTACCGTGCCACTTTCACAGCTTTGCCACATCCCAACTGCCGCAGTATTGTTACGTTAGTGCGTTAAGGTACTAAAATGACCATCTACTTTTGCTATTGACTGTACAACTTAATAGGTAACATGCAAGAAAGACAGAATTGAGTTTCATTGATACGATTAAGGAGAAAATAATACACCAAGTTTTAACCCGTTTATTAAGAATTTATAGTATAGAATCAAAACTAGTTGTCTAAAACTTTTTTTAAGATTTAGCTTGTTTTTCCGGCGTCGTCATTTTATTAAAATATTATTTAAATTCAATGATATTGGCTTAATCATAGTATTTTTTAAATAAATGCATTTCTTTTATAAAGTCCCTATATTTTAAACATGGAACAACAGCTGTGACGTCATTCCTGTCGTCGATTTTGTATAGTGGTTTTGCAGGGGGTCTAAACTATGGCTTTTTACTTGTAAAGCTTCATGTCTTATGAAAAAATAACACGGCAATTGTTTCGCGTATACAGTTATCTTTGTCTTCAAAGCACTTTCCAGAAAGCGTAAGAATACAAAATATGCATGTTACCTATTGAGAGCCGGGGTAGGCATGAGGTGCGGGGGCGAGGTTGTATAATAAAGCTCATATAGTCAACATTACCCTCTTACCTCATGCATACCCCGGCCCCCAATAAAGTTGTACGCCTGTAGCCTTATTAATTAGCTTAGTTTTATAGTCTTATATATTTGAATAAGGATGGTTAGACTACAAAAGCATATGAGAGCGAATGAAAGAAGAATAAAGACTGATTTATTCTTCTGATTGTGAGTATAATCTCTTTTCACAGGGGACTCAAAGCGATGTAATAAAATTTATGTTGTTACCGCAAAGGTACCGCGAATGGCAGCACGAGCGAACTCAGCTACAAGCCGCAGAGCGAGCGCGACTACGGCACGCTGAGCTGCCGCGGCACCAACGGCGTCGGCAAACAGACCCATCCATGTGTCTTCCAAATTGTACCTGCAGGTATTTATAATAATTATATTTATTAATAATCTTAAGTTATACTTGTCTGTCGTATGCATCCGTAACGGTGGACTAGAATTGTCACCGAATGAACAGGATGGCCACCGGAGCAGAGGCAGACCAAAACGGAGGTGGCGTGATGATTTGGACAAATATCAAAGTGAAACACGCAATCAGTAGGGAAGATTGGCGAAAAAGAGGAGGGCCAAAGCCCTACAGTGGGACGCAAAATCAGGCTAAAAGAAATCGTTATCAAACCTCAATGGCTTGATAATGCGCGTATTTTGCTATACAAAAAACCGTTTTTTTACATACATTAAAGTAGTAGCAAACAAAAACATAAACACAAACACAAGTGCTAGGCGATGTAAAATGCTTCCAACTCACTGCACCTGTAACAGATTTTTCAGGCCAGGGACCCATTTCATAAAAGCTTGTAACTTGTAATATAAGTAGAAGTCTCTTTTTAATACACACTGTTGGAAAGAGATTTCTGCTTATAATAAAAGCTAGTGATTTATATAATAATAGTAGCCCCAAACCTGGGCCCGCAGGGCCTCTATTCTACTGCGATAAAACGATATCGCATTTAACGTGTTATAGAATCGTTTATGTCACAGACGTCACAGTCGCCATTATTATAAATGACATAAGAGTTATCAAAACGTTGACAATACAGAAACACGTCAAAGATGATATCGTTATTACTGTATAGAAATCCAGCACAGCATGTTCGTCCTTATCGATGTGGATAAAGGTGGATAACACATCTGTCACCACTCTCGCACTGACCTAGTAATTACAAGTGACAAAAAGTGACAGATGTATCCACGTTTATCCAAATCGAAAAAGGCGACCATGCAATAGGTCCTGGTCTTTCGCAGGAACTGATACCACGGCAGGTCACACAAAACCAACCTACCATGTACAATTGTTGCACAATAGACCTACCTACTTCATCGTTTAGCCAATGACAAACTCGTAGTCCTAAACCAGGATCTCTATCCTATTGGGTAAACCCATATTAAATTGCCTTTTAACTATGTGTTATGGGTTTTTTTTTAATCGGCACCACTACTGTGTAGTAAATAAAAGCTATCGTAACGTTGACAATATACCATAACGTTGACAATACGACTTTACCCTGTAGAAAAGATAGCGGCAGCGACAGTGAACACCAAACAATTGCATGAAGCATGCCACAATGAGGCGATTTCGGCATTAAACCACTGTCAATTAAAACCTAAAAAAATGTTGTCATTCAAAATTATTTTACGGGATATTGGTCAAGTAAAATTTGTTTTTCAATTGTGTCACCATCACCAGTCTGGGCCTAGCCTGCTCGTAATTGGGCGTTTTCCAAAAAAAGTGTACATCGTTAAGGACAAAAGATAAGAAAATTTAACTTTTTCCATTTCGTTACGAAAATTAGCCATACATTACATACGTTAATTTTCGTGACGAAATGGTAAAGTTACATTTTCTTAACTTTTGTCTTTAACGATGCACACTTTTTTTGGAAAATGCCCAATTACTATTTACTTTATTTTCGCTGTGACGAGCATTAACTTTTAGACGGAAAATATTAATATCATGTTCCGGTTTATGAATAAGAATGCCTTATTGGAATTCCAAATCCACGAAGCTTTCAGTCTAAAACTGACAATAGCCGCCACAAATAACGGGCACAGTCATTTGAATCAACAACGCAAGAGCCGAATTGGCTGCACGTTTTCTAATTTCAGCTTGCGGCTTTTAGTCGTGTACGCCAAATCTCATAACTCAGCGGCTTCAACGCTGCGGCACAGCGAGTGTGGCCGCTGGAAGTGACAACCTATTTAATAAAACGTTAGAAAATAAAGTGTTTAAAGGTTTTGCTACGGTCGAAGTGCACCGGTCATAAGAATAAATTATCCTTTACCTCGCTGCTATTTTGTATCGTAATAAGGGATTCAAGATACAATGGTGGTGGTGGTGATGGTTATGGTAAATGATAAGATACAATAATAAAGATAAAGACTATTTTTTTTTTAATGGCTTCTGATGTCGCATCGCAAAAGCGGCGGTAATTGACCGGTTTCTAACAGTTATTCCGACAGACGTCTGCTGAAAACCAATTAAAAAAAGAAACTATGACGTAGAGTAAAACTAGCTCCAAATTGTGACGGCAGAGTGCCAAAAGCAAGAAAGCCCATATTTCGGACGGCATCGCTAATCCTGTGGGCTTTGTAAGAGCCAACTTTTTCATCGCTTATTATTTTGGCTTCATCTACTTAGCAAACTACATGGGATACCAAAAATAGAACAGGTAATATGGCCTATTGTTATACGTTTTCTCTAGATTTGTAAAAAATATGCAATACTAGCTTCTGTCCGCGACTTCGTCTGCGTAGATTTCAATTATTTTGTTCCCTGGGAAGCTTGTAGATTTTCCGTAGCTAAACATTTCAATTCTAAATTTAATTCCAATCCGCCGAGCCGCCAGCGTGAAGGAGTAACTAACTTGCACACACATGTTCGCATGTGTAATGTATACAATCTTTACTAATATGTATTTTATACGTTTTGTAAACGTTGACTAATCTGCCTACCAATTTAATGTGTTGGTCATGACTGATGTGTTAATTGATGTGAATGGAACAATATTGGCTAAGTATTTCGCAACTTCCTGTTTCGTTATAAACTTGATTTTCAAACTTCTCTGTAAATTTTTTTAGAATCACAATGAGGCCCGTGGTATTCTTTAACTCCACGTCACAGCTGCAAGTGGAAATATGAGTTGGCTTGAGCGAGGTGCAATGGAATACGCCGCTACCCGCAGAGCGTTTAATATCCTTGCAGTTTGTTATATAGCACGTTAAATTGTCACCCCATGCCTCAGCCGCCACAATCCTGGGGCTGCACTTCATTATCCATGCACCGAGTGCCGCATAGACCTTAGACCTTTGCTTTTGAGGGTTGCACCTTTAACTGTGTAAGTGGTGCTTATGTTACCTTAGTCTACTAACCCTTTGAGCTTTGCAGTTCCCTTGTATACCATTATAATCCGAGTTTGCTGCTATTTTTAACCATTGACGCAAAGAAAGAGTATGTAGGTATGCGGCATCGTAGCTCCCAAACCGATGTAAACGCGGTATTTTGAATAGAAGGTTAGTTTAATCGGGGTAGTTCTAAGCTTTCATTTGTTAAAAATCGGTTGAGCCGTTAAATAAGGTAAAAGATATTTGTTGAGTAAATAGTCCGTACATGCACTGACATATGTCAAAAATCTATGTACCTATATGTATGACGTCTCCTTATTTTCTAAGTTTATTCATGTAGTCTCGCTCCACATGAGATCCATACTCTCAAAACGCGAGATCGACGTTAATTGAAGATAATAATATTATCTCCATTGTGAAATATCCATTACAGAAACTAGACCCATACTGACGGCATGCTTGTGAATTAGGGAAGCTGTCATCCAAATACAATAACTAACTTTGAGGCTTTCCGATAACAATACCAATTATGTTCCTTACCTGTTAATAATATTGTATTTGAATTTCAATCTAGGTATATAAAATAATAAACTAGCTGAGTGACTGACTAACTGACATATAAACGCACAGCCCAAACTGCTGGGTCTAAAGATTTCAAAGCCACGTAGGATCCATACAAACTTATAAGATATAGAGTTACACTAAGGAAGGGTTTTTAGAAATTCATTCCCTAAGTGGTTAATATAAAGAAAATAATTCCACGCGTACGAAGTCGCGGGCGTGCTGTATTAAATATATTTGTACATTATTTTATCTGTGTAATGTTTTTGTTTTATAAAAGTGTTTACGTAATACATAATTACCGTAACTGAGAGGAAGTATCGAAGCTACGATAATTTACGCATTTTATTACTTTTATCTTCCCTAGTCAATTTGGGCTAAACCACACCATAACATAATATACGTAACTCACGCTAAATAATTTCGCTAGCACGTCCCAGCGCCCCACGCAACTGCTCGCTGCAAACCGGCAACAACAGCGCAGATGGCAGCAGCTGGCTGCGCGTGCGCTGCGTTGCCGGCTACGACGGTGGACTGCCGCAGTCCTTCCTGCTGGAGGCGCTGGACCCGCTGTCCGGCCGGACACGCTACAACGGCAGCGTCAATGATACCGGTACGTCTTTTTACTAATCCTTCCTGCGAGTTACTAGCCGTACTATAACAACAGTACCACCGACAACTGTGAATGGATACAGACCAGATGATAATGGTGGCTCTAAGTGAGGGTAGCTGCGTCATTATACTGCCAAATTCCTTTCTAGATAGATTTCTTGTAGATATTATGCGCGGTTCTCTATCGTTTCACCGAATTTCATACATACATACATACATAACGTCACGCTTTTATTCCCAGAGTGGGGTAGGCAGAGCAACAGAATACCAACAACTCTAAACTTGTTGATAATTCTGTAACCACATTTTGCATAGACCGAATTTCATATGCGATAAATTAATTGTCCGAATTTCATATGCCATAACGATCATGTGCCATAATATTAATTTGCCATAAAGGTACTTTTTCTGAAAGGTCTTCGATTTCCGAAAAAATATCTTAACGCCTTTATGGCAAATGGAATTATGGAATGTGATATTAGTGAAAATTAATATTATACTTAGCCAGTGACCATTGTGGCAAATGAAATTATGAAAAATTAAGAGATACCATTAGGCGCGTTACAACTGATGTATCAACAAACGTGGGTGACAAAGGTTGAGTTGACAACGGCAGCTGGTGCGGAGGCCGGTTACAACAGCGGACACTCCCTGTCCTTCCTGCTGGACGCGACTACAGCCAATTTGACGGCAATGACCGTTGCCTAAATACTAGACGCGCTACAAACGCAGTTTCTTTTAAGCCATTGGGAAGGCAAACAAACAGAAAGGCCACCTGCATTCTCAGAACTGCAAATGCGTTACCAACCCCGAGGACTAAGGTGGAGTGTCAACATGAACATGAAGAAGCATGCAGAAATGACCTCAAATAGCGATATCGAAATGTAACCTTAATAGTATCTAATCGGTTGGGTTATTCACTGAACAGGGGGGCTAGCCAAGATACATACGCTTCTAACGTTTTTCTTTTCCATCACTCAAAATGTATGGGATGACAGTTGACCACGCGGTTTATCGAAACGCACGAGAATGTCATCCCATACATTTTGAGTGATAGAAAAGAAAAACTTTAGTAGCGTTTGTAAGTTGGCTAGGGACCCTTGCTTTTAATTACCATTTGCAAGGCAGTCACAACGCTCCATTTTCACATTTGTCATTTGTTCACAAGTGTAAAATCCCAACATTGAAACAGTAAATATCACCATGGCATTACAGTTTCTGCAAAAACACATACGGTCATTATTTTTAGTGTTTATTTAAAGTCTTCAATAAAAACCTATACTTTAGATTATTGTTATGCCATGCCGCGATATTACAAATCTGACGTTAGCACGTTTTTAACAGATGGTCTAGTGACGTTCAAGCTGGACTTGTCCCAACTGTCCACCGCTGGCGAGATGGAAGGTTCCACCTTCAACCTGCTCATCTACGCCAGGAACCTGAAGGGAGAATCAGAGAAGACGCTGCTGGAAAACATCGCGTTCAATGACGCGGCGATGAGAACTGGTGAGGAATTAAATCTTGCTTTAGTATATTTGAAGACTTTTATTTGCAATGTAACAATAACGTTGGTTATTGTCGTAACAAGCGTCAAAAAGTCTTGTAAGTTGGCCTTATATTAAACACTCAGTCGCAAAAAAACCAGTCATTTTGTATGGAAATTCTGTACTGACCCGTTTTCATGAGTTATTGACTACATTTCGCATGTTTACTCAAACAAAGAATTAACTCAAAACCAAATTCAATTTTAAATAAAACTCTACTAACAGAAGTCAGGTTTGTAATTCGAATGTATTTCTATTTCACGATATTTCTTTGTTTGATTAAACGTGCGATTTAGTTAAATGCACTATTTCAGCGCCTTCGTGTGAGTACCAACTAAGTAGCAAATTAAGAACTAATAGTTGGTACAAAAAAGAAACTACTGCATAGATTAGAAATATTGTTAATATATTGTGTTACAAAGGTTATATCGTACTTATATGTAACTGTAATAGGAAACATACATTATGATGTGTGTTACGATTAACGCAGACGCCGACTTCCCTTCAAATCTCCCAGTAGTCCCGGCATAAATTAAAGAATGATTACCACGCAACTTCCGGTTTCCGCTTCTGAATATTTCATATAAACGTTAATTAAGGTAAAGCCATGAATGTATATGGAGTAACGCTGTTATTATACCGTACCTATTTATAAATGGTTGCCTGAGTAATTGTTTCATACGTTTGAAGTGGACGAGGAAACTTTCGTAATTTATTAGCAATTAAAATAAGCCTGAATGTCAAACGTCAATAAGCAATATGCGTGGTTGAATGAATACAGGCAAAGAATAATGCAAAGGAAGGCCAGAAAGACGCCTCGAAGAAAGACGGGCTTAAAAATAAACGACTATAAAAATCCGGAAATTAGTTTTAATTTTAAATTTTAATTATCGTACCTACCCCGCGTTAGTTGAAATGACATTTTCAGTGGGTGCGATAGACGTGACCTCGAACACATAAGCCCTTCAAAATAATTAAGTTGAACCGGCCGTTAAAAGCAAAGTTTGTGAACGCGAGTGTTCAAGACTCAATCGAAAGTAATCGGAAGGGCCGGAGTAATTAGCTGCGCCTTTGAAATATTTATTAATAAATCGAAATCGATATTGTAAATGGAAATTGAAATTTTTAAGTACTATGGTAAAGCTTGGCGTCTGCAAAATCCATATTTTAAATATGATTTAAGAACAATATTTTATTGAGATTAATTTGGAAATAAAATACAAAACCGCTCAAGGTTGAAATTAAAACAGGGCTTGGATTCTACAAGGTAATAACGATATCGTATTTGACGTGTTTCCGTATTGTCAACGTATTGATAACTGTTATATCATTTACAATAATGGCGACTGTGATAAACGATTCTACAACACGTCAAATGCGATGTCGTTATAACGCAGTAGAATGGAGGCAATTATGGTACTCGCTAGCAAGTCGAATGCTCTGTCCCTCACAGTATTGTAGTAGAGTGAGAGGGACAGAGCATTAGAATCTCTAGCGAGTATCGTAAATGTAACTCATGGTGAAGGTACTGATCTTTTGAACGATTAGTTCAGCGTTGTACATGTTAACTTGAAAAAAAAACATGGTGTTATTTATATTTTTTGGTTTGTACCTACTATAGTCAATTTCATAAGAAGCTGAATATTTTAGTCGCAATAGCGTATTAAACCGAAAGTGACTTAAATTTAGTAGGTATATCAATAGCTGCGACAATGTACTAAAATATTCAGCTACTTATGAGTTTGATTGTACAATGAAGTGTTTTTACATACAAACATACAATTTAATTATAAAAAATATACAGCCTACAAGCACATTGCAAGTTCATACATTAACCAGTGCCTCTATTCTACAGCGTTCTAACGTTATCGCATTTGACGTGTTTTAGAATCGTTTATGTCACAGTCGCCGTTATTGTAAATGACATAAGAGTTATCAAAACGTTGACAATACTTAAACACGTCAAAGACGTTATCGTTATTACCATGTAGAATCCCAGCCCTGATGGTTGTATGTATTTCTATGCTTCGATGATAATCTGATCAAATCGTTATAGCGTGATTGAAATAACACCCCTCTTTTTTACGTCGGGGGTTAAAAAGAACGCCTCCCACGTTCATACGAGTATCAAAACATCGATTAAATACGCACGTCATCAAGCTGTTCAAATCCATTATATTGACCTCCCTAAAGGAATGAAGCCAGTGTGAATGATCTAAAACTGGACTTGGACTTGTTGTGTTGAGTAAAGTCGCAGAGCGTTTTTACCGCCCATAATCAAAATATAATTACTGAAAATGTACAACGATTTTTAAGTGTATGATGTTTGGTCATCATACTTACATATGTACTCGTGGTGTCCTGTTAGAACCTGAGCACAAAGAACTACATACTTTCATTGAAAGGTAGTGCAATTTATCGTCCTGCTCATATTTTTTAATTATAAAAAGACTGACGTTCAAACGTTCCAATATATAATAGTTACCTTCGTTAATCGCTAATCCGTTACTAAAAATGTTAACTTCGTAAAACGTTAAAGCGTTACATGTCCGAAGATTTAACGTAAGTTAAATTTAAGGGTGAGGACCAGAAAGTTGGACCACTGTTATGCGTAGTTATCCACACAAACAACGAAGACGAAACAAGTTCCGTTGTGCGATGAAAAGTATCTTTACAATTGTATGACTTATTGTCGTCACACAACGGAATAGTTTCATGGAAAAATTAATTGCGTGAGTTAGCGTGCCTTACTTTTTGGTCATTACCCTTAATCGTTAATCCGTTAACACGTGATAAAAAAGTATTTTTTTACATCGTTGCGTTTGAGATTTACTTATAAAAACTGTTGGTATGGGTTCTCGAAGTTAACAGGTTAGGTTAACGGAACTTATCGAGTCCATTAACATTTTTTAAAGTGAACTTAAAAGTTAATCCGTTACTTGAAATGTTAACTTTGCTATTAACGATTAACGTATTAACGAGTTATTGCTCAGCTATGCTGGCCATGCACCAGGACATGACGCTACGGAACCATTGTCGTCATCGCAACCTCAATAGTCATTCATGCCACAAAATCAGGACCAAAATGATAGATTTTAAGTAGGTTTACATTATTCTTTTCATATCCATTTTAATATAAAGCGAGGGATAACTCATTCCTAAGTGTGATTACAGCTTTACTTTCAT
Organism: Acleris holmiana; assembly: GCA_949316455.1. Classification (NCBI taxonomy): domain Eukaryota; kingdom Metazoa; phylum Arthropoda; class Insecta; order Lepidoptera; family Tortricidae; genus Acleris; species Acleris holmiana. Next base: position 11,163,734 of record OX438778.1, read on the forward strand.
CAACACACAATGCACTGACTGACCCAACTTATGAGCTTGATACACCTTCCTGAATTAGTCACTAACAAAAGGGACGCAGCAATACGTTGGAATGAGATGGATATAACTCCAAACGTATCTAAGGTATTGCGGTGTAATAAGCTCTTTAAACTTGAGCCAGTAAGGGCCGCTATCTAGGTATCATGGCGTCAAATTGTTATTTTTCTCCCAGATGGCAAGAGCGCCATGGGCGGCATGACGCTGGGCGTAGTGGTCGCTGCAGCTCTGGGTTCAGCCCTGGCCATCGGGGGTATAGCCATGGCGGCGCTCTGTGCGCGCCGGCGCCGCGCGCGCCCTCCGCACAAGCACCCCCCGGGGGATATGCTGGAGCTCAGCGATGGCGGCCGCCGCTACGTGGTGGCGTACACCATCAAACCCTCGCCAGAGCTCAAGACGCCGGAACCCCAGCCAGACATATTAAATGCACCAGGTACTATACTTAGTCATCAAATCATGCGAATCTACGGATAAAAATATTCAATAACCGAGGGGTTCATGGTTCAAAATATAAATACTCGTAGGTTACAATAAATTTTCTGACTGACTGACGGAACTTTTGTATCTATTATAATACATTTAAAATATCTCATTTTCTATACTTTAGGAATACACTACAATGCCCTTGATATTTCAGATGAGATATTTTTTCTAGATTGTGAAAATCAAATCGCACCCCCCGTAGAGGAAGCGGACGAGTGGCCTAGCATAAAAGAAGTTCGAGGTGAGGGCTAGATTGAACTAAAGTTAGCGATCGAAATAACAAAATTGCATATTTGTAGGTTGGCGATGCCATCTGAAGACTTAACTATTATATCTTTCTAACAGGAGAGTGGACCAAAGCCGGAGCAGTGTTTTCCGCAGAAGACTTAGCCCTGCTTGACAGCGCGGGACAACCCCAGCAAGTGAGTAATTAGTAGCATAAGTACCTACTACAGGAGTGGCGATTTAGATTAAAGAGCTAATAAATTGAATCCATATAATGTTAACCGTTCATCTAATCCAACTTCAAGGTTATGCATTAATATTGACTTAATTAATATATTGTTTCACAAAACTCATTATAAAAATGTATGGCTGAGCAAAGCATATAGGAAAGGGAGGGAGAAGGTAAACGATCACACAGGCCACCTGATAGTAATTTGATACCCTCAGATCGACACTTGCATTCTCACGACTGCAAATGCGTTGCCAACTCTAAAGACTATTATGGAACATAATTATGCTAGTTATTTCACCGGTTGTCTAATCCCGAAACCAGATCACAAAAACCATTGATCAATCATCATTAATTATCAGCTGTAGTTGTTTCATTTTAATTTGTTAATTGTCCTTGTCAACAGCTTACACCTGGAAGTGACATGGTGCCTAACAGTAGGCAAGAAGATGTTCTCAACCAGAACCTTGCTCAGTCAGCGTTAGCGAATAATTTTAGATCTAATTACGTAGTTACTAACAGTCCGACTCTCGGCAGTCCTAACTTTGTTTGCCCCAACGGCAACGTAGGCTCCCCATTTGGGAGCCAGACGTTGACCCTCAGCGGGCCTACTCTTAGCTCTGGGAGTCTGGCGACTTCAACGCTGCACAGGAACAAAGGGAAGGGCAACGCGCGAAGAAGAGAACATGTCTTAGCTGAAAACTTACCAGGACCCGAGAGTTGTGTGTAAAAATGTTGAAAAGGTAGAACGAATACTTAATGACAAATGCATAGCATTTTTTGCGAATTACCTAATAGCTTATCCGCTGAATGAATGTCGTTAGAATTTGTTATTTTAAAAGTCGCGGTTCTAATAATATCGGCCTATGCTATGTACTGTTTTTTTTAATTCAATTCAATTTAATAGTTATTGTAATTATAGAGTGAAATATGAAAAATCCGTGTAAAAACCTGTGTGTGTTATGCTCGTAGAGCACCGCCTTGATTTTATTTAAGAATTTTTCGCTCTCATCTTGAAAAGCATCTTCGTTGGACAGCCAGCCTTATTGTCACTGTCTTGAGCAAACTTTCCGTAGTCTGTATTAAGATCCCCATGGAACATTGTAATACAATGATCTCTTTTGCCAATACGAATGTAAAATATTTTTTAAGTGTACTCAAATATTTTAGACTCGGCCTATCAATTTGTGAGCCAAAGTAGAAAATATACAATAATTGTAACTAAGAAACAATGAAAATGTAAATATTAAATAAATGCTTGTAGAAAATACTATTTATTTTAATAAAATCGGTTGTGTGGATGTAAATAAATCCTAGATGAATATAACTGTAACTTACTAAATATAAGGTCAAGCTATTGCTGTCAACTTATTTACAATGAACTTTAAACATGTAAATACCCGCTGCGTTAATTAGATTTAATTTTCTAATTAAAATATTTGTGAATGTTTCCATTTTGCGTTGATTCTATATAGAGTTTAATATTGAAACTGACTATATGTATATGTTGTAGTTGTCGATCTCAATGATGCGGTCCTAATAACAATAATATGTTCTGACAATTTTGTATAAATAAATAAACAATTTATAATATAAACTGTTTGATTTCCTTACATTATCCCGGCTATTAAACCCCCACGATATTTAATTAAAATAGAAATACCCGAATGCAAAGCAAGGCCACCCAGGCACGTCTTACGACACCTCATTCGTTAAAGTTGAGTCAAAAATCCGCTTAACTTAGGCACTAAAGAAAAAAAATAAAGACATACAAAAAATATTTTGTAAGTATACTCATTACTTTTTAGGGTTCCGTAGATAAACTAGGAACCCTTATAGTTTCGTCACGTCCGTCCGTCTTTCCGCAACTCTCTCTTACTCTTAGTAATAGAAAGCTGTAATTTGGCATGAATATACATGTTAGCTACGCTAACAGAGTGATACAATAAAAAGTAAAAAAAAAAAATTTTTTTCTCTTCTACCCATAGTGTGGGATGTCGTTGTATAAGTATTTCCAAAATATTCCAGATTTGTGAAAAAAAAAACGATTAGGGGATCCGTTTATAAAATATTAAGCTTTAAAACGCTATTTTTTGTTAGAGTGAAGTGCTAATTCTCACAACTCATTCAAGGAGGGCAACTTTTTTTTATGGCATGGAGAGGGCCGCCTGATGGTGAGTGGGAGACCCGTATACATTTGCATACCTAACACTGAAATCGTAAGATTTCAAATGTGACACCAACCCGCAGAATTAAAATGGAATAAATAAATAAATATCAGGGGACAATCTAACAAATTGACCTGGTCCTGGTCAGCTCCAGGCTGGTAGTATGGGTACTAGGCAACAATTAACAAAGATACGTATAGAGAAATACATGGCGGGGTCCGTACTTTTGACTATATCATTTTACAAACTTTCATTTCGCAAAAACGCATTTGTGCTTAAACCATTACATATTATATATGGGTACATGGCCCATGGCCCAATATGTTAGGTTAGGTTATACTCTTGACCACAAAAAAAGGTCCTCTTTGCCAAATGTAAGTTTGTAAAATAATATAGTTTGTCAAATGATGACTTGTAAAAAATTAGGGAACCGAAAAACACAGTTAAATAAAATAGAAAACATCCAAGACTCAGGAATAAATCGCGCTCATCAAAAAAATATTTGCTCATGCCGAGAATCGAACCCGGGACCGCTTACTTCGTAGTCAGAGTCACTACCTAGATTAATGCGTCATCAAAAGCCTCCTTGTTAGTTTTACACTGAAATAAATAAATTTACATTTCGGAACACTGTATCTTAGCGGTAAGTTAATGGATGAAGGTTTTTGTTTGCCTAACAGGCACAGGTACAGGTACATCATCTACGAATTGAAAAGCGAGTTCTTTAGAGAAAGCGAGAAAGAGAGAGCGCGAGTAAGAGACGCCCCTGTATCCATCTGGGTCTAAAAAAACCTATTCTATTAAAACAACGACGGAGATTGCCACTATGTAGAATGGATACAATACACAATTCCGAATTGATCGAAATTCCGAATTTCCATCATTCAGAATGCATTATTTAGCAGACTTTATTTTTTGATATCGCTTATAAATCAAACCTAACCTACGTATAGTAACTAAATTATGCATTTTAATTAAAATAGCCCCAACGTAACATAGCTTGCGGAAAAATGAACATTATTCGGACAAATGAATATTCGGAAAAATACAGTTTGGAATTTTAAGGGGTTCCCGTGTAGAATATATGGTGACATTATTGATGACAAAAATGATATTCTAGAGGACTCGCCTTTTGCTCCATCTAATAAAGTGCCTAACACTTAGAACATCCGCTCTCTGACTACATAAAAAAGTTTATTATGAGCTTAAACTATCGACATTTTATATAGCTTCAAAAATTTCGTCTATATTTTTATATTAAATAACAAGTTCGTTAGTCACGTATCGCAAGAACAAATAATTCTATTAAATTACCTGTTACTGCGAAGTGAATACCAAAAAATATAGTGATGTAGTAGTGTCTATTCCAATATTTTTGTTATCATTTTACAAATTGACTCTCCCTAACTAACTGATATAGTAAATCAACAGTATAAAAATGTAAGCTTAAATAACAAAAAAAATATGTGTTGGTAACTTGTACAACTGAAAAAACAATTAAATATTTCAGAGATATATTTTTGTAGCACTTAAGTCAATATGATTTTCTTTTCCGGTGAAAGTCCAAAATTGAAGCTATTAACATAAAATACCTTTCCGACGGCAATTTTGTAAGAAACTGACGTTTACTTACAAGTGCTAATTGGCCGCTAGCTTTTCAAATATTGACGCTGCCTAACAAATCGGTCGTCGAACTGCCGTATGACTGAACAACGGCATATTAAAGGATGCTAAAATATTCAACGGATGCTTAAATTACTTGAACTTTAATTAAACAGCCAACTACCTGCGGTGTTAAGGTCGAGCAAGAGCTTCGGTGGCCCAGTGGTATAGGGGGTCGACTTGTGATCGTAAGGTACCGAGTTCAAACCCCTGCGGCCACCCTGAACCAATATTTTTTTTATAACTTGCGTACATTACCCGATGCTCTTACGGTCAAGGAAAACCATTGTGGGCTAACCTGCACATTCGAGCAGCCTGAGTGTGCAAGAGGGTAAATGCACAAAAGATCCCAAAGGGGTCGAAATATATCCGAAAGTGCCTATCAGTAAAATAAGATAAGATAGGGTTAAGCAACATACAACTACTCTGAAGGTTGAGACACACAGAGATTCGATGCCGCCGGGCCTGGCATTTCCGTATCCGTACCGACCGGAGCCTGTTAATACCCGTATTTTAGATAACCACGCCTATTTTTATTACGCCTAAACCGTTACCATCTTGCAATAACTTAAATATTTTACATCTAGGTAAATAGATAAGGAACAACGCGCCGGTTTGCTTGTGTTCGACGCGATGATAGCCCATATATACTTGTATTATCACACTAATATTATAACTGTGAGAGTTAGTGTATATGATTGTTACTGCTTCACGCTGAAATGGCTGGATGGACTTGGATGGAATTTTGAATAGAGATAAATTATACCCTGAACTAACAATTAGGCTTTCCTTTTTTCTAGAATAAAACACTGTTCGTATGAGATGATTACTATGGACGAAGTTGCAAGCGGCGGCTAGTAAATTAACACAATATCACTGCAAGTAATAATATACCTTTTTGTTCACATCATTAGTTGCTCGCACCTTTGCATTATTTATTTCTTAAAGTCAAAAGTTAAAGTCAAATATGTTTATTTGCTCAAAACTTAACTTTCACTGCTCCTAAAGTCCACTTTTAAATTTAAATTTTCCCGTTAAAATGTTGGCACGTAAAGCTTTAGGTGCCTACCTACCGCTTCATCAGCGCTACTTCGTTGATGAAACCTGTGACTGAATTAAAAATACTAACATGTCGAATTGTCGTAAGAAGCGACTAAGTTAATAAAGGCTTGTAGTACTGTTAGGCGATGGGCTTGCAACCTGTTACTAATACACTAGTAAACTTCTTGGCCTGATTGTGCAAAATGTGGTTACAGAATTCATACAAGTCTTTTTGGGGTTGTTAATATTTCTGTAGCTCTGCCTACCCCACTCTGGGAATGAAGTCGTGATGTTATGGTTGTAGCAAATGACAACGCGTTAGCCTAGTTTGGTAGTGAGCTACAAAGCAGTCCAAGGTTCAAGTCTCGATAGTAAAGTATATGTCCCACAAGCTCGAATGTTTTCGATGCATGTTTTTTTTAAATTATATTTATCGCTGTCTACTTCCCATAGCATGAACAAGCCTAAGCTTAGCTTGGAACTAGGCAAATTTGTGTGAAACTGTTCCATGACACTAATTTATAAATTTAAAAAATAACTCAAAAGTGAAGAGTTATACATTGAGGAAGTACATTTTCTTACCACTTAACACTGCCAGAGGTACCCACCGTTTTCCTGCCATCGGCTAAACATAATCCGACTAGCAGGGTAGTGGTCGGTCTGCTGACCTTTAACCTAATTCGCCACTCTCAAGCAGCCTTTGGCCACCTGCCTGTCGTCCCTTGCTCGGTACACCGCACGTCTCCACTATAACTCTACAAAAGAAAAAGGCTGTATAAGAGTATGAGGTCCTTAAGCGTATACTGCGTTTTGGCATTAGGTGATAGTATTGTAGCGTTGCTGGCTTGCCAACATCGGCTACTGTCGCCAGGTGTTTTATTTCCGTGGTGATACATAGGAACATGAATTTAGTATCTACGACATGTATCCGTAAGTAATAACCGGAGATGCACTCAAAGCGTGTAAGCGCAAATTACGCAATAGTTTTTATTAATTATTTTTTTCACTCGGTATTCGCAATAATCTTTCAGGTATGTGATTCTCTAAAATAAGTCGCTTTTAAACTGGAAGGACCAATCATTAACCAACTAGTTATCCCATCAGAGCGTAAAAACAAATATTTAAGGAAGTACATTCTTCACCTACCCGCTTTACCAATCGAGTGAGCCGAGTCGTTCCCTCGATCGACCGTTTGACAGAGAGCCGTTTTTTAAAAGAATAACACACCTGCACTGAAAGTGTTAAAGGTCATGCAATACTTATAGAGCTTATAGAGCTAATCACAAATTTTAAATATTTTTAAAGCTCATTATACTACCAAGACATAAGCAATGCTTTAGTTTACTCAAGTTTATTATATTCAAAACTAAAAATATGACTGAAATAAAACACTATATAGGAAAAAAAGTCAAGTAGAATCATAGTAACATTGCAGCTACAACTTGAATATTCCGTAATAACAATTACTTACCCTAATAATTACATTGAGAACTGACTACCTTCTAACTACGCCCACTTAGTACCCTAGTATAGAATAATAAATAATATTGTTATAACAATCCAGTGGTGCTAGTCAAGTTGCATTCGACAATCGTTAGCGATTATGTTTCGATTGATAAATGAATGGAATTGACGTAAGCCACAGTAACGTGACACTTACCTCAATTCCATATATTTTTCAATCGAAACATAATCGCTAGCGAGTGTCGAATATACCTTGTCTAGCCCCACAGAAATGGTCAAACCACGAAACAATTTAGACAAAAGGAAGGCATCATTATGAGACAAATTGTTTTGAGTATGAACTCGGAAAATAACACAGAAGAGTTGTGGGAAAGTAATTAGGTTTTAAAATAACTTATTCACACACATCTTTATCTTAAGTTAGGTCAACATGAATAAGATTTATAGGTACATGTAAAAAACAAAGAGCATTTTTAAAACCTAATGACGATAAAATAATTTCAGGCTGCTAAATTTAGGCAAACACCAAAGATTTATTAAAACCTGTTATATTATGACCCGTGTGGTTGACGGGTTAGAATGATGCCACTCCATGTCTTCCCGTGGATGTTGTAAGAGGTGACTAAGGGAATAACGGCTTGTAGTACTGTTAGGCGATGGGCTTGCAACCTAAACTACTTAGCCTGATTGTGCAAAATGTGGCTACAGAATTACCAACAGTCTTTTTAGAGTTGGTGGTATTTCTGTAGCTCTGCCTACCCCAATCTGGGAATGCAGGCGTGATGTTATGTGTGTGTACATTACGACGTAAGTACAACAAAACAAAGCAGACAATCGGGTTCATGAAAATTAAACGTCTTAATAAAACACAAGGGTGCATTACGCTTGATAAATACGAGTAATTGTCGCGTAATCCCATATCGCCCCTAAACGGAATAAGGCTCATGTGTGGAGGGAGCGTGAACGACAAATTCCTTAATACAATGATGGTGCTCCAGTTTATTTGAGCACAAGTTAAAATGCGCGCCTCCGTAGACGTGCAAACGCGGGCGAGTCTTAAATGAAATTAGAATGTGTCAGAAATAGGCTTATTTAAGGCTCGCGCTCCTGATTACGCTTCTGTCTGTTAACGACTGAGACGCCGGCTTTATTTGATCAGCCTCGTTGAAAAATCTTCTAATGAATTAAAATGGCAGCGTTTGCTTGAACAGTGAGTTTCGTATATTTAACCAAACGGCGCGGAGAATGGTATTTTTATCCGGCTACCGAAGAAGGAGGGTAATGCCTTTGATGTAATGTTTTTGAACATCATAGAGTCTGTGTCATGATGAGTGTTACTACAGGTACATTTAAAAAGATTACGGAAATGGCGACGGAAAAATCGTTTTCGTATTCATCGAAAGCTAATATTTAGTACTTAGGTTAGGTTAGGTTAGACTTGTGACTGTAACGGCATTTAAAAAAAGCCTATCGATGACATGAAAATACTGCCAAGTAATATGTCTTATAAAATCAGTGTCGACCAAACAAGTAGACCATTAAAATGATTCTCAGACGTCACTACTATTTCTTTTATTTTTTTTACTATTATAAAAAATACGATATTTCTTACAATACTTCTATCTTAATAGAAGCAGTTGGGTTTTAAAGCTTAGCAAGCTCAAGCTCGTAAAGTAGAGAATGCGATTAGGTATTTAATGTGTTTTTTTATGCAATAATGATTAAATATAAGCCTGATGACTAACAGAGGGTCAACAAACTGATCTGATGATGAACTTCATATTTACCCACTTATTAGTTTGTTGTATAATATACAACAAATACTTTCTCCCGCCCCGCTTTGCCACCTTGTGGAAGACGGCCCGTATGACAGTCGCGGTTCGCCGGACAAAACGGCACCAATGCAATTGTGGCTTAATTCAAAAACTTCAATATCTTTGTAAGTATTATGACTTCTAAAGTATTTTAAAAGCCATTTGGTGCAGAAAAAGTAGTAGATTACGATTTTGAAAGAAGAGAAATACGGCATTAATAAAGGTTGCGCCCTTTTATCTAGGATACGACGATATAAGCAGATGATGGCTGTTCAATAACAATACAGGTGGCCAAAAATCTCGTCCCAAGAATGGTTTTTGACAGAAGTAATACTCGTACCTTGTCGTATAACTCTCTCGCTGCTTACCAATACGCAGCATCAAAGATAGCGACTAGCTTATTGCTGGGAGAAAAACACTTGCTTTGTCGCGTTTATCAAATAACAAAACCCTGCATTGACTAGGTTGACCTAGAATTCAAATTTCACCGCTTTCACGTGTTTTTATCAATATTTTATAAAATAAAGGTTAGGTTTTTAAAACCAAATGACGGATTTGCGCAATACTTAATAATTAATGATTTTCTCATTTAAATATGTTTAATGATATACATTTATTAAAATGTTTCCCTTAAATAATGTCGTAATAATGTTAGTGTATGTAAATTACAGCCTCGGGCTTGTCGGAGTTCTAGCAAATATCAGATCTTGATGTTCCTCAAATTTAACAGTATGAATAAAACAAATACGAAGTCTCATGATGAGATACACACATACATAACATCACGCCCTCATTCCCAGAGCGGGGTAGGCAGAACTAGAGAAATACCAACAACTCTAAAAATGCTTCGTAATAATTCTGTAACCACATTTTGCACAATCAGGCCAAGATGTTTACCAGTGTATTAGCAACAAAAGAAAGGAAGAATGATGGGTGAATGATGGGATAGATGATAAGTTCAACCTCAAATGTTATAAAAGTAAAAGTAACTCTGTCTATATATCAGTCCGTCTCTATTTGATACGCTTTCACAGATAAACCGCTGAACAGATTTCGATGTAATTTAGTATGGATATAGTTTGAGTACCGGGGAAGAATATATGGTGCTTCTTATCCTGGAAAATGGACGGTTCTTCAATAGCGGTAAACTACTTCTACGCGGATGGAGTTGTGGCGACCTAGTGACATCTGGTGACAACTTGTAACCACCGACTAGACAGCGCCACCAGCGTCTGACAGCGCAACTAAATCTAACAGTGCGCTTCATCGCGCTAACGAAGTTTCTTCAGTCAGTTAACTTATATACCACTTCCAACCTCGTCCAAACGGACTTCGGTCCCGAGGCATAACACCCGCCTAGAGACAGATCTCTCTATTGTCCTCTCATCCTACATTGGTGAACCCTACATGATTTTCCTCCTACAGAGTCCCGGGTAACAGCGATTTAATTATGTTCTACATAATGAGGGCTGATGCTGATGTCACCAAACAGTATCAGATGGTTTCTACGATCTCGAACTTATTTTTGTTCTTAGCATAAAATTTCGACTAAAATTTGCCCGCGCATTTGTCCGCGCAGAACTCGTAGAAGTCGTTTATTGCGGGTAAAAGTGCCCTTATGTCGTTCCTAGGAGTTTGTGCTATCCTCACATCAAATTTCATGAAAATCCGTTTCGCGGTTTAGCCATAAAAGCGTAACAGACAGACAAAGGTACTATCGAATTTATAATATTAATAAGGAAGTATGGATGGATGGAATGGGGCTCTTTTCCACTTGGTAAGATACATAGTTAAATTATGGTAAATCATATTAATATGTTGGCAAAAGGGTGTCAATCATTTCATCGAAACACCTTTCATCGAATGTATCATTTGATCGAATTTCATTTAATCGGATGCTATTCTCTGATGAAACCATAATGTTTTCAGGATGACTTGAAAATCTATCCTAAAACTACTAAACCTAATCTAATCTAACTTACGTAATTAATATTTAAGATACCCTGAAAACATTATGGTTTCAGCAGAAAATTACGTTCGATGAAATGATACTTTAGATGAAGTGAAATTTGATGAAGGGATGAGTTACCGTTGGCAAAAGTAGCCGTATCACAAAGAATTTCCCTTCGTTCTAACCCATCTTGTTAACCAAACCATATTGCTTTTTACACTAAAGCCTCCGATACTACCTGAATAAAAGCAACCATAACGCTATCAAAAAATAAAATAAAAGTACAACGAGGATCAGAGGCCCAGAGAGAGTCTATGGCGACTGTACCTGGCAGTCGCCATAGACTCTTTTGTCAAGGCGTTTGAGTGCAAGTTCAGTTAATGTAAGTACCCTGAAGAGTACAGATATATTTGATGGCAACTGTACAAGCAAATTAACTTGGGAAATTATAGGTAAAACTAAACTCCCACCCTACCATTAAAAAACAATAAAAACCTTTCACAAAAATTCATGAATACTAATCATATTTATAGATGAGTCATTAATATACCAATTTAGAAGTTTAGAGTATCAGAATAAAAAGCAAATTACCCCATCCCCTACAGTACTTAGAGATAGAAAAAGGTCGACAGAACTTTCCATGTAAAGTTAATTGAAAGTTTTGTTTTCGTCGTTAACCAAAAAGAGCACTGAAACTAAAAGTAGCGAACTCAATGGATTACATGAGAATTAAGTTGACTTCACCAGACTAATGAAAATATGTAAATGTCACCATCTGTTTGACTAAAAGCTGAATAACAAGTTCTTTGCTCTCCTACACTCTGCTCGGCGGGAACTTTTTTATTCTAGTCTCCTCAAAATTACTTTCCAAGTTAGCCTTCACCTTACACTCCAATAAAGCTGCAAAAATAATGAAATTTGTATTCAAAATACGCGTTTCATTTAAAAGCGAGCCAATCAAAACTTTGGATACCTAACTGATCAGAGAAGCCACGTGTTAGCACTTGGCGGTCCACTGTTGAAGCAACAAAGTACATAGATACAGGGTGGCCAAGCCAAGGACGCGATTTGTCGGTTTTGCTTTTTATATTTTTATAGTGTTACATTACCAGGTTACGTAGAAACATAACTCATTATTACAAAATAATTATCATGAAAGTTAGTAACGGTATTTTTTGATTACGATTTTTAATAAAATATAAATATCAGGCGGCCGTCGTCGTCGATATAGTATAATAAACTGGATTGAAAAAAATACATGTTCGAAAATATTTATATTTTGTTACAATATTCTAATAAATCTTAAGTTGTTCATATATTTATACAGATGCTTATTTTTAATAAACCTAAAAAATATGTTGAAGGAAACCAAAATGATTGAGTAAACTTTGCATGCGGAGTAACAATAAAAAAATATTAGCACGCAGACAACATTTACATAAGTTATTCTCGTACAGGCAAATTAAAACAATTTCAAGTGACTGTTCCTATAGTGCCCACTCGATTATGAGCACGCATATACCAAACCGCTATACAAATCATTTTAGTCTACCAAAAACTTATTAAAAATATAACCGTAATCCGAACGTAATATGAAACTTACCTATGTAATGTAACAAATCTACCAATGACAAATTTGATTAATGTTATTTGTGGTGCACCCTCTTTAAACACGTGTAATAGTATTAAATCAGGTGCATCCTACTACTAGTTACAAACTTACGGCAGACGTGAATTGAATCTTGAGTTAATTAACAACGGATTTTAGTTTGGAGCACTCTGTATAAGTATACGTAGCATCGCATGATTAATCTCCCCGTATATCTAGAGACAAGCGTAGTGAAGTAGCCGGGTCCCGCCAGGTGGCAGGGAACACTCAGGTCAAGATTGTTTTCAGACGGAGGCTCAGGGGCTTTAGTTTAAACCTCTTGGCGGGAGTTTGGTCCAGACAAAGGCCGGGCCCGCCGGAGGTCCTATTGTCGCACCCTCTATAAAGCCGCGTGCAGGTAAACTACGACAATATGTGCAATGTGTTAGGCACCGGAGTGTTCACGTCTACCGGTTATAACCTGCAATATTACAATCTCGGTTACGATTCGAAAATGTGTTGTCTTGCTTTTAGTGTTAACTTAAATTAATTTGTAGTTTCGCTAATAATTACAGGGACTTTAAACTGTCCAATATAGCGAGTAAAACACCAATCTTAGATTTTTTTATTTACAGAATGCGCAGTTCAAATACAAGGTGATAGTAAAAGGTGATCCAAAACCTAAGGGCAGAGAAATTTGTTATTGGGGACCACGTCGATTTAAGAATTAAAGAAAAGTATTTGTAATTTTTTCATACACGATCTGGTATAATCCGTGTTTTTTTTTTATTATTTCAGTGCATTAGAACTCGGTCTTAAAAACAAGTTAAGGGCCGGTATTTAGTTTCTGAGTCAAAGTACATTTAAATGCAGATTATTTTATTTCAAAATTAGGTAACCTACCCATATTTACCTATTTGAATTAACCGTTAAATAGACCGCAAAATTTCTGAACTGAAACTTCGGGTTCATTTATTTTTTCGTGAAGCATCGTCTGCGAAGAAAATTGCAAATTATAAGATCTCTATTTATGTCTGGACTGTTAAGCCTCAGCAGTCAGCAATCTCCACAAGCAGAACAAGACCTAGTTAATTTCACAAACTTATAAATATTTAAGTGAAAAGGTCTTAGCTAGAAACACACAACAATCCGGTTGCTATTTATCCTCTAATAAACGCTGCACAAACTTTACATAAAAAACATAGTGTGCAGAAATAGAAAGCTTAAAATAACAGTCCGCCATTTTGGTGCAATCATAACTACGAGGTGTCAAACACCAACATAACCTCATACATATTCATGAATAGTAAACTTCAGTGAGCAAATATGTAAGTATTTCAGACACGACCGACGACACAATTCCACGAGATTCGAAGAATACCTATTGTGGGACTATCAACGTGCAAGTTACTGTTCGTTTCACTGCTCGACTACTAAACCAATTTGTCATAAACAAAGCAAGCATTTTAGTGGTGGTAGGACCCTGTACAGGGTCCGTCCGGATCGCTACCACCATTTTATCCATTAACCTCCCGCCAAGCAACAGTGTTCGCATTGTTGTGTTCCGGTGTGGGGATAAGACAACCGGTTAAGCTACTAGCATAGAGGCATTCCATCTTAGTCCTCAGGGATGGCAACGGATTTGAGGTCTTAGGATTATAGTCTTGAGAATTCAAATATCTATGGGTCTCAGATTTCACTTACCATCGGGTGACCTGAGTGCTCGTGTGCCTTCTTCTTATCATAAATTTAAAAAATTAAGCTACGTGATGATGAAGGTGTGACTGTTTTTTGCTTTAATAAACTACTACGAACTATAAATATAAGAAATTATGTACTACTGCACAATATGTGCAAAGTTACATGGCTGATCGGCTGGCAAGGTATTCACAAATCAATTGCTAGATTAGAACTTCCAAGGCAAACAAACATTGCAAGTTCAACAAAGGCGTGCAAAGGGAGGACATGAAGATGGCCTCGGGGACGATGCAAGCCTGGGTATGTATAGCCGAGGAAATTGGCAAAGGTGGGGCTGGAACGGCACGTAACTACTGGGTAAGTTTCACATGCTATTCAAATAGTTAAGCTCCACAGTTACCCAGTAAGCTGGTTATGAGCAAGCCGGCTAAAACTGCCTCTTGTTAAATTGATAGATGTTCCGAATTGAAGTACAGGTTTTAGAATATTGAATAATTATAACGAGTAGGGAACGATTTAGTAATTTTTGTTTTGGCCGTTTTTCTTAAACTTTCTTAACTTGTATTTTACTTATTTTACTGAGACGCATTAGCTAAAAACCATGCATAAAAACCAGGAATGTCGGACCATGCTCAGTGTAGGGCTCTGAAGCCGTTACTCCAAAAATTAAATACTCCCATAAAACAACAAGTACAAACTAATTTTATATTTAAAGTTATTCGGTACTGTCTTGGACAATTTTTAGTAGATATAAATATACTTAAGCCGCCTGTATCTCAGGAACCCATTAAGTCTACCTAGTCATGATAGTTTCCCTTTTAAGTTAGTGAATTATATATGACTAGCGACCCGCCCTCGCTTTGTTTCGGGTTAAAGTATTATATATAAACCTTCCTCTTGAATAACTGGATAAAAAGTAGCTTATGTTCATCAGGAATAATGTCGGCTTCTAATGGTAAAATATTTTTTCAAATCAGTCCAGTAGTTTCGGAGCCTATCGAAACAAGCAAACAAACAAATCTTTCCTCATAATATTAGTATAGATGATTTTTATTACTATTAATTTTGCCTGTAGGTACACGTAACTCCAGCGAAAATTATATTTCTTGATTTCAATATTTAACAAACGGTCGCTCAAATCTAAAAATTGATAATAACATATACAAAAGTAATGATTTTTACAGCTATCCAATGTTACCTCACTCGACGCAGTCATAATGAAAAAACCTTTGCTTTACTTGAATGGGAGATAATCGAAAATAACCTTTTTTATTCCGCAACTTGATCGGCGTGACTTACATGTATAACTATACCAAATTACATCTTTTGTAGTACCAAGAGTCTCTGAGAATACCCAAGGACAGGCGGAAAGTCGGAAAAACGGACAGACGGACACGGCGAAAAAAATTAGGGTTCCTTGGTGACTACGGAACTCTAAAAATGATGCACGATGTGCACTCAGCCGTCGGTACTAAAACTAATACGTTGTGCTGTCTGAATGGACGACGAATTTACAACACCCTATATTTAAAAAAAAACAACTTTGGTATACAAATGACACAAGCCAAGGCTTAGGAACTCTTATTACAAAAATAAAACAAAAGAGAACATTATGCTTAGGAAAATTATCTGTATTATTATATATGTAATTAAGTTCCCACACTGATCTGTTTATTAAAAACCTTTCAAGTCACTGGACATCAATAAAAGATGCGGATACCAAAATGGCTACCTGTTTGTTTCATATTCATCGGGGCGGTCCTGTATTACAGACCCGGTGACCATGTTAATGCCGAACCCCGCCACCTCCCGTGAATATTTCAGGAGAATTTCAGGGGTCATTTAACGCTACGTTCGAGGCATGAATATTGCTATTAAGTGGACCTTTTCATACTAATATGTTAACTGGTTTGGGCTCTCAAGAGTGAGAAAAGGGTCAAGGTTAAGATGAACGTATCAGCTAATCATAATACAAAAAACAGCCAAGTGCGAGACGGACTCGCACCACACGAAGCGCTGCAAGAAAAGACGCTGAAAAAATCCCATTTTTTTTGTTGGCTCCCACTTTATTCAACTTTATTTTATTTAATATTTGTTATTATAACGGCCATATAATTTTTTACACACCTTGTAAAAATTTCAACTTTTTATATTTTGTATTTTTATGCAGCAACCGACAAAAACAAGAATGTATTTCTACAATGACTTTTATATGTAAACAACTCATACCTTTATAGTTAGGATACTACATAGATGCAGTACTCGTTAGGCGTATGTCATTTATCTTTCGAATAGCAGTTAAGTAACACGACTAAATATAACCGCTAATTAAACTTCTCCCTCCTTAGACGGATAAGCCAATCTTGTCTCATTCATCCAGTGGATACGAAACTGCGAAAATCAGAAGATCAGATAAACGGCAAAGAGCGAGACTGAGTGTACCGAACACTTGTTAGATTTGAAGGCTTGGGCCTCTGTGCAAATATAAAGAGAGGAGCGGAATTATAATTATACATTTAAAGTAATATATAGTTGTACCCTTAGAATACTAGACATAGGACATAGAAGTAGGAGTGTGATGTAAAAATATGTTTCAAAGAAAACAATCCTATAGGTACATATTCTTTGATTGCTGCAATCGTTGGAGTTCATAGACTAAAACTAGAATAGCTACATTGACGTGTTCAGCGTGCCGTTATGTCAACAATCAAAACAAGAACAAGTGCCGTTAGGTCAAAAAACTCACGCCACAAGCTAACGCCCTTTACTTCAGTCTTTTCGTCAACACGGCTAATGCTATACAGTCAAAACATCAACTAGCTGATTAAATCCCACTTAAAGCGCGCTATACATTATATCAACTTGAATCACGTTTCTTGGCAAAGTAAAGAAAGATCGTAGCGTGTAATATCCATTCCCAATGTAAACTGTGGACGTTTAAATTTGACGCATTTTGTTCGTGGCAAATGTCAAATTTAAACGTGGAGTGTCCTAATCTATCCTAGTTTTAAGTATTAGGAACGGACACTAATTGACTCAGTGATGCCGGTCTCTCGTCACTCGCGCCACGGCGATTCAGTGAGCTATCGAAGTCGGCTTACAACCTCGTTCACTTCCAGCTCCAGCTAGCTTGTTCCGACCGGTGCGGACAGCCGCCGTGAAATCCACGGTATGCTACAGTATTGGCGTAACGGTGCTAGTGTGACGGATATAAGGATTTTGGAGGAAGCCGGTTTAAGATTGGAAAAAAATAGTTACAATCAATTCATTCGTAATAAAGAAACCACTTCGGGAGGCAAGGAAATAAATCCAATTATTGCATCGCAATATAGGCTGAGATGTCTGTTTCAATACTTTAGTTAACATTAGATTATGGAAAACTCTTTGATTCTAATAGGTCTTGAGACGACCACTTCAGTAAAAGCTAATGGTAAGCAAAAGGATAACCCAACATTTTATCGAATTTCTCTTCATCGATTCTATCCTTTTATTGAATTTCATGTCATAGAACGCTATTTTCTTCTGAAAACATGATGTTTGCAGGATATCTTAAACGTTAAACATAGGTTAGGTTAGGTTAGACGTGTGACTACCAAAAAATAACACATGTGGCAAGAAAAGCATTTTGATGAAATGAAAATTCTGCGTAATGATACGGTGTTTAAAATATGTTTCGATAAAATAAAAGGTACCGGACCAAAAGCTATAAAAACTGACAAACTAAAAGGTGAGCACCAAGCTGCTTCACAAAACTATAAAGTAATCAATCATATTAAAATTTAATAATGCAAGACAAAACTGATTCAAATAAACATGAAATTTGTTTTTTCTAAGCGCCGCATAACATAGAGGGTCGCTCGACCACGCCGCCCAATTACGACTCCAGAGTTGTTTGCTCTACACTTGTGTTGGGGTTAATTAAAAAGTTTTCATTCAACTACAGCAACTTTATTTTTATCATGCTTATTATAAAAAAACGAGGGACACGTGTAACTGTATTCTTCGAAATTTATGGAGAATAAGTATGAACACGCCTCGCCAAGAAACTTATTGTCTTCAATGTACAGATTTTCTTCGGAACTTTGTAAGCTTACCCTTCGACATTCAAAGGTGCTTGTAACAAGCCAAAATTAAATAAAGATAATTGGAATTTTCCTGCTTTTGATTTAGTTACCTTTACTGAGTGTAACGTTAAAATGACGTTAACCGGGTAAACACTAAAGGTTCTGGTTGCGAAGGAACCATTTTCAGGTAATTTTATGTAAAAATCAGATACTGTTTTAGCATTTCGTACTAAACCCTCAATGTTAAGTTAATTCATAGGGAAGGTTGATGCCATATAAATAACATTATTCTGCAAGAATTGAATGTGGTGAGCGTTCCGTACGTTCTGAAAAATAACCCTATGTCACTTTGAATACCATAGACTTTTTCTAGGGTTTCATAGGGTTTTCTTTATGGTATGTATCATATTGTAGTATGTTGAGTATTTAAGAAATCAAACAAATTCATGTTTAAAATGCATTTAGTAGCAAGGAATTGGTCTGACTGTAAACAATTTAGTGACAATTTTTTTAAATATCACTACTTTTGGTGGCATATTATGATTATAAAGCCTTTTTTAGGGTTCCATAGTCAAACTAGGAACCCTTGTAGTTTCGCCATGTCCGTCCGTCCGTCTGCAGCCTAGCGCAGAGACTCTTAGTACTAGAAAGCTGTAATTTGACGTGAATATACATATTAGTCACGCCAACAAAGTGGTACAATAAAATGTAAAAATATTTTTTTTTAGGATACCTCCCCTACACGTACCGTGGAGATGTAATTTTTATTCTCATCTACATCATAGTGTGGGGTGTCGTTGGATAGATTTTTCAAGAATATTGCGGTTTGCGCTAATTTTTGTTAGAGTCAAGTGTCTCTTTCCCCCTCCCCCTCCCCCCCTACAGCCAAAACTACGAATACCAAAAATATGAAAAAAAACTTCTATTAAAGCACATAATTATAACGAATTTATAAGGAAAACTATCACGACTAAGTAGTTTTCATTGGTTCTTGAGATACAGGCGATTAAATACCTACTAAAATCATCTAAGACGGCATCAAGCGATTTAAATAGAAAGTTAGTTATTACTCGTTGATTTTAATGTTTATAGTAAGTACTTAACTGCTTCGGAACCCTACACTGAGCATGGTCCGACATTCTCTAGCCCGGTTTTTTTAACTTATGTTTGTGTAGGATTTCTTTTACAGCTAACATGACATCTTCGTCTTATAAATAACGTGTCATACAAAGTTCCCAGCAATTTTACTTGTGTAAAATAACGAGGGAAGGTCATAAGTAGGGCTTTTAAAATGGTTTGTAAGAATCACTTCAAAGGATTCTGATGAACTAGAACATCTTGTATCAACCACTACACAGTTCAGTTCGAAAAATTGCACAAGACCCCTGTCAACGCCTGTATTACCATTCTATTATGATTCATTTTTCTTTAACTCAAGAGCCTATAGTACCCGTACGAAAACACATCGTTAGAATGATCCCACTCTCCCCTATTGTGCCACGCTGTGGGAGGTATCATAATATAACTGATATTGCATCCTAAGTGGGCGGTCACACCCGGCGAGGGAACATAAAAATCACTGAATGGGCTATGAATATGACAGACATTACAACAAGGAACTGCAAAGATATAATCAAATATTTTTACACCTAAACACAAAAAAGTGATTTTTTTATGTTTGAAACTTGAGTCTGTTTGTTTTTGACTGTCAGTGTGATATCACCTAAACCCGGACTTTAATTTAAAACTTGCTTGGGCTGCGACTCTGTCCGCGTGGATGGCGTGAATCTTTATTTTGTAAATGTCCGATCTTCCTTGACGACGAGTTACCCTATAAACTATTTCGGCATCAAATTATACGCCGATTGGTTGAGGCGTTGAATGATGAAGACGATGATAAACAAACAAACACTGGCACATCAATACTTATTTGAAAGGATAAGGGTAATAAGCCTGGTTGTTTTCTCTTCTCAACTACGTTTGATGAAAACCGATTAGGTTATTAAAGCTAAAACACTACACTTCAATATTAATTTCAATTATAAAAAGACTTTCTCGTTGCGAAATAAGTGTCCATATTAACCATAAGTATTCTTGCATAAACATAAAGGACGTAAGGCTACAAAAACTGTCATTATTTTTTGATATATGAATGAATGTTATATTGTGGCTCAGTGTATGATGCTGAGCGCACACCAAGAATGCGCCGTAATCTCTATGGAGGCCAACAGATGGTCTCGCTGCCGAGAAACATTACCCTTTTATCGTATATCCAAAAAGTACCCTCACGCAAAGGTCTTTACCAACAAAGACACAAGGCACAAAATAAAATGAAACAAAAGTAATCAGCGACCAGCGGGTACATTATTGAGCTAGAAAATTTTCAGCACACAAAATCTCACAATTCCTTTCATGCGAGAACAAAATGGGTCCCGTTTGTGTTCATAAAATATAGTAAAAATATTTATAATCTATCCTATTATATTGCTTGGCACGAGGCTTCTTTCAAATTGAGATGGACAAAAGCCTCGGTGTTCACCGCCTCGCGGATTACGGCCACTTTGTGGAATTTGTTCAAATATGTTTTCGACTATTATGCCGATCTATTCTCCAAAATCTTAAGCCGAAACTTGGATTTGTACCATGTATTTAATATAAATAGGTATTTGTAAATATGCAAAACCCATTACACTAATTATCTAATGATTAGCAGGTTTAACCGTTCATACATATATACTTTATTAATTGAGGTACCATAACAATACGAACTTTACACTATTACAAGTTCACAAAATCAGTTTTTTTTTACTTTACGTTATCTTTTGTGTTATCTATACATTAGCTTGTTATAAGCAGTATTTCCTTTAGGCAGCTACATACCGAGTTGAATTAACTGGTATCGAGTTCTTTTGTCTATAGAAAATAAAATAAAAATAAGTCTTAACATGTAAAAGTAACATTGTATTACAAAATTATTTGAGTAATATAGAATATCTTACAGGCATTACAGATAGTAAAGACAATATTTTCGCAGAAAAACGGCTCGGAAAACGTTCCCAAGACACTGGAGTGATGTTCAGAAAACCATTTGCCACGTTCACCCTTTAAATGGGCCACACACGAGCTAGATATCACCCGAAATTGGTCTAATCTTTAGTTATGGCCCCTCGTAGGAGTTTACTTTTTCAACGCGCAGCGCTCGCTATCGAGAAATGGAAAAGTTTAGTCGGTCGTGGGAATAAACCGACGCAACGTTTCCCTTAACGATAAAACTGTTTCGCTGGTTTGTTAGTCAGTGAGAAATAATAGAGTATTTTTATTTATTACATCTTTTGATGTCAAAAAAATATCTGAAACTAAATCTATGTGGTGGTAATAACTACATAGTTCTTACTAACCAAAGTACCTCCCGAAATGCTCAAGACAGAGCAAGTCAAACAGCAAAGCAGCGACGAGTTAGAGCCACTAATCTACTTGACTATTCAATGCTCAAAATGTAATATTCCACAAATGAATTTATCAAGGCGACTATGCTCAAGCGAACGTTATTGAAATTGTAAAGTATTTCTAAGTTTGAAGTGGCGGCAAGTCGGAGCGAGCAAGGCACATGGGAAATGATTACCATATTCAACGCATTTCCTCGGCACACCAGAGGTAGGCTTCTTAGGAAATTATTTGTCATATTAACGTCACTCCAAACCGAGTTTCGACGTCGAGATGTTAATATATTAAATTATCGCCGGAGGTATTCTAATGTAATTCGATACCGATACAACGGCAGGAAATTATTAAGCTCTGCATTGGCGTTAGTGATCGCGGATGTTTGTGCCTTGACGTGTTGTTGCGATGGGAGGCAATCGGCTTCAGTAGGCCTGGGCCTCTATTCTACTGCGTTATAACGATATCACGTTTGACGTGTTTTAGAATCGTTTATGTCATAGTCGCCATTATTATAAATGACATAAGAGTTATTAAAACGTTGACAAAACGGAAACAGGGCCTCTATACAGGTGCGTTAAAACGATATCGTGTTTGACACGTTTAAGGATCGTTTATGTCACAGTCGCCATTATTGTAAATGACATAAGAGTTATCAAAACGTTGACAATACAGAAACAGGTCAAAAACGATATCGTTATTACCTTGTAGAATTCCAGCCCAGGTCAAAGACGATATCGTTATTACCGTGTAAAATCTCGGCTCTGGGCTGGGGATTCTACACGGTAATAACGATAGCGTCTTTGACCTGTTTCCGTATTGTCAACGGTTTGATAACTCTTATGTCATTTACAATAATGGTGACCGAGTCATAAACGATTCAAAAACACATCAAAAGCGATATCGTTATTACGCAGTAGAATAGAGGCCCAGGGAAAGTTGCTTTATATAAAATAAAAAATATTATAATTAAGATTAACTTCTTTAAGCGACGATTTTCGTCAATCAAATACCTACATGTTTTATATTTCGAAGAATGTAACATGTTCTTACAAGTTACCTAATCAACATGTTTTAACGTCCCTTACTAGCTATTTTAACCTTTTAACTGTTTACCAACCAATATTTAAAAATATGCAATAGCTGACAAATTTAACAAATAAATAGGCCGGAAATTATTTTTTTTAAATATGGCGTCTGGTGTTCTGTTGGCGCGAGCAACGAGGTGTGACTCCATGAAAAGTGTTCGTCATTTATAACCAAGCTGAGCATAACAAGGTAACATTTTTTCCACTTTAATTAAACCGCAGTCGCCACACCAAACAAAAACCACGGAGCCAACAAATCAATTTCGCTTCAGGAAATTACTTTGTAAAGTTGAAAAGGGTTGCGCGATACGGTACCAAATTGAAATTCTTTTGTACGCGCGCCGCCGTTACATGCTCAAAGTGTTACCTGTCTCTGCATCATAGCACAACGCAATTTCACTTCAAACTATGCTGCCGGCCATACAGACTTTAATAAACGTGTCAACACATCCCAAACACTCAACGACCTATCTTCTTAAGTTACTTCGAGGTAAAATCTACGTGCCATTTTAGTGCCATTTGTCTAACTTTCCCAATTACAATTACATTTGCTTAGTTCACGTAATAAATGTCTGGATGCAAAAGAAACTTCACTCCGTCCCTAATTATTCCTTAATCATTTTAATATAAGTACTTAGGGATGGTTCTGAGCTATTTAAGAAGCGCTCTAGAAAAGCAAAAAGTTTTGAAGCTCGGAAGTTCATTAACAAAATAAGCAATCGGGCTAAAAGCATGGGCCCATCGAGGTAAAAAGCAATTAGGAAGTTATGGAGTGTTCTCGACGATTATTTACTTGTTACAGCAGACTTGTAACCTCCTGTGCCGCCGATAAATGATTTTAATTCCTTTATTTTCATAATTTAATTTGCGGCTTTTCGCCAGTTATCAATAATAACACTGTTCCATAATATGTAATTATGGTCTGTTGATGTCATTAATCCTTATTACTGTTATTAATGCGATACTGTGATTGTTTTTATTTGTTCACGGTTAAACGATTCCACTGATCGATGTAAAATAAATTTGGTGCAGAGATAGTTATTAGATCGGGAATGGATATAGGAATGTATCACGGAAAAAGCGAATCATTATAAGAAAGTGATTAAAACTTCTGCGCGGACAGAGCCGCGGGCAACAACTATAGTGCCTTCGATCGATGACGTCTCGCCGCCCTACTTAATTTTTCATACATCGAGGCAAACGTCAATTTCACTAGCGGGGCGCGCCTTCGTGGATTGAAAATACTATAAGTAAAAAAAAACAGAAAACTTGGCAAATTACAATACACTGATATAATTGTTACCGCCTGTTGTCAAATTTGAACTAATTACATAATGTTACAGAAGCATTAAATCCTCTTAAATTTAATTACCTACATTATTATCAGGCATTAAATAGTATACTATGTCTTTTTTCAGATTTTTAGTATTTGTAGTGGGGACACTTGAGTCAAAAAAAAAATGTGCTTAATGTTTCATAAACGGATTACTTATAAACGGAATCAAAAACTGCTTTTACAAACCTGTAATATTTTTGAAAAACGTATCCAACGACCCCCCACACTATAAGGTAGACGAGAAAAAAAAATACATTAAAGTAATTTTTTTTTTTACATTTTATTATACCACTTTTTTGGCGTGACTTATATGCATATTCATGCCAAATTACAGCTTTCTAGTACTATGAGTCTCTGCGCTAGGCTGCGGACGGACGGACGAACGGACGGACGGACATGGCGAAACTATAAGAGTTCGTAGTTTGACTATGGAACCCTAAAACGTTTAGGTAGGCAAAATAATGTAGTTTCATACAATGAAACTTATATGTCTTATCTTATATTATTGGTGGGGTCCTTTCGGTTACACTTGACCCTATGGAATGTTTTGTGTAGGTAATAACCCGTATTTTAGCGCTTAGCCTGTATACTGTAAGTCTATGGAACTTGCTAACTATGTAAACAAACAATATATTGAAATTGACATCTAATGTCAATTTTAGTATGGCGGCTTGTTTACATAGTTAGCAAGTTCCATAGAATGACACTTTAGCTGCCTCGGTGGATGGTTGAGTGCAATGGCAGTTGAAATCATTTCGTTCTGGGTAGCCACAACCAAAGGTTTTTTTTACTCTGGTGAGGGTATCACTTTCCACAGATTGTGTTTCATCTTCTAGCTCCACCTCATCGCCGCCTATTTTACAATCTGTATCGTCATATAGAGGCCCATCTTCTCAGACATACATAAGGTAATATAAACGCAAATGCATCGTAGTCTTCGTTACACAATTTCCTTTTTTTATATATTTACGTTCCAATGAGTATTGTGCATAAAAGTCTTTCCTGATAAAATAAAAGCCACTGCAATCTTTCTTTATTTTTGCTTGCCTCAGGAGACCGCCATCTTAGGACCTATAAGTTTGCAGAGTTGATTTATACTGGAGAAACGTAAGGAAAAATCTCTGAGTAAAAAACTTATACGAAACGTAATTGTATGAGGCAAGAAACCGGATATAAGTCATACTGCCAATAAAGCCCCACAGCGAGGGACGTCGTAAAAAGGGACCTGAACAATAAATATTAGAATTATTGACTTCATTATTAGAAATGGTAGGTGGCGTCGGTCCGATATGTCGGCCGGTGTTTTTGCGGCGGGAACCAGTTAGTTTGCGGGATTTGTTGTTCACTATTTATAATTCGGGCGGCCAGCTGGACTGACGGTAATACGAGTAACACTAGGCAGGTGTGTGTGTACACACGTTGCCTGCGACTTTATTAAACATAATTTTTTCGCCATGTTCCACTTTACATTCTACAATATCTAACTATGTGTAACTCAAATTAGTTACGGATGAAGCGTTGTGACTTATGATAATGTACTTATTTTAAAATCCCTAGATTACTTTCAGTTTAATCAACAATTGTTAAGTAGTAGTTTGTCACGAACGTACATTTTCTGTAGAATGTTTCTGTTAATTTTCCCTTCTGCAAAAGTTTATTCAGTAATCAGAAAGCGAGTCAGTACAAGTCAGTATAAGGTAAACAGTGTTCGGGCTTTTTATGGTTGAAATATACCTGTGCTAGTATAATTGTTGAATAAGAAATATGCGCATGAAATATCCCACAAACAAGACTACTTGTGCTATACAACCGGCTTCAGGATGCTAACGAGATTATAAAATTTCACGTACCGGTTGCCGGGTGAGAATGCTGAAAATAGTGCCACTCCATGTCTTCCCGTGAAAGTCGTAAGAGGTGACTAAGGAAATAAGGGCTTGTAGTACTGTTAGGCGATGGGCTTGCAACCTACTCACTGTCACTAATACTGTTACTGGTAAACATCTTAGCCTGCTTGTGCAAAATCCGGTTACAGAATTACCAACAAGTCTTTTTGCAGTTGTTGGTGTTTCTGTGGCTCTGCCTACCCCATTCTGGGAATGATGAAGGCGTGATGTAATATTTTCCTAAATCGCAAGCGTAAAATAATGAAGTATTTTGTGGCCATTTTGTTGAAATAGCTAGCACGAAATTGAATTTGCAAATGGCACGGCTATTGCTAATTTAGACCCTATTGTTGTAGGAGATAGGAAGATACGGAAGTTTGACATTGTTTTAAGCGACACTTCCAAATCGTCGTCTAGTTAGTAAATAATAAAAAGCAATCTATAAAAGCCTGCACTTTTAATATTGTTATAGATACATGTAAAATAATGAACCCTTCTCTCATTACTTTGGTTTAAATATGTCATGTCCACGTCACTCCCAAAACCAAGACAAATCTGACGACACCTAATAATATGTTAACTTTTATCAAGCCGTTTAGCCTACAAAGCGTGCCAAACAAATAGACATAAATACATACATAGGTACTGTATGTCGCCGCCTTTATTTATATATATTAGTATCATTATATTCTACTATTATCTCTAGCCAGACTCACGCCACTCATGGCGTACAATGAGTCTCAGACTGTATAAACATAATAGCAGAAAGTGGCACAGCGACATTAATTATATATATATAGTTTATTTATTATGTGTTACGTTGATTTGTGGGGGTTTGTTGATTATAACACTTAACGGGGTTCATTGTAATGTATGTGTATTGATCAATGGCAATAGTAATAGTAATAATGTGATCTCATACCTGGCGACAGATCCTGCTAGGTCCTCACTCCCTGCTGTTATATCATCATCTCTCTCATTAAATGTGGCTCACAAATATGGTGCCACTGCTATTGGTTGGTAGTAAATTGGTCACCACCTGTAGTTAAAATAAACACTATGACTTCAACCGCAGTTGAAGCCACGGCTTAAGCCACACACAAAGTCAAGGAATTAAATGCCAAGCTGTAAACCGGTTGGCTTAACCAACCATCAGATTTAATGTTATATTGATAACTGTACCATTTCCATATTAGTGTCAGATATAATTAAACCTCTCTCATCACACATTCACAGGGCTGGACACAGCCACCCTGGCTGTCCACTGGTTCTGTCAAGACAGAACCCATGGACACTGAGCTGGATTACAACCATCACTCTCTTCCGGGCCAACACAATAGGCACTCGGGGCATTACTGAGATATCTCATAAACACAGGGCTGGACACAGCCACCCTGGCAGTCCACTGGGTCTGACAAGTCAGAACCCATGGACACTGAGCTGGATTACAACCATCACTCTCTTCCGGGCCAAATGATAGGCACTCGGGCATTATCATACACAGCACGTGGAAAGGTCATATAGAAACTTGGCATATAATATTCATAAAGATCATACTCAAACAATCATAAATTTGACGCTTTGATACTAAGTGTACCTACTCAGGACACTTAGCATCTCAGCGAACATTACTTGTAAGACTTGATTACTTAGGTAATACTTAGCCAATAAGTACTTAGCCAATAAGTACCCAGATAATAAGTACTTAGCTTCTATAACAGCTCAGGAGTTTGGATGAATCGAACTTATTATCACTTTCACTTGCACAACTATGAAACTATGTTAAGAATGTAAAGTTTATGGGTGACATCTTACCATAGACAATCAAAGATTAAGGCGGGAATGCTCCGTAGACAATGTTGCTATAGACAAATATTTACATATCGCGAGACGTCGCGACACACCCGCCGAGGCGAGCTAAAGCAAGGTAGTCATCAAGTGGCTCGTCCATTCCCTGATTTTCTCCAGAGCTCGGACCGCAGCAACTCGTTTCTGTTTATCTTCTATAGACTGTTCTTTAACTAATTCATTATCTCTCATAATAGTATCAGTATCCATCTCATTACTATCATGTGTCATATCCGTGTTATCATTTGTCATATCTGTGCTCTCAATTGTCTCATCCGTGGTTTGCGTCGTGTCTGTGTTTTTATTTGTTACATCTATACAATTTTCTATTTCGTTTGTAAGTATATCAGGCTGCAAGTTATTCACTTCTTCTATCACAGCTACTGGTGTATCTGGAGTTTCTTCAGTATCAATTTCATGTGTTCTTGGCGTTGTCTTAGATTCAACATTTTCACAAGAAAGATTACTTTGTGGCTCAGATTCATCAACTTCCAAGGGATACAAATGAGCAATGGATCTTGTAAATATGGTATTACCAACTTTTACTTTTGCTACTCTGCATAGTCCATCTGCACCCTTGATCAGCTCAACAATCTGTCCAACCTTCCAATTTTCTCGATTCTTTGAGTCACCTTTTATTTGTACAATATCATCAATACAAGGAGCATCATGAGCCTTAACTCTGGGTTGTTTTGGTGAGTGTCTATACCGTTCCCTTAGACTCAATAAATACTGGTTTATAAACATGTCCTTGTATTCCTTCATAATGGTTTCACCACGTTTCCATCCTTCGACCATTTGTTGTTTTGTAGTAGTAGCCAAAGATGACACTTGGTTCGTTGACCCCTGAATAGCTAGACATTTTCCAGGTGTTAAAAAGTCTGCAGGTTTGAGTACATGTTCTAAGCCAGTTCCGACATAAGTGAGAGGTCTTGTATTAACTACTGCTTCAACTTCTTTCATGATAGTCAGCAATTGATTATCACTAAGCAAATGTTTTTGTAAGGTTCTTTTTAAACTATGTTTAACTATAGCCACAAGCCGTTCATATACACCTCCATGCCAGGGAGCCATTTGAGGTATAAATTTCCATCTTAAATTCTCCTTAGACAAACCATTACCCGCTATAACTTCAGAGAGTAATTTAAACTGTAGTGCATTATCAGTTATTACTAATGTTGGTGCTCCTCTAGTTGCTATAAATCGTCGAAATGCTAACATACATTCATCAGCAGTAAGATCCTTTACTATCTCAAGATGGATAGCTCGTACAACCAGGCATGTGAATAGACAAATCCACCTCTTCTTCTTGCCATCTTCTGACGTTACAAACATTGGGCCAAAGTAGTCTACACCTACATATGTAAATGATGACGCGTACTTCACCCTTTCTACTGGCAAAGCTGGGGTAGCAGGCAAAGCATACGGTCCACCGCCATGCTTTACGCATTGTGGACATTTGTTTATCACTTTAATCACTTGCGCTCTACCTTGAGGTATCCAGTAATTTTGTCTCACTATGCTTAATGTGTGGGGCACACCAACATGATGATTTTGCTCATGTGCCTGTTTTATTATGTTTACTGTGAAGCTGCAATCTTTAGGTAAAAGTATCGGATGTTTAGCATCGTAAGATAAATCCGAATGTGTCAGACGACCGTCGCAACGAAGGAGTCCGTCGACGTCGATGAATAAACCTAGATTGCGAGCCAGGTGTGTCTTCTTGTCCTTAAATTCTTCTGGAAATGATCGTAACTGCAGATTTCTTATTTCCTGCACTTGAGAGTTAATTCTCGTACCCGTGATTGGTGATATTGCAGAATTCGTCAGTAAATCCTTTGTATTAAGTGTATTTGCCTCTTCTTGGTTTTCCTTAACATAAGTCAGTCCAACAGTTTGAATTTCCAGTTCTGGTAAGTTTTGATAACCTTCATCAGGATATACATCTACTTCCATTGATGATTCATCAGCATTCGAGAGACCCTCCCCCGCCAAAAGAGAAGTGTCTCTGATTGGGCCAACAGGCCATGTAGCTGGTTTTTGAGATAAAAAGTCTGGTCCAGTCAACCATCTTACATGATCTTCTTTTGAACTTGTAGGCCTCGTCGCTACGTCAGCAGGATTAAATCCAGATGGAACGTATCTTATTGTTAAGTTCTTGTTACCTTTAATCTCCTGAATCCTTCTTGATACAAATGGTACTAGCAGTTTGTTAGATCGGTACCAATCTATAACTATCTGGCTGTCGGTCCATAACACTTGTTGCGTTACATTTAGTTGAAGGAATTTCATTACATAATTAATTAATCGACTTCCTATTAGAACTCCAAGGAGCTCTAACCTAGGTATCTTTAGGTTTTCTTGGTCCTTTATTGGAACCAGCCGTGATTTACCAATTACAAATTTTACATTGTTACTCTGCACAATGTATACAACAGCAGCATATGCTAGTGTAGACGAATCAGTGAAACAATGAAGCTGACAGTCCTTGTCATTTGACTTAGTTATGTTTCTTGGTAGACATATTGAATTGACCTGCTCTAAGTCTTCTAATATGGTTTTCCATTTATCAGCCATATCCTTAGACAACGTCGTATCCCATTTGGTTTTTGCCTTCCATAGGTCTTGTAGTAATAATTTAGCTGGCAATAAGATGGGTACTGTAAAACCACATGGATCATAAATTGCTGCGATTGTCTTTAAAATACCTCTTTTTGTATATGGATTGATCTTATTCGTCGTTTTTAAGCTAAGAGTATCTTTGTTTATATCCCAATTCAGTCCTAATGTTTTTACTATCTTGTTTTCACCAGTGTCAGGAATGCACTGCATGAATTCTTTTGAATTGGAACTCCATTCACGAAGATTCATGGAGATCTGTTGAAATGCTTCTTTGTTTTCTCTATAGAGTTCCAAAGCTTCTTTTGTGGTATTTGAACCAGTCAGCAGGTTATCCACATATATGTCATTTGCTATCTTCCTTACATTTTCACTTTCAGATTTCAGTAGATGATGCTTTATGGTAGCGTTCAGCAGAAACGGACTTGCTATGATTCCGAAAGGAACACGCGTGAATCTGAAATGTATAAGATTATCTTCAGTTGCCATTTGACTAGTATTTTTTAACCATAAGAATCTTGTCACATCTCTATCCCTTTCTTTAAGACCTATCTGTAAGAAAGCTTTTTCGACATCTGCCGTTACTCCAACAGCATGACATCTAAATTTTATTAATAATCCAGTTAAATCTTCTAACATTAGTGGTCCGCAATACAAACATTCGTTCAAGCTTTTGCCATCCTTTATTTTCGCCGAAGCATCATATACAATTCTGAGTGTTTTCCCAGGTGCTGAAATTCCATGATGTGGTAAATAGTGAACAGGATGTTCAACCTTGTCTTGAGTCGGTACCAGCTCTATGATACCCTTTTCTAACTGATCATTTAAAGTTTGGTCATAAGCCGATAAAGTCTTAGAGTCCAGTCGTTTTAACAAACTTACTAAACGACCATATGCTAAACCGAAGTTAGACTGTAGATCCGGTGGATACTCATTCCAAGGCCAGTTCACAAAATATCTGTTATCCTTGAATATTGTATTCTCATTAAAATGTTTAATTGCTTCTTCGTCTCTGTTAATTTTAGGAGAGTCAGTAATGCCAATAGATTCCAAGTCCCATAAAAACTTTAAGTTTCCATTATCCAAAGGTAGATCTGGTTTATTCAGTTTTATCTCACAAGTTGATTGAAAATAGGTAAGAACTGATAAATTGTCGCTTGATTTATTTTCAGTCTTCCCAGAAAGAATCCATCCCAATTCAGAGTCTACTAGGTACAAGTTTTCCTTGATTTGTATTTTTTCCATTGACATAAGTGAATAATAATAGTCATTTCCAATTAAGATGTCCACACGGTCTGACAATGAACCATCATCAGCAAGTGTGTACTTATCTTGGTAAGTCCACTCGGTAAGTTCCTGTTTAGGATAACAAATTCCATGAGTTATCGAAGGTACAACATTAGCAAATAACGTTTTAGTTTGGTTTGTCCTTGTTGTTATATTCAGTTTCACCAAAGGACTATCCAGTTCCTGTGGTTTCTTAGAACCAAAGGTAAAAACAAATAAGTGGTTGTCTTCTTCAATTGCTAAGTTTAAATCCTTTGCAATCTTTTTTGTAACATAGCTCCGTTGACTTCCAGAATCCAGTAAAATACGACATTTCGTTGAAGTTCCATCTTGTCCCATCACGTTGACAATAGCAGTTTGTAAAACTGTAGATCCTTTCTCATTAACATGTAAAGTATTGGTAGCCTTTTTACCCTTATTCAATTCCTTTGGACACAATGCTCTATTGTGAAGTCCATTTATACCACAGTGCGGGCAGATCACTGTTCTTTTACAAGACTTCTTCAGGTGTCCCTTTTGAAAACAATTGTAACATCGGTTGTTCAACCTCAATTTTCTTTCTGATATTGTTTTAAACTTAGTGCATTTATCATTAAAATGAGTATCCTGACAAAAGATACAAGATAACTTTCTTCGCTTGTTATAGAAATTTTTATTTTCATTTATTTTTTCCTCATGTTGTCTTTTCTTTGGTATAAATGTTTTGTTATGTACAGAAGTGTTGGGTCTGTACTTCTGATGTCTCCTTTCAGTTTTATTAAATTCAAAGCCATTGAAAACTCTTTTCGGTCTTGCTTCTCTTATGTGTAACGTTTCAGCCGTGTAATTAGCCTTTTTACATTCATTCATTTCGCAAGCTCTTTTAGCATCTTCTCTTGCAGAAATTATTATATTTAGCTGTTTCCTCATTTCATCTATTGATTCGGTGCTTATTTTCATCTTCATCTCATATATGATATTTTCCGGGAACTTTTCCATGATCAGGAATCGTAGATGATTATGATTCGTGTTTTCTCCTAATGATTGTAAAACTCTAAGATGTCTTTCAATCTCGTCTAATGTTTTTCTACAATCTTCTGACGTTTCAGCTCTTTTCATTTTGTAAAGTGTAGAGTAATGAGCATCAATTATTTGTACGCCTTTACCATATCTTTCCTTTAAAGTCCTTACGGCAATCTGGTAATTTTCATTTGTTGTCTCCAAACCATCTACTACTGTCTTTGCTTCCCCCTTTAGAGAAGCCTTTAGGTACAGCAGCTTGTCAACATTACGAAGGTTTCTTTGGTCAATATTAGAGCTAAACTGGTCCCAAAACTGATGCCATTCCAGGACGTCGCCTTTGAATGAAGTTAAATTTAATTCAGGTAATTTGCCTCTGCTGCTATTCAAATCCGAACTTGAAGTACGAATGTCCTTGTTAACTTGAACTCTAGCATCAAGCTCAGCCAGTGTCTCTTCTCCCTCTAACTGAATCGATGTCAAATTAGATACTTCATCTGCATTTGGACAGACTGACGTGTTGAAATACTGGTATAAATCAGCATTAAATCTGTTGAGTATAGATTGTAACTTTGAAGCTGTAATTCTAGCTTGTTCCAAATTATCACCATTCCACGAACTACACGCGCACAGACTGAGAGCCTTATCAGATAAACTCTTTATATTTGATGCAAATGTAGACAGTCTATTTAGCAATATTTCTTCCATCTTGTTTTATTAATCTGTTAATTAATCCATAAAGAAATGTAAGAATAATATAACCATGTTCGTATTAATATCAAATAGTTATTATTTGTTCATAACTAATTATCACCTTT
Organism: Acleris holmiana; assembly: GCA_949316455.1. Classification (NCBI taxonomy): domain Eukaryota; kingdom Metazoa; phylum Arthropoda; class Insecta; order Lepidoptera; family Tortricidae; genus Acleris; species Acleris holmiana. Next base: position 11,197,473 of record OX438778.1, read on the forward strand.
GACAACTGTATACCGTTTAAAATGAATGTTTGCATATCAAGCATGGTTTGCTATACATCTACTTATACACACTATGGTGGTAGTAGTCATAGTATATACGCGGATATTCATGTGTACATAATAACATAACACAAAAAAAAAATTTAGAAAATAAATAACCATGTTCTTACTCTACTAAGCAAATTATAGTAATAAAACAATAAATTTCTCTAAATCAATTAAATAAGAATTATGCTTTACTTTACTTTATCATTAAACACACAATTTTTATTTGCACAAATGTAACTTGTATTTTCATTTGTTTCATTAATTTTAAATGTAATAACTTTAGATCTCTCAAAAATGTAACATTATCAAATGAATGTATATTCTTTCATTAAACTAAATATTTTGTTAAATTTATTTATCTTTTTTCAATCTATTAATTTCATTTAATTAAAACAAAATATAATATTATTTAAACCTGTCAATGTATAAAATTGACATCAGCGCTATCTATCTCAAACTAGCGTAAACACAAACCTACTACGTAGCTAGTTTCATGAAATATTTCTATCGATGTAAGTATAAATGCATTATTTATCTTTTACTGAATGAAATATTACAAATTTACTGATTTTTAAATGTAGTTTAGCATCTCACATACCTGAGTATATTCTCTTACAAAACCGCCATGAAACCTCGATTGCCGCCGTGAGGCCGTGACGCCTTTGCAATATTCAAAATGCGTGCCTCCGTTATTTCAGAGCAACCAATTCGTAAATTCTCCTTTAATTTCTTTAATTGCTGCCGCTTCCCTATGATATAAAAGCGTATTACTATACATGTAGATATTACAATAACAATTTCTCTAACATGTAACTGGGACGTTGTAAAACTTGTAAATAACGTAGGTACTCTCGTCACGGGCATGGAAGCCTATCTATTTCTGTACAACGAAACAATGGTGTATTAATGTAATGCCATTGTATTTCACTTATAGTCTCACAAACGCATCAACTGTTTGTGTTTGTTATGATATTTAATTAGAAATTACTAATTTCTCAAGTTGGTTTGTAACTTTGTAAAGGCAAGTTCGCGACACCGCGTGTATTTCGGCGCAAGTACTATTTTTAGACATAAACTAACAAGTAACACTTTAACCACATAATATATTGCTTACCTGTTAATTACGCACAATTTTCACACACTTTTTGCTTATATTTCCACCTCTTTACTTAATAAATACTTTTTTAAAGTAAGAACGCACTTGTTGCTTCATGCACAAAATCGGCCATGTTTGTTTAATACGCGCTCTTCTATAGAGAAATACGAGTCAAGAACATATTTTATTACATAAAATATTCTTTTATATTCTTAAATTTAGTGTAATAATTTCGTAAAATTATTAATGTGTCTTATTTACTAAATATCCGTTCTTATTAGTAAGAATTAGATAAGTTAAAGATAAATTTCCTTTTATGAAATTTGTCATCTACGGCTTATTCGGTACTTCCGTTATACATACAAGCTTACGTGCTAAACATTCTTAAACAACGAAAAATGTCGCAAATTCACAAATAATACATTAATCCACTGATTATTATCGTTATAATAATAAAATATTTGTATTAATACAAATTCTACTAAGATTCACGTTGATTTTTCTGATTGAATTCAATTATACCTAACATGGCTGAAGGCCAAAAATGGCGCCTACAAAATTAAGTAATTATTATTAAGTCACGTTTATATAATTATGCTTACCTTGCAATACAAGTTTAATAAAATACAATTTTATTCAACTTACACAAGCAAACACAGCATTCAAATAAGTTCGATTTCAAAACAATATTATTATGTAAACCAAATACACAACTTTAGTTCTACTAGTCATCCCTAGATGTCGCTATGAGTCACAAAATTACCAACCGCACATTGATCTTATAAGAAAATTATTAATATATTCTTTACCCAATTTGATTATTCTTTTGGATACACATACATATCCCTTAGCAACCTTCACCATAAATGTCGCCGCCTTTATTTATATATATTAGTATCATTATATTCTACTATTATCTCTAGCCAGACTCACGCCACTCATGGCGTACAATGAGTCTCAGACTGTATAAACATAATAGCAGAAAGTGGCACAGCGACATTAATTATATATATATAGTTTATTTATTATGTGTTACGTTGATTTGTGGGGGTTTGTTGATTATAACACTTAACGGGGTTCATTGTAATGTATGTGTATTGATCAATGGCAATAGTAATAGTAATAATGTGATCTCATACCTGGCGACAGATCCTGCTAGGTCCTCACTCCCTGCTGTTATATCATCATCTCTCTCATTAAATGTGGCTCACAAATATGGTGCCACTGCTATTGGTTGGTAGTAAATTGGTCACCACCTGTAGTTAAAATAAACACTATGACTTCAACCGCAGTTGAAGCCACGGCTTAAGCCACACACAAAGTCAAGGAATTAAATGCCAAGCTGTAAACCGGTTGGCTTAACCAACCATCAGATTTAATGTTATATTGATAACTGTACCATTTCCATATTAGTGTCAGATATAATTAAACCTCTCTCATCACACATTCACAGGGCTGGACACAGCCACCCTGGCTGTCCACTGGTTCTGTCAAGACAGAACCCATGGACACTGAGCTGGATTACAACCATCACTCTCTTCCGGGCCAACACAATAGGCACTCGGGGCATTACTGAGATATCTCATAAACACAGGGCTGGACACAGCCACCCTGGCAGTCCACTGGGTCTGACAAGTCAGAACCCATGGACACTGAGCTGGATTACAACCATCACTCTCTTCCGGGCCAAATGATAGGCACTCGGGCATTATCATACACAGCACGTGGAAAGGTCATATAGAAACTTGGCATATAATATTCATAAAGATCATACTCAAACAATCATAAATTTGACGCTTTGATACTAAGTGTACCTACTCAGGACACTTAGCATCTCAGCGAACATTACTTGTAAGACTTGATTACTTAGGTAATACTTAGCCAATAAGTACTTAGCCAATAAGTACCCAGATAATAAGTACTTAGCTTCTATAACAGCTCAGGAGTTTGGATGAATCGAACTTATTATCACTTTCACTTGCACAACTATGAAACTATGTTAAGAATGTAAAGTTTATGGGTGACATCTTACCATAGACAATCAAAGATTAAGGCGGGAATGCTCCGTAGACAATGTTGCTATAGACAAATATTTACATATCGCGAGACGTCGCGACACTGTAAGCCTGATAGGCGCCTATTCCTAAGCGTAATACTTTACGCACTTTTAACTAAGCTACGTAGAATAAAAGTATACGTCTCGCAGTGTTAATATATTCTTTCATTTATTTTAACGTTTAAATATACATTAGTTCACATGTGAATGCCAACGCGGTCCGTTGGAGACTCTGGAGCGTCCCCCTGAAAACCACCGGCGGGCATTCCATATTTCGAAATCTTTTTTATTCAAAAGATTTCGAGACATTTCGACATAACAAAATAGAAAAAAGAAAACAATGAAAGGAGTATGTACTGCTACATCCTTCTTTCATTACAGTACATACATACATACACTAGAAAATCATAATCCTCCTTCTGATGCGGTCGGGTAAAAAACGTGACGATATGATACACATCTTATATCTTTTGTGAATGTGCAGGTATCATAGACAATACTGTAATATTTAGATATCTTTGAAATTAAAAAGTAAAACACTGACTTAGAATGTATTTTTACTTGTGACAGAAATTAGGCCAATCTGGCGTATTCGGTGAATCTAATAATATTATTAGAGCAACATTTATATACCACTTCATCTATCCGTTTAGTCCCAGTGCTAGCCCCCTTGTGCTAGCCCCTGGTAACAGCTTCTAACGGCCCTTGTATTATTTACTTAAACCATCGTCGAAAGTCATCGATTTCATTAAAAACGAGAACAACCATTTTTCCCGAGCCTTTAATTTATGTTTTCTATGTACCTAACTTATTTTTCTGTATGAGTAAGTTAGTAAAAATAATATATTTAATACCCATAAAGCAAGCCTACATTTTGGGACCAAAACGCTTTGTGTTAAATGGTCCCCCGATATTTATTTATTAATTTTAATTGGATATACAAAGTGAACCAAACCCTTAGGGGAGCACCCTTAAAATTGGAAACAGCTAATTTACTTCAAAGGAAATATTTATTTATGTTAAGAAATAAAAATAGCTACATACGAAGGATTTTATAATCTACCAAAACTTAAATGTACAAGAAAAATGGGCAGGTAATATATTTTTCTCCCACATGCTCGGAAATGTTAACCTTACTGTTGTAAAATCAGCCCGCAAAGTTCCGCGTTCCAGGCCCAGGCAAAATTTAAAAAAAAAAAAAAAAAATACCAGCGGCAGCGGCCGCGAAAATGTATATAAATTTCATAACGTACCCGGTTTTTTACTTTTTAAAACCATATTTGGACTATGATAACTAACTCCAAACAGCCAAACACTCGTAAAATTCAAAATTCTTCCATGTTTATTTACTTTTTAAATGTCATAGACTAAAAAGGTAAACGCCGTTTATCGCGTTTACAGCGTATTTACCAAAGTGTCAAATAGTTTTACATTTTTTAAAACATTCAGCGTTTAAAATTTAAAAAATTAAGGCGGGAATCGGGAATACTTTTTTCTTAGGGAAGTTTAAGTACAGTACGTATTATTTTTGTTTCGCGAAAATACAAAAGTAAAATGAATTCCAGTGATGAAGATATGTTTATCGGCACACCACCAGAGTGTAAAGAAGAAGCAAAGTCGGTTAAGACCAAATTACTACCACCGAAGTCCGCAGAAAAATATTTAAAAACATTTGAAAATTTCATGGTATGGAGAGAGAAGAAAAAAACAACTTCAGTGTCTGAAAACGTCATGTTAGCTTACTTTAGCGAGCTAGCTAAGGACAAAAAACCGAGTACACTATGGGCGATATATTCAATGCTGAAAAATACAATAAAATTAAAATGTGACATTGATATAAAAAGTTACACCAATTTGGTAACATTTCTAAAAAGGCACTCAGCGGGCTACAATAGCAAAAAATCAAAGATTTTGACTGATGCAAACATTACAATGTTTTTAAATGAAGCTCCAGATGATACTTTTCTAGTAACTAAGGTAAATATAAGCCGTGCCTTAAGCGTCACCTTATGAATGATTATTTATCAATCAATACTTATGATTCAATGTTTTCTTATGTTAAATGATTTCTTTGTATTTGTTGCAGGTTGCCCTTATTTTAGGTGTGAATGGTGCATGTCGAATGATCGAGTTAACAAATTTAACTATAAATGACGTTACATGCCACGATGACATAATGTTAGTTTTTTTTTTTTTTTTTTTTTTTTTTTTTTGTCTGGACCCGCACGAATGCTTAGCCATTTGTCAAGTATTTTATTTTGAATAAAAAATTAGGGAAACATACGCGGGATATTGTACAACTAATAAACGGGAATAATAAGGAAATATGGATCAGTAGAGTTGGTTATAATATAAAACGGGTTAATAAATTACATGTATATAAATATAGGAAAAAAGAGGGAGTAAATATTACAATTTAATGTTGTTACATTTTATAAAAGATTCTATAAAAAAAAAATAGAGGGGTCAGGGGAAGAAAGTAGGATGTTTATATTTGTAGGCAGTGGGACATGATGGGAAATAAGGTTTTCAAAAAAGGGAATATGGTCATACATACTGCAAGCGAAAAATATATGATTCAAGTCCCCAAAATCATCCCCACAGTCACAAGCAGGACTCCTTGATATTTTCATTCTAGCCAGATGGGCAGGAGAACACGTATGGCCTAGACGCATTCTAATAATGACTGAAGTGGCTCTTTTACCTAAACGAATTTTAAAAAACCAAGGTTTTAATGGTAATGTCTTTTGAATATTCTTGTAATATTTCCCTTTGGATTGAGTCGTTTTTTCCCAAGATTTTCCCCAAGATTCCCTGAGATAAATCCTGGGAAGAGAAATCACATCATGATAATAATTTAGATACGGGAAAATGTCACCACACTCCACCGCTTCATTAGCCAATTTATCAGCACGCTCATTTCCAGAAATATTACAATGACTTGGTATCCATGCAAAATTTACTTTAAATCCAGATTTTGAGCATCGAAGAAGTTTGTCTCTGGCTTCGAAAATTAATGGGTAATGTGTTTTAGAGCGAAAAGGAAATTTAACAATGGATTCAAGAGAGCTCTTAGAGTCACTGAATATAACAGTATTTTTGAGCTTTGTTAATAAAATATATTCTAATGCTTTAACTATGCCGAAACATTCCCCTGTGAATACTGATGTCTCAGGTGGAAGCTTGATCAATTGTACAATATTATACTGCTTGTGAAATACCCCCACACCAACATTCCCAGTCGTACCGTGCTTAGAAGCGTCGGTGTAAACTTGATGCCAATCATGCCATCTTTCGTCTATGATAAAGTTAAGCTTAATATTTGCATTTGAATCACAACGATCAATATTTAAATTAAAATATATGATGGGCTCAAATACAAGAGCCTGAAAGAGACATTCAAAAAGAGGCAATTTTTTTGTCTGAAAAGTAGGAGATGAGAAATTCAAAGATTTATTATAACTGTTTACCAAACAAGGAGGAGATTTATGCTTCCAATAAGGACATGTTGAGATAAGATTAGATAGAAGTCGGATTTTTGGACGAAGTTGATGATTGGAAAACTGTAAGGTACGGAAGAAAAAACGATTGGCCAAAAACTGGCGTCTTAATTCTAAAGGAGGGTCAACACATTCTACTTGTAGGGCATTAATGGGGCTAGATTTCATAGCTCCCATAATTATTCGTAAAGCTTTTGCTTGAACGCCATCTAACCTTTTCAAAACAGCCATATTACAAGGTTCTAAAAGAAAAGTGCCATAATCTAAGACACTTCTTATTAAAGCATTGTAAATTAATTTTAACGTAAAAGGATGTGCTCCCCACCAAACACCAGAAAGACACCTAAGCAGGTTTAAGTTTTTCTCACATTTTGATATTACATGCTCACAGTGTGGATGACCTGTAAGCTTTGAATCTAATACAACCCCTAGGAATTTAGCATGACTCTTTTCAGGTATTACTTCATTATTGTAATAAATGTTTGCCGGAGGAACATTACGTTTACGGCTAAATGTAACAATTGTACTTTTTGAAGCTGAAAGCTCCAAACCATTTTCATTCAGCCAGATCCTAAGATAATTTAACGTGTTTGTTAATTTGGAGGACGCAACTTCCGGACAGCCATTTACAGAATATATTAATAAGTCGTCAGCGTACTGTAAGATTCTACAGTCTTTGATGGAGGATTCTAGGTCACAAGTATAGATATTATAGAGAAGCGGACTTAGTACCGAGCCCTGAGGCAAACCTCTCCACGCAGTTCTTTCAAAATCTGTAGAGTTTAAGGTGATTTTACGGTCAGATAACATATTTAATATAAAATTAGATAGAATGGAAGGAATGTTCAAATGTTTCAGTTTCTTTATCAAGATCTCTATAATGACATTATCATATGCCGCTTCAATATCTAAGAATGCTGCAATAACGGTGTCGTTTTGAGAAAAAGCAATACGTATATCTGTACAAAAAACACTAACACTATCTATCGTACTCCTGCCCTTCCTGAATCCATATTGGCTATCAGGAATAAGATTCTTATTTTCCACGAACCATTCCAATCTATTTTTAACTAAATGTTCAACAATTTTTATTATAACTGGAGATAAAGCTATAGGCCGATAAGATGTGGAATCCTTGGAATTTTTACCGGGTTTTAGGATTGGTAACACTATTTGAGTCTTCCAGGTTAGAGGAATGTCACCTGTCATGATGACAGCATTGATAACCTCTAACAGATACTTTAAAGCCTTATCACCAAGATGAGAATAAAATGAGTAAGGAATGCCATCTTTGCCAGGAGCTGTATCCTTGGTTTGCGATAAAACACCTTTTAATTCGTTAAGAGAGAACAAAGAGTCAAGGCCGAATGGACACGAGGGAACAGAATTAGGAATTATGTTTATAAACATGTCTATGTGCGGAACCGTTGGCGGCGCCAAGCGATCTAAAAAACTATTGTATAGAGACTGCGGCATGACTGTAAAGTTTGTTGTACTAATACCTGATCGAAATCTGCGTATATTCCGCCAAACTTCGGCGGCCTTAGTGTTGGGAGATATAGATAAACAAAACTTCCTCCAACCTTCAAATTTTTTATCTTTTAGTGTTTTCCTAGTTTTCGAAATAACTTCCATAAGACAATTGAAATTTTCTTGTGACATATTGGCATTATAGATTTTCTCAACTTTTTTCCTTTCAGCAACAGCAATGCTACATTCTTTGTCCCACCATGGTGGACAAGGTAACTTGTCACAAGCAAATTTTTTAAGAGGGAAGGATGCGTCAGCAGCCTCTTTTAAATTTTGAGTAAAACCTTCTGCAGAAGACCTTAGATTTTGTGATGTAATAGGAATAAGTTTTTGGATTTTATCCTCCATACATTGCTTGTAGTTGCTCCAATTATCACTAATTAATCTATATTTCATACGAGGAGGAGGTCTCGGAATATTATTAACTTTAAACATAGATAAATTTAAGATGATTGGAAAATGGTCACTGCCATGAGTAGAATGTAAAGTTTCCCAATAAATTGTGGAAGCTAGGCTAGGAGATGTTATGGTGAGGTCAATAGCACTATCATTCTCTGTTGGTTCAGTGCGACGAGTGCAAGACCCATTATTAAGTATGCAGAGATTATGTTTATCTATTAAACTTAAAAGGTCCTCACCATGACAGTTGGATAATGAGCTACCCCATGCTCTATGTTGAGAATTAAAATCTCCCATAATTATCACTGGTTTTGGGATAGTAGAAAATAAAAAATCTAAATCACTAAATACTTGTATGGAAGGTTTAGGTATATAAATAGATACAAAACATATTCCATTGACTATGCAAGCTACAACAGAAAAGTTATTATTACTATGTACTGGAAATTGGGAAAATGTAAGAGAGTTTTTAATAAAAAGAGCAGCTCCTCCATAACCATCAGATCTGTCATCCCTGAGGCAGGAGAAGCCACTTAATTTAAATACAGAACCTGGCTTGAGCCAAGTTTCTGCTAATGCTATAACTAATGGGTTAAAATTATTAACTAAATAAATGAGTTCACTCTTTTTGTTAATGATGCTTCTGCAGTTCCACTGAACTGCCTTGGATCTGTGATGATCCATTATGGTTGTTAAGTACTGTGATAGCGTCAGATAATTTAGCAGCGTTGGACGGTTCAATTATTTTTGACTTTATGAGGGAATTTAAAAGAGAAATAATATCAGAAATATTAAGTTTGTTTTCTGTGTTAAGGTCTTTAATAGCACAACCATTTGTCTGTGATGAAGCTGGTTGTTGAACTAATTCATTATGCTCTTTAATATTATAACCTTTACCTAACTTAGGTGGTAAGCGAGGTTTTGCAAAAACAGTCTTTCTGTATGACATTGGGGTGGTAGTTGGCTGTCTGAAGTTAGTATTCAATATGGTAGGTTGGTCTTTAGGCATTGCTACAATATCTGCGTAAGACTTAGTTAAGGGTGGAAGTAATCGAGATGCTTCTGCATATGATATGCACTTGTCCGCCATGGCATACTTAATATTTTGTTGCCTTACAAATTCTGGGCAAGACTTGTTAGTTGCAAAATGTACACCTCCACATAAACAACAAGACAAGAAATCCTCACTAGTGTTACAAGAGTCCCCAGAGTGTTCCCTGCCACACTTGTAACAGCGTGGTTTTGACCTACACTGGATCTTTGTATGCCCAAAGTGGCAGCAGTTGTAACATTGAATGGTAGGGTATGTATACAGTTGCACTTGGAGTGAATTATAACACATAAAAATACGATTAGGAAGAACCTGACCATCAAATGTTACAACCACTGTCTGGGTAGGCTTCCAAATAGGGGCTCCATCAACAATTTGTTTTGTGTTAATGCGTCTAACTTTCAATATTTTACCGCATCCATTTGGCACTGAAGTAGATTCAATTATTTCTTCTGGAGAAAGATCTGTTGGGATACCTCGGACGACACCCATACGAGAGACATTGTATGATGGTATAAATGCTTTAAATTTATATTCAACCAGGCTTTTATGACCAATGAGAGAATTTGCATCATCATGTTTGGAAAAAGATATTGAACATCTGTTTCTACCAATCCTCTTAACACTACCATCAATAATGTTGCGAAACGCAAAGCGTTTTAAAAACTTGCCTAATGAGATGGGGTGGAGCGTGGTGCCGTCGTTGGGAGACTCTTGTTCGCGTTGGATATGAACTATGTATGGAGCGATATCTGCCGAATCATATAAGGTTCTTGTTACTATGACTGGGGGTGACTTTTTGGGACTTGAATCAATCATAGGAGCGGGATTTGTAAGAGTGGGAGGATTTTTGATTTCCTGAGGATTAGTCACATCACTATCCTGACTAGTGCAATTGCAATCTTTGGAGTCAGAATTCAAAGTAGTAGTACCAGACTCCCTTTTTCTTTTATGCAACTTGTGCTTACACATTTTGTGTACGCGATTGCGTTTGTGCCCTTTAGACACCGAAGAAGTATCTGTCTCCATTCCCGATTCATTCGATACCACTACAAAACTTACCGGTAAGGGGACTGTGCCCCCACCCGGGTCATCAGATATGTCCATTACGGATAAAAATAAGAAAACTTACCAAATTACCGGAATATAAACAAACTAATCTACTTAATATACAAAATATATACAATACTGATCAATATTTTAAAGAGAAAATGTTTTTCCAAATTAAGAGAAAAAAACCGCGGCCGCCCTCTTCGAAGTTTCCCGCCTTTTATATAATGTTAGTTAAATTACGTGACACCAAAACTAAAATAGACCGCACCTTCGTGATAGTTTAAGAATTCGTGCCTCTAGTAAAAAAATATCAGGCACTTCGTCCACCAACAGTAAAATCGGACAGATTTTTTATTAATTACAAAAATGGAAAGTGCACCAACCAGGTTATTGGGAGGCACAAAATGGCGAGAATACCCACTCAGATAGCTAATTATTTAAATTTACCAAATAGCGAATGTTACACTGGCCATTGCTTTCGTAGATCGTCAGCTACTTTATTAGCTGACTCTGGGGCAAATTTAACAACTCTCAAGAGGCACGGGGGGTGGAAGTCGAGTGTCGTTGCCGAGAGCTATATTGAAGATTCTGTGCAGAATAAAAGGAAAATATCAGACCGTATAAATAAGACCATCAAGCTGCAATCTACTAACAACGAAGACCCACAGCCTTCTACGTCGAGACAGCATTTAGTAAATGAACAATCCTTCTCCCAACAGATATCTGGTCCAGAAGCATTCATGCCTGACATAGAAACAAGTCCTGTGCAATCCCGTTCGAATCAACAGTTCAATGTAACTAATACGCCATCTACGTCCACTGAAAATATTCAACAAACAAACATTAACGTACCAGGAAAAACCATTACATTTAATTTTACAAACTGCCCTAACATGAGCAACATTTCTTTTAATTTTTAAGTAAACCTTTTTAGTTAAGTACTTACTGCCATTTGCCTTCGTCATATTATCACATCGTATTTGACTTGATTTTGTTAATACATTTGAATACATATTATATCAAAACTGAAATTTTGTTTAATTTCCTCGCATTGTTAGAGAAAAGCACTATACAAGCCTCGACCAGGAAGGGCGGTTGCTGGACTCGTATATAGCGTGGCCTCGACTGCGTCTCGGCCACGCTAACTACTCGTCCCGCAACGGCCTACTTCCAGGTCTGTGCAGTAATGTACTATTATTGGTTCCATAATACACACACAAATTACATGCGTAAAATATATTTTGAATTTTATTATGTGGCTTAATTGGCAGGTTCTTTCCATTTTTATTCTGATCGATAACCTGCAAATGAAGACTTTTCAAAAAAAAGTGTGTATGCAATTAATTTTAATTATCATAATAAATAAATATTTTCCTTAAGTAAAATTGGCTATTTTAAGTATTTACGGTACGTAACCTCAAGGCAGCATTGTTTTGGTTAACCTTGTAGGTATACTAGGTAGATTAAGCACTTTGAATGCTAAATCTCTGAAGTAATTCGAGTTATGGTAACCAACACAACATTAATAAAATTCAGCATTGATACAAATATACATTACGATGCTTGTAAATTGATTGCTTGCCGATTGATATAATAATTTTCCTTTTGTACATTGACGGACGGAAGAACTTTTACTTCCATTGTATTAATGAAACGATTCTAACGATTACAGTTACATCTTTTAAATAAAAAATATTACATTCGGCGGAAACAAAATAAACTAACACAGACATTAAGAATTATGATACGAATAAGTATAACTTGTGATTTTGTAAGCAAGCAGTGTAACCACTTGGCCACCTTAGTTTTTAATTAATATTTTCATGTATTGTAGTTTATTCCATTTGAAATGATTTTTAAAAGAAAAGTTCCATGTCATCGTCGAGCTTTTCTCGTTCTTTATTCTGACCAAAATAATTACTTTAATTTTGGCAGTGCTGCCCACAAGGTTTATAACAAAACCCCTCATTAAAACAATTAATTTTAATTGGCACTTAATGCAACGAAACCTCATTCATCATTCGTCACTTAGGTTGAAAGCGTTTAGCAAACAGCGCTCTACCGGCAATTGTTGCGTAGCGTACACGAGCCCTGTTCAGCGCCATTTATACGAGTATTATAGCGCAATTAGTGTCGCCGTTTCTTTACTATACGTCTAATTTGTAAACGTATCTTTTGCTGGTGTATTTTTTGTTGGATTCTAGACGTGCGTTCTGGCTCATGGAAGCAATTGTGAATTTAAAAATAGAACGCAGTTGTGTTGTTGCTGTTATTTACAGTTAATTTACGCTTTAAAATATGCAATTAATTACTAAAATACACGCTGAGAGCAAAGACTTGATTTGATTTGTTTTAACGTAACCAATTTACTATTAAAATTGCAATTATGAAAAAGTAAAAGAGTCTGGGCATTTTTTCCTTCGCGATCTCCGGTGTTTGCACTAATAAATTAACACCTGAAACTCCCTGTTCCCTCCAAGCAATTAAAAATTGAGCTTTCGTAGGTAGAAAAACCTTTTTCAACTCGGTCCGGAGTTGGTCCGTGTTTATAAAACGGCCAGTCCTTTGAAAATGTAAAGATAAGTTTGTTTGCTTTTTTGGAATTCCCTCCCAATTCAAATTGTACGTTTCACCCCGCTGTGTTGAGTAAAGATATGCTTGTTTTATTAAACAATTATGTTTAGGTTTTCTATTATAGGTTACTAAATACCTAATGCGGGCTTGAGTAAAACACTCTATTCTGCCTGATAAACTATATTGCTTTTGAAATGTCATCGCATTATTTTTAATTCGGCCGCCAATACTGTCAAGTAAATAAGAGCTATCAAATATTGACTTTACAATACGATTGTATATACATGTCAGGCAATATAGTTTTACCGAGTGGAATAGAGTTTCAGGGCGTCGTGAAGGTTGTTGCCACAGTACCTAAATAGCTATGCTATGGAAAAAACCGTTCAAATGCAAGTTAGACACGCACACCGAGAGTTCCGTGCAATTTTAATCAATACACTAAATAATTTCTAAAATTTGCTGCGGTGAGTGGCGGACTGTAAGTGTGATGCATTGAGTAAAACCATGTATTTTCTTAGCGTTTTATTAGTTTTATTACGGTACTTTAAAAAATATATTATAACAAAATACCTGGTACATACTAGGTATATCCATCCAATCAATGTCGAATAGCTGGCGTATAATACTTTTCACGTAAAAAAACCGTGATTTTATATCCGTTATCTAACCTTATGATCTTACGAGAGATCTTAATTTTCCTTAATCTCCTAAAAAGCCTCTTTATCAGCCGCACTTAATTCGGTCCTAAGGAAACTCTCGTAAAATCATGACGTCCCTGCAAATTTCATTTCGTCAACATTTTTATTCGGCTTCTAAATCGTATTTCAAACGAGTTTGGCACTGTCGTAAAGCCCGACTCATCAAACTCATGGCATATCTACTGTCAACGCATGTATGGCGATAAAAAATTCAAATATTACAATTTTATATTAACAGTGTCATCTTACTGGGGTTTAACTGCCGTTACTTGTTTTATATGTGTTATGAAAACAATAAATCGAATGGCGTCGAGAATAGCGTGTTTTTTCGCTTCACATTTACATTAACATTATTTATAAGCGAGGAATAATGGTGGGGAAGCCTATGCCATGCTTTGTCACTTTCTGTCAGATGCAAATGTCACAATTACAGATAGGGACAAAGCATGGCATAAGCTAACCCACGGTGATTCCACGTTAATAAGTAAGGGGGTAAGAGTTTTTTTTTATGGCATAGAGATGGCAATCGAGCACTCATGACACCTGACAGTAAGTGGGACCTGAGATCCAAAGAGTTTTGCAGACTACAACCTTGAGACTTCCTGAGACTGAAAATCCGTTGCCAACCCTGAGGACTAAGATGAATGCCTCTATACTAGTACTTTCACCGGTCGTCACCCACACGGACCACAACAATGCGATCACTACGCGATAGCGACCTGGGCCTCTATTCAGGTGCTAGACAAGTTGCATTCGAAAATCGTTAGCGATTATGTTTCGATTGATAAATGTATGGAATTGACGTAAGCCACCGAGATAGTAACGTGACACTTACGTCAATTCCATATATTTTTCAATCGAAACATAATCGCTAAAGATTGTCGAATGCAACTTGTCTAGCACCACTAAATAGAGGCCCTGGACGCACCCAACATAATGTCCTAGCGCCACTATTACGAATATATCATACTTGCTATAAGTACTTATTGGAAAATACGATACATCGATTATAAAAACCTTCAACCATCTCTGTATCTGATCCCTTATAAACTACGCCTTTATGCTTACCTTGTTTAAATGCAAAACCGTTTATACGTTGTGTAAACCACACGACAACAAAACATCGACTCAGCCATACGAAACGGTCATAGGTCTTTCAAAAATATTATGGGTTTGCGAAAACAGTTTTTCGATTAAGTAATTCCTTTATGAAAATATTAAGCTTTAAAGCGCAAATTTTGTTAGACTCAAGTGTCCCCAACCCATACAGCCAAAACTACAAATATTAAAAATCTGAAAAAATCTGAAATGAAAGAACATATAACGAATTTTAAAGGAAAACTATCACGAGTACGTAGACATCATTGGTTCTTGAGATACAGGCGATTAAAGTGTTTTACCTACTAAAATCATCTAAGACCACCAAATCATCTAATGGCACCAATTGACTTTAAATAGAAAATTAGTTATTATTTGTTCATTTTTATGTTTGTAGTACTTAACGGCTTCGGAACCCTACACTGAGCATGGACCGACATGCTCTTGTCTGGTTTATTTTATAGAACTGACAGCAATCAAAATTTGTAAATGAAACATAATATATTCAGATAATTATTATAACCTAAATTACTACGCTACATAGCAAATCAGATGGCTAGTATGCTCATTCGCCTTCCCCATGGCATACAAAAACAATATATCGCACCTTCGGTAGAACAAGGGCACAATTGCCCCTTTAGTCACATTGTACATTGTGCCCTTTGTTCTAGTGGACAAGGGCATAATTGCCCCTTTAGTCACATTGTATATTTTGCCCTTGTTCTACCGAAGGTGCGATATGTATACTAAATATATTGGCTACCTACGAGACAGGCTGAGCCTAGTTTAAATTTTACAATTCTCATTCAATTGCACTTGGTGTCCTTGCTTGGTTAAGATTTTTGTTTTATCAATCGTTTTGTGTCAATTGAAAGTGAGAAATAAACTATTCTTATATTCTTATATATACACACATCATGGTCAGTAACTGATTTGTTAGTCAAAAATAACTGAAACTATTTCAAAATATAAACACTAATTAAGCTAAGTATATGTTCTACCTAACTATCGAGTTACCTAACAAAAATTTGAAGTATATAAATGTTTAACCTAAAGTCAACAAGGCTGCGATTACCAGCTACTAGTTCGTTATACTCCCTACACAAGCGAACAACGGAATTGTAGAAGATAGTATTATTCCCATATACAGACAAACTATTACCTTGTTTTACGAGAGTATCGGAACGAGCACATCCATAAGAACCTTACCTTAACCCGAAACATCTAACAAGGCAGATAACAGCTAGAGTTTAAGTTTCAATCATCCCAGTACCTAGACCTGACCTAGTTGCCAACGCGAAGCAAGGCTATCTAAATAGTTTAAATCTACAACACAATGTTATCTAGTGAGAAGCCGCAGAAGTCGTGCTAACAAGCTTCCTGGACCGAATGGAACAAGTTGGGGCAAGTCAGCCGAACTCACAAATGGGGAGAACTGTATCTCCCCAAAGCTGTCCACTTACCACACAAGGGCTTGCAAACAACTCCATCGGAAATAATAATACACGTAAATTTATTAGTTACATTTATTATCTAATTAACGAGCAATCACATGTGGCTAATTAATCATGTTACTGGTGTTCGAATTGGAGCTATTAAAATGTTATTACATCGTATGACCCGCATCAACATCATATGCAAATGTACCACTTTAAAAATATGTCACCAACACACATTCAATTTGTGACCTCTTTTTTATTTGAACATTGTATTATATATTAATTACTTGTTAAACAATAGGCCATGGGGCCACTGTTACAGTAAGTATAACTTTATCTAATTTACAAACAACTTAAGATAAAGATCATTTACATATAGTGCAATTTGATCTAGCAACCCTAAGATAAGCGAAGAAGGGAGTAACTTTAAACATAGTTTGAGTCGCAACACTAAACAGGAGTACTAGGTACACAGCGCGCTCCACGACAATGAGGTCCGAGCGCTGCACCGGAGTGCCCTTCCCGACCGCCCGAGCTTTCTTATTCAATCTGAATAACTTCCGAGAGCAGCGCAAGCAAAACTTCTTGTTACTACTCTTTAATTTCTATCTCCTTATTATTTTATTTAGCCCTCCGACTGCAGAGGAGATAGAACAAAGTTTAAAACAAAATCTACTAAACCTAATAGCTAACTTTTGTCCGTGTTAACGTTATTCTTTATGTATTTCTCCCCCAGAAACGTTCCTGAATTTTTTACTCTGCCGTCTGAAATAACTTGCGGTGCGAAACTATTTGAGCTCGCATTTTTATTCCGGGTTCCTGCACAAGCGGCACACGTCAGAGGTCATTAGTGGCCGCGGGGCGGCGTCGCGTCGCCCGTCGATGCTTAATTAAACTCGTACTAAACTGTTCTTTCTTACGGCCCCAATTACTTTTTCTACTTCCTTAATCGAGTTTCCCTTATCCCACCTGAAGACAGTTGCTAAGTTTGTTGCGGCTGCCGACTTCTCAGATAGCTAACTTTTATCTGCCCGTTCGCCGCTAAACAAGGCTTTCCGTTTTCTCGTGCCACCGTGGTACTCTGTTGTGTTGTGACGAAACTTGACTCAACTTAAATTAGTTCTACCTACAGTATATATACGTGGGTGACATCGACGTCAACTGTCAGCTTTAGACACTCTCAGAGATCTTATCGCTTAAGATGTCAATAGTGTGGTTATATTTTAACTAAAGGGCTTTGGCATGAAATCGATAATTTATTAGCAAGTTTAGTACTGTACAAATTCTAGAACATTCACGGAAACATTTGACAGCGTTCAGAATGTCTTTCTACATACAAAAAATAAAAATATTCTTGATAGTTACGGTTAAACATCGGTGAAACAAGTTGCATTCGACAATCGCTATCGATTATGTTTCGATTGAAAGATATATGGAATTGACGTAAGCCACCAAGATAGTGCCACGTGACTATCTCGGTGGCTGACGTCAATTCCATACGTTTGTCTATCGAAACATAATCGCTAACGAGTGTCGAATGCAACTTGTCTAGCCTCACAGGTTTTATAGCCAGAATAGGTAACTTTTAACGGTAAAATAACAAGAATGTATTGCAACCAATAAAAACAATCACATATTGATATAAAGCTTCTGTGAAATGGCATTGCTTTACATGAATTTATGAATATAGTCTTTCATACTTTTTTCTTTGGACGCAGATCGGACGGGTCTCTCGCCGACCTTTATGTGCGATCGAGCGCACACAATGTCCGTAATGGCGGCCATTAGGAACATCAATTTGTTCAAGCGTGACGTTACACTTGTCCCGCTGCGCTCTTTCTTATGCGAGCTGTTTAGCACAAGTGAGGCGCACGCGAAAAAATGGCCTGACCGTGGCATAGAACAAGCACCTTGCCATGTCTGCTAACCTTACCTACCAAAGGTCGGGTACTTAAAGTTTGAAACATGTTTTTCATTAATAATATACAGGTATACTCACTTGGTTGATATATTAATTATATTGACCAACGCTGAGAGTAACATAAAGATCATTTTCGATTAAGCTCACACCTTAGTCAATATACTAAATACTTGGAGTTAGACGTTTGATTTTAGTGGAATCATAACGCTTAATCACCTCCTTCTTTCCTTATTAAAATAGATTTTAAAGGTTTGGGTGCTGCCGAGGTCTCTGCTTTACTTATCCATAAAACAATTTAAATGTATTATTAACATATTTGATAAATAATTTTAAAAACGATCATTGCTAAATGAAACAACTTCATCCTATATGTTATATACACTTACATCAACATCTATTTACAGTAACCGCGAACGAAGCACCCACACAGAAGAATCGTTATTCAGCAAAACCAACAAGTCCGCGCGAGCGCGTCCTCGCTGACCTATTTATCATCATATTATATCTCCCAGATACGATTCTGAATCCTCCGGTTGTATGCGCTCGCGTGTTTGATTACAATAAGAGCATTCTGTCGCGCCAACTCGATCCTCGAATTACACGCAGCAGCGGGCGAGCTTTGAATAAAGTGAAATTTCTTCTTGTTATTTTCAGATTGTGAATCACAATTCAGCGACCAAATGTGGGCCCGTATTTACCGACCCGCAGGTAAACTCCGCTAGCAGTTAAAAAGGAATTCGGGGGAATTTTATCGCTCGTTAGAGACCTTAAACGGTAAGAGCATCCGGACCCGCGCGGCACACGCTGGCCCGCCCCGCGCTGATCTCCTTATGTTTCCTTACGGTATTATTGGCTAATTCTGCCACACGTGAGTTTTAAGAGCGCTCATTTCGACTAATTGTATAAACCTTGTTCTAACTTCCATTAATCACCGGCGTCGGACTTACGTACAATCCGCGTTGGATCCCCGGCCCTGTACAACACTAAGTTAATTTGTTTAAGCTCCAGACGTAAACTTCAATAACCGTCTTTGCTTCAAATAAGATAAATAAGTTCTGCCGAGGAAACCTACTTAGTGAACTTTCTTAACCCCATTATGGAAAGGGAATGGAGGTTTTTGTATCGGCGCAGCCATCGTTACGGTCTAGATAATCCGTCCAAGTTCGTCGAACAATATTGCGCGGGCCGTATGATAAGGTGTTGATAGATCGGCCGCGCCCGCACGCCATTCTGACATTTGCTCTTCTTTGTTATATTGTTCTTATTTCTATGACTAACCCGTCTTCGCGTTGTTTATATTTCGATCTTCCGATTTTCAAATTGTAAAATAACATACCTACAAGGGGATAAATTATACGCATTTTCCTGTTGTTTGGTTTGACATGACTGGCATGGGATTTATCCGTTCTCAGATGTAGGCAAACGAAAGTTAACGACAAACACGGAATGACATTAAAGGGCAGAAAAGCCACAGAGATCAAACAACCCAACCCGTGAAACAAACAATAACACATAAATCATAATACTCTACATCAAGACTCAGCCTGGACCGAAAGTGTTACTACAACTGTTGTTGCTAATAAACTTATACTTATCGCTTGTCTATGCAATGAAGATAGAGTTCTGTTTAGTATCAACACGATGAAAAATGAGAAGTTTTGAGGCGAAAATATATGAAACGGCTACAGAAACTTATTTTGCGAGCTGAAAGGGAGCAACAATGTAGTTAAGGAAATTCTTAATATTATTGTATCAACTTGCGAGTATGTATGCACAAAATTACACACATTTACTAACGGGCGCACACAGAGTCAGTTAATGTCAATTTTTCAAACACAAGTTTGAAAAAGGAACAAGTTAACTGTCTCAAAAATGTTTCGGAGTACTGGTACGGCGGTTAGTCGTAAAAGCTAATTCATAAAACCAAATTAATCAAAACTAGTTAACAGTTTTTAATGATTTACATTAAACATTTGTCATATTATCATCAAGATATTGACCGCGATTACTTTTCGGTTTATCGTTGAGCTCCCAATACTTCAATGCAGTTGCATGCGTCATGATCACGGGCAGACTGAAGAAATTGCGGGTAGGTGTTCAAGTTGCGTACAGTAGAAGTACGATGTCTACCGCTGTGAGTACTATTTATACCTTAGATGAAAACAAAAAGAGGAAGATATGTGACCAGGCACGCGGGCTTAAGCGCCTCAATATAGGCGCTTAGCGCCTAATCTGAGTCAGTTGTCAGGCGCCACCGATCAGTCAACACGTGTCTGAGCGAGATAGGGTAATTTTTTCTTTTTTTATATACGCGTACTGTCATCTTTCGCGTCATTATTGCGAGATATAATTGCCGTCTCACTTACGCAAATATGTTAGCCATCAATTAAACTCTATAGCTCTTTAGTGCATGTGTAAACACATTCTTTTACAGCTGTGTGTGTGGTATTTACGAATGTAGGTGTGGCGTCACGCATTATTTTAATGTTTTGTCCGGCGACAACATTTTTGCTTTAGTCAAAGATTTATACTCTGGTATTCCTGTTATTACAGACAATATCCCGTTAGCAAAATATTAAATAAATATCCGGGGACAATGTCAGAATTGATCTAGTCCCGAACTAAGCTCAAATATCACAAATATCTGCCCTTACCTGGATTTGAACCCGGGACCTCTAACTTCGTAGGCAGGAGATGTTTTGTATGTTTCTCTATATAAGTAAGTTAATCGCTATCTAGTACCCATAGTACAGTCAAGTTCAAAAGTATGTATACACTTTAGTACCTTGTCACTTTAATCGCTTGGATAATTTCATATGGCAGTTTAAAAATAGACAAGGTACTAAAGTGTATACATACTTTTGAACTTGACTGTACTAGCCTAGAACTTAGTTTGTGGCTAGGTCAATTTGTGCGAAATCGTCCCGTGATATATTTTTTGTAGAGATATTTTTTATTAATAATGAATAAATAAACGACGATTTCACACAAATTGACCTTATCCCAAACTAAGCTCTAGGCTTGTATTATGGCTAATAGACACTGATAAACATATATTATACTTAAATATAAAGAAAACATCCAAGGCTTATGAATAAATACTCGTGCTCATCACAAAAATATTTGCCCTTACCGGGATTTGAACCCAGGACCGTTAGCTTCGAAAGCAGGGTCACTACCAACAAAGGCCAGCGTATCGTCAATTAATTTATTTATATGTCACACTTGTGTATGGAAAATCGTCACTAGGAAACAACCTTAATCCTCATTAACTCACTGAGTGCGGAAGTAAGCAATAATAACTACACAGCAATGTGTACTCACTTACATAAAGCAATAAAGACAATGCTAAGCTTTCACGTTCATTGCTGAACAACTTACATCCAACTTGTTTTATAAGGCTTCTTGTGAACATCGCTCAAAGTTGAATATCCATGAAACTTTTAATGTAAAAACAAGTTGCTTTACGACAGTATTTTACTTTTTTAAATCAACTCTGTTACTTCACTCGTTCTAATGTTATATATATTACAAATGTGAAACTGTGACTGTCAGTCATCTTGTTCTTGTATTTTAGTATCGTGAAAAACTGTGGTGAGGTCACCGTTCGATGTTAAAATTACAGTTAGTTGCAATATCGAAATGGCTACATAAATAGGGTTGTTTTGGTTACCAATGGTCAACAGAAATTAAACCAAAAAACCGAGGAGTAAAGCTAATTCATTATGATAAATATTTATGCAAAAAATGACACATACTAACGTGCGCACTCGGAGTCAGTTAAAGGCGATTTTTCATTCCCAAATTTAAATAAAGAACGAGTCAACTGTCTCGAAAATGTTTCAGGGTACGGCGGTTAATCTGAAAATTAAGCAAACCCAAGAAAATCTAGACTGACAGTTTTTAATTATATAACGTTAAACATTAGACACACGACAAATGATACATTATAAAATGTTTCTTGAAAAAAACATTCGCACTGTTAGCTTATCTCCTCCTGGAATACCTTTTCCAATATTCGAGTTTTATAAGTACATTGCTCTTACAATTTTCTATAGCTTATTGAGTTTGTTTTTCGCTTTTCAGTGAATATTTTTATTGCAGTCGTGTTCTTTGCTTTTTAGGGTTCCGTCCGTCCGTCCGCAGCCTAGCGCAGAGACTCTTAGTACTAGAAAGCTGTAACTTGGCATGAATGAATATGCATATTAGTCACGCCAAGTAAGTGGTAGGTACAATAAATAGTAAAAAAAAGTTTTTTTTTTGGGATCCTCCCCTATACGTAACATGGGAATGTATTTTTTTGGCGTATACCCCATCGTGTGGGGTATCGTTGGATAGGTCTTTCGGGGTTGTGAAAACCGTTTATAAAATATTAAGCTTTAAAGCGCTAATTTTTGTTAGACTCAAGTGTCGTCGTCGTCGTCGTCGTCGTCGTCGTCGTCGTCCCCCACAGCCAAAACTACAAATGCTATAAATCTGAAAAAAGTTTTAAATGAAAGGACATATAACGAATTTTAAAGGAAAACTATCATGACTAAGTAGACATCATTGGTTCTTGAGATACAGGCGATTAAAGTGTTTATACCTATTAAAATCACCTTTTGGCACCAATTGACTTTAAATAGAAAATTAGTTATTACTTGTTGATTTTTATGTTTGTAGTATAATCGCCCACACAGCTGAGTGACCAATGAAGATAAACAGAGAGAAACTGTGTTGGTCGTGCACATGAGATTCTTATGTAAAATCTATATTCATATCTCTCTACATTTTCTCACTTCCGTCTTTAATGGGCAGTCAATTGTGTGGCTGTTTGTACTTAACGGCTTCGGAACCTTAAACTGAGCATGGTCCAACATGCTCTTGCCCGGTTTTTAATAAATTTTACTTGTAATAATTACATTTAGTAATGAAGACCAGAAACGTTATAAATAAGTTATTTAATGTGACAGAATTTAAAATATAAAATACCCTTTATCAACCCTTCCTAATGGTCCTCATGAGTAAGTTCTTAAAACATAAGTAGAAAGAATATTACATATTGCACAAAGATTGTTCAAATTGTGCAACATAATTTGCGAGTAACATAGTGAACGTGAATATCTTGAGGCTGTGATGGCTTTCCAACGATATTAATATCAGCCGATCTTCGTCGCACGTGCAGTCAACTGTCTTGTTAATAATACCTTCACGTCACAGTCTTGCGTTACTACGTACGAGTATGTCATGACATGAACAGGAATCGGAAATTCTAATGCTTATTTACCTAAACTTTGGCTTCGGTGAAGGTATTTGAATAGTATGGAGGCGGACTCTATATAATTAGGGTTCCGTAGTCAAACTAGGAACCCTTATAGTTTCGCCATGTCAATCTGTCCGTCCGTTCGCAGCCTAGCGCAGAGACTCTTAGTACTAGAAAGCTGTAAATTGGCATAAATATACATATTAGTCACGCCAACAAAGTGGTATAATATAAGAAAGAAAGAAAGAAAGAAAACAATTTATTCAATTTTAATTCAATTAATATAAAGTTTTTTTTTAGGTTAAGTACCTCCCCTACACGTAGCGTGGGGATGTATTTTTTTTTCTTGTCTACCTCATAGAGTGGCTGTCATTGGATAGGTCTTTAAAAAATGTTGTGGGTTTGTGATGACATTTTTTCGATCAAGCGATTCGTTTATGAAATAGCTTAGCTTAGCTTAGAGCTTTATAGCGCTGTTAGAGTCAAGAATCCGACCCTTGTAGTTTTGGCTGTAGAAGGGGGGGGACACTTGAGAACCATTTGAGGTTGTAGGATTGCAGTCTTGTGATTATACTCTAGAGAATTCAAAAGTCTATGCATCTCAGATTCAACGTGCCATCAGGTGGCCTGATCATTAAAAAAGTACATGTATTATTTCAAAAAAAAAAAAAAAAAATATACAAGTTCAGCTTTGCCTGATGGCATTACACAGTTAAGTATTCAATATGATGTGCATTTTAGCATATCCAAGGCTCCTTCTAACCTAAGCACAAAGACTAGATTTTAAACACGACGCCAAAATTGTGTATCCATGTTCCAAAGATTGTAAATCAAAAGAAACGAATTTAAATTAACTGAGTATCTCTGTGTGCCAAATAAATAAACATTCAGCTTATCTGATACCTTGACAAATCAACTCTGACAGCGGCCCCAGGGTTTGATATAACCTGATTGAACACAACTTTGATCGCAATAGGATTAAAGTGACCCATATCAAGTGAAGAGTCCGCGACACGGCCGCAACAGTTGGGCGAGCTGCGGAGTTGCACTTAGTACCTATTAGCGACCGACCGATGTCCGGCTGTCGAACCCGGGCTAAGCCGTGAAATCAATTAAATTTAGACTAATCGTCCGGCAAGGGCTCCGCCGCCATATTGCGGGCCAGCGCATTCGTGTTGTGTTTCAAGTTTACTTGCCAAAATTGAGATAAAGTCGGTGTTTCTTGCACGACGAAACAGTATTTAAATATAATACTAAATTACACCACATACATGGCGAAGCAAAATTATTGATATAAAAAACGATTTCTTTTAATTTTGAAGTATCCTGTGAAGTAAGCTAACCCTTCAGTATTCGAATCATCACAATAATTTTAATTGAAACGAGTTGTTTATGTTTAGTCTATGGTCAGTTAAAATACTCATTAAAATATTAAATTATTTATAGGTTTCCGCAAATTAAATTTACTTGGGGCTTTAATGTACTGGCAACGTTATTATAATCATAATCATTATAATTTATTTGCTATATGTATAACATATAATATGGTGTTCAGTTTATGGAAGGTTCACATATTTAACCATAAACATAGGAATGCAAATGTTACCTTCTTTACCCAAAATATATCTAAAAATCTAAACTACTATTGACCATTTCTTAGCAATATACATACATACATAACGTCACGCCTTCATTCCCAGAGTGGGGTAGGCAGAGCTACAGAAATACCAAAAACTCTAAAAAGACGTTGATAAATCTGTTACCACATTTTGCACAATCAGGCCTTTCTTAGCAATATACATAATTCCGATGAATAACTAAAAATAGTAATGATACGTTAACAAGCCATATGTCAAATAAGTTCCTAATATAAATTAAAAGATGAATTAATTAACCTTTCAGGCATAGCCATTCATCTTGTTCTTATTCATGTTATGGTTAGTTAATTTATAGCTTTTATAGCTAGCTAGCTATTTACAGTAATGGCGGCCGAGTACAAAACGATAACATGTCAAAAGCAATATGGTTTTATCTAGTAGAACAGAGCCTCTGTATGTGGTAGGTTAGGTATGCTCCAACAATATGTGCAAGTATATCCTAGAGAAGTCAATAAACTATTCGCAATAAGGGTTGACTGGATGAATTATTCGCCGAAGGATCACTTAACGTACGGCGCTCACGTGAGGCGGGATGGCACTCCCGAAGTGTCACTCGGAATAGAACTACTAATGGACGTTCTCTATAACCTGTCTAGTTTCAAACAAACTTCCATCACAATTAAATTTGAGCTAGATAATTAATCAACTTGAAATGTTTGCGAAACTTCTTCGCAGCTATTCTAAATCCGTAATTAATTATGATGTGGGTAAGTAATATTCGTTAGGGTCCACTAAAGATCGACTCAAAAAGTATCACCTGTAATCCATTTCCATATCAATGTTTTAACCTCCTAACTACAAACTGGGAGATTTTTGTAAGAAGGAATTTGAATCTACTATCAAGGAAATATAGTCCAATTTACCTTTGCTCTTAAATGCCATTTTCAAAGTTTCAATTAAATTACGTGGATTATGCATTTCCTATAGCACACCGGGTCTTACGAATTAAATACTTTAAACGCAATCTTGCTTTTTTGTCCTGTTTGGGTTGAAGTTCTACACAGTATTGTCAACGTTTTGATAACTCTTAATTACTTACCGAGTTAATTTTACTAAAACACGTCAAACGCAATATTGTTTTACACAATGCCTTTGGACTGTAGTAGATAAGAGCTAACGTAACATGAACAATATTGACCATATGATAAACATGTTAGGCATTTTTTTTTTTTTTTTCTGTTAAGGAGAAGGCACACGAGCGCTCAGGCCACCTGATGGTAAGTGGAATCTGAGACCCATAGACATTTGAATTCTCAAGACTATAATCCTAAGACCTCAAATGCGTTGCCAACCCTGAGGACTAAGATGGAATGCCTCTATGCTAGTAATTTCACCGGTTGTCTTAATCCCACACCGGAACACAACAATGCGAACACTGTTGCTTGGCGGGATATGGTTTTACCAAATAAGAGTAAGGACCAAAAAGTTGCCATACATTTGTAGGGATAATTTTCGTGTCACAACGGAACTTTTCCACTTTTGTTGTTTGCATGGTTAACTACGCTTAACTATGGTCCAACTATTCGGTTCCTTACCCATATAAATGTTAGGACTTTATTTTGAATGAGTTTAAAAGTAAGTAACTGTTTATTTTTGGTATGTTTGTGACATTTTCACAACAAAACGGCCAAACGGATCTTCATGAAATCTGGCAAAGAGATAAATTGTATCCATAGGACATAGGATTAAATACCCCAGAAATTGCACAATTTCCGAGGGAATAGCGATAAGTAACCTTTTTGCGGACAAAGTCGCGGCCAAAAGCTCATAGTCTAGCTAGTCATCACACATGACTTCAACTTTACATTATACTCGTACGTCAATTCTGGCCAAAATATGTCGTGTTCCGCCTTACGTCACATACGAATGCGTCACTCACACACCAAACAAGTATTAAAAGTTATGCAAAATTTAACTTAATCTTTAAGAAATAACGCCTCTTTTAAACTGTACCTATGACAACTATAAGTATCGGTAGCGTCGTAGGCACGACAGCTCATGACTACTTTAGGCATCGTTGGCGTTCAAAGGGTCAATAAATCTGTAAAGTATTTGTAATTATGGGCCTTGTTGCCTGAAATAAAACTTCCATAATTATGTTAATTCTTATACCGAAAAAATAATAAATTTAAAATCTATTCATAACGATACTGCAACTACATGGATATTATCATCTTTACGTTTAAAAACTGGGTCGTGCCATGAACATGTGCGAGTATGTGTGTAAGGTCGGCCCAAGCTCAGTGCAGGGTTCCGGCGCTGTTACTACAAACACAAATAACCATCTCGGAAAACATTAAGTATAAACTAATTTTCTATTTAAATTAAAGTTATTTGATTCTGCCTTAGATGAAGGTGTAAGCCATTTAAGTCTACTAAGTCGCATATTTTTTATTTGAAATTCGTTATAATGTGCTTTTATTTTAAATATTTTCATTTAAGATTGTTTTGACTTTACTGGGTGGGGATGTAGCTCTAGCGAAAATGGCTCTTTTAGATTTCAAAAATTCTAAACGGCCTCCAAACCTTAAAACTGAGAGTAACATACACATTATGAATTTTAATGGCTAAACAACATAGTGTAAAATAAAAAAAATAGCCCTTCTTTACATAGTTATTCAGAAAGTACGCATTTTTTTACCTATATTATCATTTATCTTAGTGCCAGGTATAAATATTTATATGTTTACATATTTTCAGTTTTGTAACTATGATTTCAGAAAAAAATCGAGTGTGCAAAAACATGGCGAAACTATAAGGGTCGTTTGACTTTAGAACCCTAAACAACACATTTATGTCATATGATGTGCAACTTTGTACAGATGGAAACATCGCAACCCTTTGAGCTTTCATGCAAAACGCTGCCACTCAAAAGCTGAGCCTGTTAGGTCTAAAAACGTTAAGTTAATCGAGTAACAAGCGTCAAGTGCTGTTGGTCCGAGGGCTCTTGGCAGCATGTGGCTGGAACACTCCACTCCCTCCCGGGTTACAAAGACTGCCCACGGTAAGTCCACTCTGTTTCGGCAACTACTAACCCCTGCTCCAGTTTAAAAGGATACAACCATAGTGCTTGAAAGCGAACAGGAATTTATTGGGGACGTAGTTGTAAATTTTAGGAAAGGCAAATGTAGTTTCCATGCTTTGAGATGTAAGTGTTGGATATCTTGGTACTGTGGGGGTGGTGGGCTATTCGATTAAACTTTATATTTACGTATTTATTTATTAGAGGTTGCTTATTTATATAAAAAAACATTGCTTTGTACTTCTTTAGGTCCTGCTTCTTAGTCTGTTTATGACAGCGATCGGAGTGTTCCTATTTTAAATATAGGGCCAAAGAGGTAATGTGGAGGTCTTTAACCGTCACAGTACCTATTTATAACTATATTAAATATGAATAATCTGTTTGTTTTCATTTACAACCTCTTATAGACTACTACGCGCTTTTGGGAGCTAGACTCTCAGTTCTATAATGGTACTGCGTCGTGTTTAGAGACAAATTTTGGAAATAAATTGTTACGGTATACATACGATACAAATAATTGTGTTATTTTTTTATATCGAAAATAATCATTGTGGGTCCCTTGGCATTTTATACACATCCCCAAGATGTCAAGAAAGTCTATAGTACTTCTATATCCTTAATGTATCTCGGCAGGCTTCGTTTTTCTATGGAACACGTCGAGTGACAAATATACTGTCAGATGCGAGTGCGAGTGAGACAACGACAGCTAGCCAAAGGGCACTAAGTTAATAGAAGCACTGTACACCAAAATATGCCACTGACAGTAAGGACATATATTTGGCGTGGCGGTTAGATATAAAGCGCTTTCGACTGTACCGACTCTGTCTTTGCACCAAATTGTGACTACTTTTAGTTTATTTTCCATTAAAAAAGTATAAGTAAATGTATTTTTATAACCACGTCATACCTCTAAGCATCGCAGCAAAGCATGTGTAACGTAAAGGAAATTTCATATGAACGGTAATGCTCAATTTGCTTTTCGCTTGGAGCGAAGCAAGCGCACATATTAGTGAGATTTGATTAAACGTACATGCATTACTGGCGCTGTACAAACTGCAAATGCGCCATTTGCGTGCGGGATGCTCTATTTAATGTTGACGGTGCATACATGCAACACTACTTACTCATTGATATTTACTTATCTGTTGTTTGATACTTCTTCATTCCTAGTACCTATTGAGTAATTGATATAAAGTACATTTCCGTTAACGAGGCTCACGTCATCGGAGCGCTTTTACTTTAAGCTTATACTATCCCTCGACCGTCTGTCCGATTAAAAAGGGCTTTGAAATCAATAGGCAAGCGGTCCACATTTTCCTAAACTAATACATCCTGTTGTTATGGCAGATTTACTTAACAATAATAACAAAAATTAACAATTAGGGTACATTCACGGTCTAATAGAATAAATTTCAAAATAATGATTTACCTATTTACCAATTTATGTTAAAACCTTTTAGTTAGCAACAAATACCAACCAACTGCTGCTAAGCTGCTATAGTAACAAAAAGATATAAAATAAATGATACTAAAACGAAAACCTGCCTTCGAAAACGCAAGAAATAACTTCTTTTAAATCGATAGGTAAATAGTGACCTATTTACCTACCGCTTTAATAGAAGTTATGTTGGGCCAACTGAAGTATTTTGAAGGCTTTTGGTTAAAATATTATGGGACGCTGACTTCAGTTGGACTGACCTATTACCTACTAATGTAAAAGAAGTTTTTTTCTTGCTTTTTTAGTTGGATACATTTAATGAGTTTCAAATTATTTGACTCCTCGGGTGGCATCCAGGGACCGGAACCGCTTAGCATTAAAGGGGTTTTCGATAGGGTATTTGATAGACTTGTTTTTACAAACCCCAAGGATGAGCTAAGCCTATCGTTGACATAGTCCAATGAAAGGGCAACCAAGCGATACAATTAATTCGACTAAGCGCTAACCCATTCCCAATACCCTATCATCTGTTACCCTTTTTAAACTTAATCGAACGGTTTCAAGCTTTTTTAATCTCTATGCGCAAGTGTTTCGACTTATTATTGCACTACCTAACAATTGAATGGGTAGCGGCGGCAGGTGAGTAGCGCATGCGAGACGGCGAGGTGAGCCAGCCGAAATGTGCCGAAGACGGCCGAGGCTTTGTCATAGAGTCGCACTGTTCGCTACATCAAACAATAGTAAACCTAATTATCGTTCCCACAAAATGTACATTGTTTTGTTTGGGATTTGCTTTGAACTTGTTTTTTTTTAAGGCTGTAGGTTCAACTGACTTTGGTGGATTTTGGCGTAAAGTGTTTGTTTACTTTCAGAAATGAGTGATCAGGGTCGATTAAATAAATTGTATACTACCTACGTAGTTAGCTAAGTTCTTAGTTCCATCTGAAATATTAGATATTTTTTAAATAAAATAGTCAGTTAAAAAGTTTCGCCGACGAATTTTCAAAGAAAACAAAATGGAAAGCTTGCTTTGCGCAGGCAAATTACCATGTTATAGGTGGGCGCAATTAATATGGCGCGCGGATTATGCAATAATAGACTCTCTATCAACGGTGTAAGCGCTTCCATGCGCACATTATTAATTGTGTCGTGCTATAAACACGGTTAATATTAATAAATATTAAATATTTGTAAATTGAGAAGTAGCTTTTAGGGTTCCGTAGTCAAACTAGGAACCCTTATAGTTTCGCCATGTCCGTCCGTCCGTCCGTCCGTCCGCAGCCTAGCTCAGATACCTACTCTTTATACTAGAAAGCTGTAATTTGGCATGAATGTACATATTAGTCACGCCAACAAAGTGGTAAAATACAATCTTGAAAAACATTTTTTTTAGTGTAGGTACCTCTCCTACACGTAACGTGGGGATGATATTTTTTTCTCGTCTACCCCATAGTGTGGAGTGACGTTGGACAGGTCTTTCAAAAATATTGCGGGTTTGTAAAAACAGTTTTCTGATTAAGTGATCCGTTTATGAAATATTCAGCTTTAAAGCGCTAATTTTTGTTAGAGTCAAATGTTAACCATTATTTAGCCTTTGTTCTTTTCGAAACTGTTGAGGAAATCAAAATGATTTACATACATTTTGTACGCTGTAAATCACTATTTACCTATTGTTATATTATACGAGTATAGGGTTAATTACACCATCACTGCGATCTAAATAATTTACTTACGTTTTTAAAGTGTAAGCAAGCCATTATTCACAAATTGTTCCATATATAAGGTCGATTATTTAATGAGACTGGTTTATAGTTAAGTACATATTTTTAGTGTAATTATGTACTAATTGTTCAATATTAGGTCAATTGTTTAATGAGACTGTTGATGATCAAAATGATTTATTTATTTTTCATATTTTTACAGTTTACCTATTGTTATATATAAGGTTAATTATTATTAAATGAAACTAGCTGTGATCAAAATTATATTGTAATGTAGAAGGTTAATTATTTAATGAAACTATTGTTGAGATCAAAATTATTTAGGTAGGTACTTATTTACTTATATATTTATACAGTGTAAATCATTATTTACTTAAGTACAATTTTTTAAAGTGCATCCATTCAGCAGTCCATTATTAAACCAATGTTTTAAAAAAACCGGGCAAGAGCATTTCGGACTATGCTCAGGTAGGGTTCTGACGCCGCTTATAAATGGCTAGTTCTACTGGGAAGGGACTAAAATTTAACAATTTTTGGCCCTTCGTGTTTTTTGATGTTTATGACTTCAAAGTTTTCTATTATAATCAAATATGCTAGAGTATTCTAGAATTGAAAGGGTCAGTCAAAATATTCAATTATTTAAAAGTTATAGGCATTTTTTAGTTTACGGAGGACAGGGAAATGAGAGTATATACAGGGAAGTGACTATAAAACCTTTTTTTCCTAAAAACTGGAATTCACAGCATATAGTACAACAGTTAATACATTATCTAATAAATACAACAGTTTGTATGTAAAGAAAAATCTTAATGTATACCATAATACTCACCAGGGAAGTGATAAAATAGGCAAGGGGATGAATCTTTAGGTATATAGAAATAAAAACCCTGATGAATGTTAACTTTTCTTTATGAAAAAAATAGTTTAAAACAACATCAAATTACTCAAGACAAAAAATAATCAACTTTTTCCTGACTCTCACAAAAAGTAACACCCACTTAATTTTGAATGTCACAAAAATATGCAACTAATCGTAAATAATCATCATCTACTTGAGACAATTAACATGAAATGTAATATTCCTTTATTGGATAGCATCAATCTTCGCAAGACAAAAAATAATGAACTTTTTTCCCGACTACTGCAAAAATAACAACCACTTTACTCTGGATGTCACAGAAATATGCAACCAAATAATAACCATCTTAAGACGATTAAAATTTAAAAAAAACATTTTTTTTGAAAAAATAAGATAACATTAATTTTCTCAAGACAATAAATAATCTACTTTTTTCCTGACTACCTACTACAAAATGTAACAACCACTTAAGACAGGATGTCACAGAAATATGCAACCAAATAATCATCATCCACTTAAGACAGTTAACATAAAATATTATTCAAACTAAACTCTTATTCTTGTTTGTCCTTTTCTTTATACGCGGCTAATTTTTCCGGATCTTTTTTAATTTTAGCATAACGTTTTCTCTCATTTTCTCTTTTTTTCTTAATATTTCTGCGATTTGATTTTGGGTTTACCCATTTCGCTTCTGTAAAAAAACGTTAGATTATTACAGCTCTTAAATAAAATAAAGTAAATAAATAAATATCACGGGACAATCTCAAACTAAGTTCTAGGCTTGTACTACGTGCAATAGGCACCGATAAAAACATACATTAAATATGTAGAAAACATCCATGACTCAGGAACAAATTTTTGCGCTCATCACACAAATATTTACCCATACCGGGAATCGAATTCATTGCCTCTTCTAATTATTCCCAAATTTAGTATAAATAAATCAGCCAACAATTAAATACTTAATGAAAATCACAGTAAACCCGGGGAATACCAAAATAATTATTATAAAACGACACCGTGATGTTGTTTCTTTTAGAATTAACAGCCATAACACATGTTTTTATCACTTCCCTGGGGTGCTCTCACTTCCCTGTGTATGTATTTCCAGGGAAGTGATAGACAGGGAAGTGATATTTTAAAAGATTTTCCCTTAAATCTTGACGATGGCTTTATTATATTCCAAAATAATATCTACCAATCTTCCGTGCAATTACAGAAATATTAGCAATGTATAAAAATTAAGTAATACTTGAAAGATTAATATTTAATTACGTACCATGTGGGTAAGAATTTGTCTGACCCGAACGCGGCAGTCCACACTAATCACTCTGGCACTACTAACCGTTGATCGGGTGAAACAAAACAAAGCCGTTTCTATGTTGTCTTTACCTCTCTCTTTCTATCGCCCTAGCGGCAACGTTACATACTATTCAATTTCAAGTTGATTTTAACGAAGTTTTGGGTGCCAGGGAAGTGATACTAAATACGTGTCGCCTTTGTTAAGTCAACAAAAACTCGGAGAAAAAATGGAACTGTAAAAACTTTTAACCTTTTCTGGGTAACATATACATTTGATTATTATATTAAAACAACATTTTGTTAGGAAACTGCTTTTTTAACCTTATTACGTGGATTTACATATTGGATTTAGGAATGTCGCCCAACAGGGAAGTGATATTTTTGAGTACTTTTAAATAAATTTGACGTAAAAATATTTGTTTGAGACGGATAATTTTAAACGTCCAATTAGATACCAATGTAAACCTTTATTTAATTTTGTCACGTAACACATGCATCAATAAAATATTCATTTACGACCTGAGCCAACCAAAATTTCTTAATTTGTAGAACTAGCGAAATACTACAAACACCAAAAACTATCTGTAAAAACAACAAGTATGAACTATTTTACTATTTAAAGTTATTTGGTGCCGTCTTAGCTAATTTTCGTAGGTATAAATACTTTAGTCGCCTGTATCTCAAGAACCAATCATGTCTACTTAGTGGTGATAGTTTTCCTCAAAAATTCGTTTTATGCGCTTTCATTCACGATTTTTTTCAGATTTTTATTATTTGTAGTTTTGGCTGTAGGGGCGGGGGGGGGGGGCGACACTTGACTCTAACAAAAATTAGCGCATTAAAGCTTAAAATTTCATAAACAGATCCCTTAATCGAAAAACTGTTTTCACAAACCCACAATATTTTTGAAAGACCTACCCAACAACATGCCACACTATAGGGTAGACGAAAAATAAAAAATCATCCCCACGTTACGTGTAGGGGAGGTAAGTACACCAAAAATAAAATTCTTATAAGATTTTATTTCACCACTGCTGACGTGACTAATATGTATATTCATGCCAAATTACAGCTTTCCAGTACTAAGAGTCTCTGAGCTAGGCTGCGGACGGACGGAAATGATCAAAAATGTAATTATTTACCTAACGTTCAAATTAACAAGACATTAAATAGGTATTTACGTTTTAAAGCTTGCTTGATATATTTTTTTAGTTCTTCTTGAGAATCGTCCTGGTACGTTTCCATGTTAAAAATACTTTCATATCAAACAAAATTTATTATTTAAAAGTCAACCAGCTCTCGCGTACACTTATGATAATAAAATAGCTTGCACTTTTTGCAGTAGGTACTTGCACAAGCAGCCATCCGTCACGCAGCCAAACGTCTTTATTATTCCGGCGGGAACATGAACTAAGAATTATTAAACAACATTATCATCTCAATCCCGTCCCGACACGAACTTAAATAAAGTAGGCAAGTAACGTCAGGCTAGACAGAAATCGCCCAAATGCGCAAAAAAGAGAGAGGCGATCAATGGGGTAAAACCCAGTTAATGCTAAGCGCTTCAATATTAAACTACCGAAACCCTAATGAAATTGGTAAGCTCTATGGAAGTGGTTAACTAGTTCAAAGGGGTTCCCCTAACGTTAAGGTAACACAATCATAGGGTAACCACATCGATTGGGTAGCCAAATGATAGGCTTACCCTATCGATAGGGTTAATCAAATGAAGGGGTTTTCCGGTCCCTGGTGGCATCCGCGTACCGGAAGACGCAGCGTGGGTAGACCTCCAACAACAACGACGACGACGACGCAAGCGGCGCAGGACCGGTCTTTGTGGCAAACCTTGGGGATGCCTATTCCAGCAGTGGACGTCTTTCGGCTGAAATGATAATGATCACGAAATTATTAGTGCCTATCGGTCACTTTAACGTTTTCCTACTTACACAGCTTCAATGACGTTATATCACATCACACCTAATAACCAATAAATTACCGTAATTACCGTGATAAATCTGATTGTTAAAAAATTTATTGTTGAAAACTGACGGGACACCAGCTGAAAGTGGTCTCTGTTGGGTGTAAACGTAAGCAATATCATGGTTTCTATTCTATTGGGTAAAACTATGTCGCCTTTGACATGTTGTCGTATTTTTCTAACTCGGTGGCCATACTATCACCTAAATAAGAGCTATCGCTTGATAGTAAGTATAAGCAGCTGGATAGTTTAAGTTGTGTGCTGTTATTTTATCCCGCGCGCAAATGTTTACTACGAAAAAACGTTTCAAACCGCGCATTAATAAAAATATCAAATAACACACGTAACACAAGTTGTCGCGCGAGAGCAACTTCGCTCCGCACTCAACCCGCTGTTTGCGACGAAAATTCGTCAAAATATTTTCATTGTCAACAAAGCGCTGAGTCAGCGGCGAAAACACTGATCAAGCGAGAAAGCTTGTCGAACAACTTTACTATACACGCCAAATAATGGAGAATGTCTAGACCTAGAGGTTTTCATCAAAATGAGCAACTAAAAGTTATACTCACAACAATATTGACAATGCAGCGAGCGCTTCATAAACTTTTGTAGACATAAAACATTATTGTTTGCGATTAAATTACACTTACTTTAAATCAAATATGTTCATCAGAACAAATTCATTTCTTTTAAACTCATTATCTTTTTTGCAGGGATATGTGATCTGCCAACCCAACAAACGACACCTTTTTGTAAATACCTAATCTTTTTTCCAAAACATCATTAGTAGCATCAGGGTGGCAATATTGCAACTTAACTAAGAAGACACGTGTATGATGTAGCCCCAGCGCACCGCGACCAAATATTAAGCGCCGGCTGAAATTTTGAACATAATGCAATTAAGGCCGAACCTAACATGTTGCGTACACGTGGTAATTAGATTATGAGAATCGGCTTTCGACTGGTAAATCAGTACGAGTACAGCTACCCCGCGGCCGGCGCGCATTAACGCGAGCCCGATTAATCAAAGCAAGCACCCATTCACACAGTTAACTGGCTCATATATACCGAAAATGGGAATTAGATTAAATGACCGTTATAAAGTTAACGTCTCACCCAATAAAGAATGTGTTCTTGTTATACTTTAATAGGCAATAATTCATTAATACCGCCCTAAAATGTAACTGTTTCCCGAGGAAGAGATTGTGTTGAGACATTACTGCGGCACTTAACTGCTACAGCTATCATTTGAATGGGAAACCATTACGCGTTTATGTTTAATGATTATTTGAAGCTCCTCATAATTTTGCGCCATTTGTAATTCCGCTCCTCGAATGTCTGGCTCGTTAAGGATTGCCGCTGCGGTGTAATTGTTTTGTATTTTTCCTCCTAGTATTCACTGTGTGTCCGACAGTTACCGACGCGGCCACTACCAGTACAATAAAAAGTTAATTAACATCCACAAAGAATTACATCATGCTGGCTGAAACACTCTGCACTGTTTCCTTTTCCGTGGTTGCACAGAGCGGTTGAAACGGTTTCAAATATGTGGATTACTCGCTGTCATCATTTCATAACACAATTCCAACGTTTTTAAACCAAAGGATTGAATAAAAGCAAAAAAAATCGCAGTGTGTCTGCACGGCTAACGTAAAACTATGCATATGCTAATTTAGCAGTTCTTTAAATTAGTTAGCGCGGTAGTTATAGAATTAAGCCGAGGTCCGGACGTGCTGAGGAAAGCCGCACTTAATACTTGCCTCGCTAATCCCCGCATGCTTTTTCGCTGCTTATCCTTGCATCCGAGGCGAGGCAATTAAATCGAACGTTGTTAACGATAATGTAGCAATTCGTCTGTGACTGCTTTAAATCCGCAGTGGAAGTGAACATCCGTTCGCAATTCTTTTAGCGCCGACGTGGCAATAAGTAACGCTTAGCTCGCCCGTGCCTGTGCTGAGCAAACCTAGTCTAGGGCGGACCATACATTACGCTATCTATTCTCTACACTAATACATACGTACGTGAGGATGTTTCCGTGTTTGCGCGCTTTATAGATCGATATCTGCGAGCGAGCTAAGTGCAAATGATGAACTACCGGGGAACAAATGCAGGTTGCTTCTGCAGCGCTCGGTACCGTTACTTGGCAGTAATAAAATAAATAAATATCACGGGGCAATGTCACACAGTTTGACCTAGTCCCAAGGCGTACTATGGGTACTGGATAACGATAAACATACTTGGGTCATACACAGATTTAGGTTACCATCTTTCCTGTGGACACACCGAAAGTTAACGTTTTTAAGGCCTAATTTTTTGTCTAAACCCATACCCGCAAAAACGCCGTCAGGACTGCTTTAGACCTATTATATAAAAACATAACTTATATGCACACAAGCTTGTAACTATTGACCACAAGAGAGACAACTTTTGTTTTTAAGAGTGTGTATGACCAACTTATATAGAGAAATATATACTTAAATACATATAAAACATCCAAAACTCAGGAACAAATACTCGTGCTCTTACCGGGAATTTGAACCCAGTTAACTGGCAGGGTCACTACCAATTAGGCCAACTTGTCGTCGCTTAGGATTGTTTTATAAATTATGACCAAGGCGACATGTCTCGGCTAGGTCCAGCCGTCGTTTCATTTTGTAGGTGTCCGCTTCCAGGAGACATGGAAATATGTGTTTTACTGTACACAAGCGAGGCGCTTGCGGGGGGATGACTTATGTGCGGTCTGAGCGTCTCGAGGCTTCGTGCAACATTGACTCTAACAAAATTACAAATGTCGTTCACTGTGTCCCGCTGTTGCAGCACGACCACTTTGCGCAATGCAATCAGGGAATGGGCACCGAAACGTAATCACTACGTACAGCCTAATCAGTAGTTATCGACCGCTAACTGCTGCCCGCGGGCGACTCTATGATCAGAGGCTATTTGTTTGGTGGCAGCGATCCGTAGTCACATTACGTAACTTTTGTTGCAGCAATATCTGACGAGTGATGTGTAACTAGTTCCACGGTTCATTTTGATATTAGTTTACCAGCTCAATCCATGTTTTTAAACAAATATTAATATCTTCAGTAGCATCCAGAATACACTCAGTTCTGAAGTTATTTAACTGTGAGTTTAAAAAGCGGGACTTGAAGTCAACTCGTAATATAAAAATGTTTATGCGGCGCTTACGTAAAATGATCTCGGAGCACTTTCTCACATTGTGCAGCGAGTACGGAGGCAACAATTCAATTTCTCACTGTCCAGGCGGGTGCAGTGACTCTTTATACTTTATGAGATGGCTTGACCTCAACTCGGCTAGCAAAAAGAAAGCGCGGGCGACCTTATTTACGGGTAGATCGATTGTGAATAGTTTAAAAATTCAGTTAGGGAATGCCTATTGGCGGTTTGTTACAGCTATGTCGGTTTCAGGAAGACAAAAATAGATAGAGGCTCAAATATACCTAGGTCTGAAAACGTCGGCAGGTTAGGTTAAGTTATATTGTACTTCTAAAAACATAAATAATTAGATATAAGCGCTTACTGTAAAAGGTATTTTTTTTTTCTTCTTTTTTGTTTAACTAGAGGAGAAGCGATTGCAATGTATGCTGTCTAGCAAAACCAGTCTATGGGTCCACAGAAAATCAGCGTCTTACTTCAAATAGGGGGTACGACACATATTATTTACTTCTAAACTGTTAGATTTAAAGAACATCTTGCAACACAATGTGTAAACTTTTTTAATATTTAAGCGAAATAAATATGTTTTATTTCTATTTCTATTCTTACAAAGTGAGTATGCATTAACAACCCACACATAATTATTATTTAAATATATTTCTGGATTCTAGTTAAAAAAGGTATAAGTCGACCTAACTCGTGATAAAGAAAGAAATACATAAACGGAGTATACTAGACTTAAACCCTTCTTCACTTGATCTTTAGAAGACGTATACCCTTTTTTAACTTGGATCCCAGATTTATAGTTAAGTACAAAAAAAGAAAACAGTAAATTCCCTACATGCTATGAGCGTGAGCTAATGTCGTTTGACTGAATGACTTAGTTCAGATACAAAATAACATTGTTACCGTTTATGCTTTTAACGTACTTCAATTTCTGTAGCATTAACTGTAGACTTGCTACGTACTTCTACGACGTAGCACTTCCCTTACGTAGCAAACAGGACTGCACCGAATTTATTACTAGAATGCATCAAATATACCTTATTAAAATGATAATCTGATACGGATACTATGCAAAGCGCATCCTGGAGGATATTAGTTCCTATTGTGCACGGTGTATTATCATTCCAGTGCATTCCGTATGTCCGTTAGGTGAAATAGAATGCCAGCACCGAGCCAACAATGAAACCTCGTTAGAGTTTATAATTAACATTTTCTATTTTATATCATTTATTACATGTCTCTATATGTTTTTTTTATGTTAATGTGAAGGCACACGAGCACTCAGGTCACCTGATGGTAAGAGGAATCTGAGACCCAATAGACATTTGAATTCTCAAGACTATAATCCTAAGACCTCAAATGCGTTGACAACCCTGAGGACTACGATGGAATGCTAGTGATTTCACCGGTTGTCTTATCCCCCACACCGGAAAACAACAATGCGAACACTGTTGCTTGGCGGGTGGTTAATGGATAAGATGGTGGTAGCGATCTGGACGGACCCTGCACTGGGTCCTATAGAGAGAAAACTAAAAATCATACCCGACAATATCTATACATTGACATCAAGTTCTTAAGTAATTAAATTCATTTTAAAACCAATTGCAAGTAATTATAATACTTTTTCTCCCACACGCTCGGAAATGTTAACCTTACTGTTGTAAAATCAGCCCGCAAAGTTCCGCGTTCCAGGCCCAGGCAAAATTAAAAAAAAAAAAAAAAATGACCAGCGGCAGCGGCCGCGAAAATGTATATAAACTTTCATAACGTACCCGGTTTTTTACTTTTTAAAACCATATTTGGACTATGATAACTAACTCCAAACAGCCAAACACTCGTAAAATTCAAAATTCTTCCATGTTTATTTACTTTTTAAATGTCATAGACTAAAAAGGTAAACGCCGTTTATCGCGTTTACAGCGTATTTACCAAAGTGTCAAATAGTTTTACATTTTTTAAAACATTCTGCGTTTAAAATTTAAAAAATTAAGGCGGGAATCGGGAATACTTTTTTCTTAGGGAAGTTTAAGTACAGTACGTATTATTTTTGTTTCGCGAAAATACAAAAGTAAAATGAATTCCAGTGATGAAGATATGTTTATCGGCACACCACCAGAGTGTAAAGAAGAAGCAAAGTCGTTTAAGACCAAATTACTACCACCGAAGTCCGCAGAAAAATATTTAAAAACATTTGAAAATTTCATGGTATGGAGAGAGAAGAAAAAAACAACTTCAGTGTCTGAAAACGTCATGTTAGCTTACTTTAGCGAGCTAGCTAAGGACAAAAAACCGAGTACACTATGGGCGATATATTCAATGCTGAAAAATACAATAAAATTAAAATGTGACATTGATATAAAAAGTTACACCAATTTGGTAACATTTCTAAAAAGGCACTCAGCGGGCTACAAAAGCAAAAAATCAAAGATTTTGACTGATGCAAACATTACAATGTTTTTAAATGAAGCTCCAGATGATACTTTTCTAGTAACTAAGGTAAATATAAGCCGTGCCTTAAGCGTCACCTTATGAATGATTATTTATCAATCAATACTTATGATTCAATGTTTTCTTATGTTAAATGATTTCTTTGTATTTGTTGCAGGTTGCCCTTATTTTAGGTGTGAATGGTGCATGTCGAATGATCGAGTTAACAAATTTAACTATAAATGACGTTACATGCCACGATGACATAATGTTAGTTAAATTACGTGACACCAAAACTAAAATAGACCGCACCTTCGTGATAGTTTAAGAATTCGTGCCTCTAGTAAAAAAATATCAGGCACTTCGTCCACCAACAGTAAAATCCGACAGATTTTTTATTAATTACAAAAATGGAAAGTGCACCAACCAGGTTATTGGGAGGCACAAAATGGCGAGAATACCCACTCAGATAGCTAATTATTTAAATTTACCAAATAGCGAATGTTACACTGGCCATTGCTTTCGTAGATCGTCAGCTACTTTATTAGCTGACTCTGGGGCAAATTTAACAACTCTCAAGAGGCACGGGGGGTGGAAGTCGAGTGTCGTTGCCGAGAGCTATATTGAAGATTCTGTGCAGAATAAAAGGAAAATATCAGACCGTATAAATAAGACCATCAAGCTGCAATCTACTAACAACGAAGACCCACAGCCTTCTACGTCGAGACAGCATTTAGTAAATGAACAATCCTTCTCCCAACAGATATCTGGTCCAGAAGCATTCATGCCTGACATAGAAACAAGTCCTGTGCAATCCCGTTCGAATCAA
Organism: Acleris holmiana; assembly: GCA_949316455.1. Lineage (NCBI taxonomy): Eukaryota > Metazoa > Arthropoda > Insecta > Lepidoptera > Tortricidae > Acleris > Acleris holmiana. Next base: position 11,239,595 of record OX438778.1, read on the forward strand.
CAGTTCAATGTAACTAATACGCCATCTACGTCCACTGAAAATATTCAACAAACAAACATTAACGTACCAGGAAAAACCATTACATTTAATTTTACAAACTGCCCTAACATGAGCAACATTTCTTTTAATTTTTAAGTAAACCTTTTTAGTTAAGTACTTACTGCCATTTGCCTTCGTCATATTATCACATCGTATTTGACTTGATTTTGTTAATACATTTGAATACATATTATATCAAAACTGAAATTTTGTTTAATTTCCTCGCATTGTTAGAGAAAAGCACTATACAAGCCTCGACCAGGAAGGGCGGTTGCTGGACTCGTATATAGCGTGGCCTCGACTGCGTCTCGGCAACGCTAACTCTACTCGTCCCGCAACGGCCTACTTCCAGGTCTGTGCAGTAATGTACTATTATATATCGACGGTGGAAATTTCAAATGTCGTAAGGGACAAACGCTTACTTTTCAGGAGAGCCAGAAAACAAAATTCCACTTTTTGATATTCATAACTTGGAAACTACTCATCCCATTAAGATGATTCTTGGAAGCATACTTTTTAAATAACTTCGCCTACCCTAATTTTTTAATTGGACATCCATAAATACAGTGGTTTAGGAAATAGTGTCCCTTACAACAAAAAATAAGAAGAAAATGTGTGTTACACCTCCGAAAACACAGTATTTATCTGACAAAATGTATTCTTTTTAGTGCCTTACAACATAGGAATTTTAAAAATATTGAGATATACGATATTGCGCTTAATGAAACAAGACGTTATACAAAAATATTTGACCGATACAACATAGTGTTTTAAATATTAGGAAGTTACGACAAAGTTTGACCAACTCATAACTTTTTTATTAGAAGTCATATCGAAATTTCAATACAACAAATAGATAGAAAAAAAAATACTGACTTCAATGGTATATTTAGTGTACTTACGACAAAATGTCCCTTACGACATTTGAAATTTCCACCGTCGATATAGTAACAGAAAATTGACACAAAACAAAAGAAAGAAAGTTGGATAAATTGAAGAAGACAAATGAGTCTGTCAGTTACTGAGCCGTCAGCTGTCAGCGGCGGACAGTCGATGCACTAGGATTTATCCAAAAATCTTGCAAACTCGCAATGAATAACATTTTGTTTGAATTTTTGGCAAAAATACCTAATAAAAAATAGACATAATACAAAAATCAATGTGATATCAGGGCATTTCTCCAGTAATTAGATAAATGTAAAATAAAAACTTTTTCATGTTAAATAATAGCCATATTTTTAAACTTGTCTAATATAATATCAATAATAAGGCTGCCTATTTAATTTTTAATCTTAAAATAGCTCAAAAATCAATACTCTTGCATGTCCCAAACCCAGAATTTGATAAGTATCACATAATATTATCATGTGTTAGAATTTCACAAGATGTCTCTATTGAACTTAAGAGGGTGAATACATAATCCATTATAATAAAGTAGAACAACATTGAAGTTATGATTCAAAACCATACTATTTAGTTCACTATTATTCGGAAAGAAAGTTGGCAGGGGACTGTTCAAATTTTCCAAATAGTAGTATTCCAAACCCATCTACAAGTTCAGACGCTTCTGGCGTTGGTTTAGGGGCACTTGTCGCAATAATCGATCTGATTTTGATCGATAATAATGCGATGTGAATTAAGAGCAAAAAGATCAGATTCAGATATTCAGAATATTCCTGGAATTTCTGCGAGATGCAACGGCATGTTTTGTTTTATTAAGCTTTGAAAGCAGTCAACAATATCTGTATTGGCAACGTCGCATATTTTGGTTTATCATCTTAATTCAAATAAATTTCCCAAATGTAATGTGTTCACTCTCTGTATCTGGTGCATTTAATGAGTGTATTTTTTTGTGATGAGACTTCTTTCTAAGAAAAATAAACAATAACATGATAAACTGTTGCGTTGACGTATTACATACGTATAAACAAGCCTGATACACAAATTAAATAGATAAAAATTAAAAAGAAACACTGTTGTGTTCCGGTGTGGGGATAAGACAACCATGAATTTACTAGCATAGAGGCATTTCATCTTAGTGTTCAGGGTTGGCAACGCATTTGAGGTCTTAGGATTATAGTCTTGAGAATTCAAATGTCTATGGGTCTCAAATTCCACCTACCATCAGGTAGCCTGAGTGCTCGTGTCCCTTCTCCTTAACATAAAAAAATAATCTTTTATAATCCAGAAATAATACACGAAGTCGCCACCTTAGCTTTAGTAAAGGTTCTTAAGGTAATTTAAGCGTTCGCAAGAATGTTCGACGAAATCGATTGATTGTTGTGAACAACCAATCCTAACACACATTTCGTCAATAATTCTAGCGAACGCTTAAGTAAATGTTTGTCTAACAGCACCTTAGGATTTAACTTAAAGTCGCAAGTGACAAGCATCCGTCATGAAAACAATAATGGCCGAGGATTTCATAAACTTCACTTAACCATCCTAATCTAAAAACCGTTTGGATAAGTACAGTGGAAGGTAAATTCTAGAGGCGTCTGTTCAGCAAACAGTAAACTAAACATACTTGCAACCACGTGCAAGACATTGCCCTTCCCAACGACTTAATCCCCACAGTCTGTTCCACGTTGCCAGAGCAAACAAAGCAGTTAAAAGAGCATTTAGAATGCATCTTTGTAACTGCGCGTTTAAGTTGGACGACGGGCAGACGACCGCAAGTGAAAAATAATGGGCGCGGTATGTCATGCGGGAGCGCCGTGGCTTAAACGAGATGTTTTGTAGCGTTATAAAGAAATAAAAGATTGTGTAGTAAGGTTAGTGCTGAATTACGAACGCAGACGTCCACTGTTGGACATTGGCCGCCACAAGGGCCGGTCCTGCGCTTGCTAGGGATGCCAACCGTACTATATTATATAGTATTATACTATATTTTGAGTATTTGTACTATATACTGTTCAAGAAATATATACTTAGTTCGCAAAAATATAATATTTCAGAGGTCCCTATGAAGTGCTCCAACTTTCCGAAGTTTCAATTCAATTTTGTTAAATCACTGCCCAGCCAATAATGTCATCATCAATCAAAAATCACACCTTGCGTCATTTGCATAAATTTAAACAATAAATAAACGTTATGTTATGAATGTTATGATTGTTTGAGTCTGGTTTTAAGGTAAATCCAATATTGTAAGTGATTGGAGTCGAAAAAAAGGTTGATGCCAAGCCAAGAGTAGCTTTATGACAAGGGAGTTGTTCACAGAACGCTAGTAAGTATAAGGTATGACTAGGCATAGTATTTACTTATATTAAGGCTTATTTCATATTTATGACATTATTTTGTGGAAAATAAATGTCCCCAAAAAAAAGTTGGCAACCCTTGCTTGCATCCATCGGTTTCTCGCAACCTTAGCTACGTCGTCGGTCCACCTCTTTGAAGACCTCCCACACTGCGACTATATCATCAAAATATAATAACACTTGAACTGAAAAACCCCGCGCTTTATAGAGAGGCTTTGGGATCCCTACGGATCCTTATTAAAATTACCGTCACGATAAGTTCGTAACGCCGTCATAAAATACTTTTATATTAAACAATATTGCAATTTATATACTTTCAAATTATACGATATTGAAATTTCTTTACCAATTTTACTTTTAAGAGATGGATTGCTTTTATTACACATTAAATTTAGTTTTTGTGTTGAAAATCAAACGTTGTTCCGCAGATACCTCGAAGAGTACACCTTTTGCGACCGGGCAAGTTAGTGATCTTGCAGGATTCTACATGGTAAAAACGCCTTTGACTTGTTTCCTTATTTTCAATGTTTTGACAACTTTTATTATACTTGACAGTACACGTCAAAGACAATATCGTTTTAACCAGCAGAATAGAGGCCCAGAAAAGCATGATTTGCAAAATTTAATCTGAAGCTATACATTGCCGCTATAATCAGTGCCACATATCTAACACACGCGGAGTGGAATGGTTACTACGTTAAGTGGCAGCATTATGCAAAGTCGGCCCTGTCCTCCAACCTGCCTCTAAATATGAGGCGATGGAAGACTCGAACATAGATTAATACAGGTAGAAAAGTAAACTCAATTACATTTGCATAATTTGAACTGATTGGTTTAGTAAACCTTGCAATTATGATCATTATTTATTATAAAAAAGTGAATCAACAAATACACTTGTGAGATTGAAATCGGTCTTTCCTTATTTCTTTTTTGTTGTTGTTGATATTAATTAAGTACAGAGCTAGGAGCAGATGTCACCAAAGACCATAAAAGGCCTATTAGAAAAGATGTTCGTTTTCATTAATCTCGCTTATGACAAACACACCAAACACTACTTAAATTAATAACTAGAACGTAGTTTTGTGCCTTCTAGAGTATCTGCAAGCGCGCTACTCTCGCGGCGCCCCGTTCGCCTTGCGAGCGCTCTTGTTTCCACCGGGATCTCGCGTCGCCATTTTAAATTCCACGGATATCCGTCTTTTCGCAGTTGGAAAATTTAAAGTGCGTCCCGCAAAACGAACGCCAGTGGCACTCTGTCGCATTTCCCGAGATATCGCCGGATTTACTGGGTCGAAGGCTTTGTGGCGCTGAAATAAAACGGCCCGCTGAGAAATCCACCGCATATTATTAGGAGAATGCTAGATTTATATCTTGTATTCAATTTGTGTGAGAGCTGTTTGGGGATGCGACGTCTTTTCTGTGAGATTAATGCGTGCCGTGCGCAGCATGGGTTGGATTAAATATAATCATATTTACATTGTTATTTATTTTTTATTGTATGGAGATTACACAGGCCAGCTCTGAAGCCCAGAGACACTTGCAATCACAAGACTGCAAACTCGTTGCCAACTCTGAGGACTTACTCTTATACTGGGTGATTTTGAAGTCATGATCCCGAATGGCCAAAAGTTAATAAGATGATCAAACTGAACGGTGAATTAATTGAGAGTTAATGTATGGAACAGCAGATGTTTTTTTTGGCGATTTCGTGGTTGGTCCCATCGGAAAGGTTGTTCAGTATGACCATCTTATTCACTTTTGGCCATTCCGGATCATGACCCCAAAATCACCCAGTATAGATAGAAGGCCTCTTTGTTTGTCATTTCACTAGGTTGTCTTACTCCCATGCCGGAACAAAACATTGCTACTTGGTGGCAGCGATGTGGTTGAACCTAAATTGTCATGCTGCGCTTTTATAATACGCGTAATTCAAGCCCAACACTTCCCGACCTTGGTATATAACCTTGTACAAAGTATCTAAGAGTACATAACATCGTACAAAGTGACACTTAGCTTAGACGCCCAGAGCTAAAAAAAAACCTTCCCCGATGCTCTTACGGTGAAGGAAAATCATCGTAAGGAAACCTGCACATACAAACAGCTGAGTGTGTAAGAGGGTAATTGCACCAAAGATCCTAAAGGGGTCGAAGTGTGACCGAAAGAGCTGTAAGATAAAATAAGATAAACATCAACTCAACATATTCCTATCTATTTGTCTCGCGATCATTTGCTTTGCACTAAGAAAGTGCGAATGAAGGTTTCTATTCAAGTGACGTGAACTAAAAAATAAATAAATCAAGGGAGCGGGCGCAGGGCCGCGAGGGCGCTATTCTGTGATGAAGAGGGCGTCGTTCTCCGCATCTTTTCCGCGTCATTTGCGCGGGTCGCACACGCTCCGGCTGGATAAGGAACGCTCTACGTCACCAGCGAGCCGTTAATATAGCCTCGCTTCACTGGAGACTCCCGCCAATTTATGCCAACTCCGCTTTTTTCCTATCGACGTATTTTTACCTAATTCCCCATCCGCAACGACCTGGTTAATCTATCGGAGGGTGTAATGTCTCTGATAATTTTTCAGGGTTACTGTCCAATGAAGGGTTTTATCAATCCGTTATATAAAAGGTTTCAGTTTTTCTTTTACGGGGAAACTAGACGACACTAGCGACTTTGTACTCGTAGAATTCGTTTCCCGGGACCAGTATCCCATTTTAACCCTTTTGGGGATGAAATTCCAAAAACACCCTTTTTAGTACGCGCTTAGACCTCATAAGGAACCTACGTGCCAAATTTGGATCTCTAGATCCAGCGGTCTGGGCTGTGCGTTGATTTGTTAGTGAGTCACTCACTTACTCAGTCAGTTTCTTCTTTTATATATTTAAATACGCGCTGTCGTGATAATACTCAGCTTCATTTAACACTGGGATTGTTATAAAAACTTTTCAATTAAAGTGCACTGCACAGTTATACCAGTATAAAAATAATTTATCTGACAAGTCTTTATTTAGTAGTATAATACGCGTGCGATACTAGACTGCAGCACAAATGTAACTAACACAGAGATATTCGTATAAGAGTTTCATAGCGCCTATTGTATTCCGCGCGCCTCACGTCGAGAACTCATTTCTAAATGCAGCATCAACTAAATTAAGAGTTGCGGTATATTTGTCGCATTTTACCGCAAAAATACAGCTCACAGATATCAAAAAGAACGTACCTTTAACACCAAGCAAGCTAAATGATGACTAAAAAACTGTAGAAACTATTTAAGTGGGGTTACGTGGTCAGCATAACTGTATTTCACAGATCACATTCTCAGTAGCTTCTAAAGACAAAAAGCTAAAAGATTGTACAAATATAGATATTTTTATAGCGCACAATGATCAATAATTAAATAAGTAAAAATAAACAGTATACCTACTGGGGCGTAGTAACAGCAGCGAAACCCTACGCTAAACATGGCGCGACATGTTGACCGGTATTTTAAACAAATCTTGGCCATTATGTCAGGAACACCTTGAAATCCCGAACTATGTTTATCCGAATATTCATTTGTCCGAATTTTCATTTCTCCGAAAGCTACGTTACGTTGGAGCTATTTCAAATAAAATGCATAATTTAGTTGCTATACGTAGGTTAGTTTTGGTTTTATATATAAACGATATCAAAAAATAAAGTCTTCTATACAAAAAAGCATTCGGAATTATGAAAATTCGGAATTTTGTTCAATTCGGAATTATGGCTCTTCGGAATCGTATAGTGTACTTTATTGTGTCAGATTAATAGGTAACCTAAAAATCACCTTATCGTTTGTCTACCCACTCTTGCACTCAGGGCCCGTATTATGGTCGCGTTTATAGCGTGCATAAAGCATTCGTCACTCTCGCACTTTACTTGTCAGAAAGTAGCGGATGTTTTATCCACGTTTAGTCACGCGATAATAAGCCTCCAGAGCTTGCAATGATTAATTAATCCCTATCATGTACAAAAACAACCAGCATTTTATTTCTCTGAAGCTTCTGACTTGACTCGTTCGACGTAAAATTACTTATTACCAACTGACTAACTGGTTCATCACAGCTAGAGCAATAAAGCTTAGTACCCGTTTGTAATCATAATTTTTTTTTAACCTCTTATCCAACAAATTACTTATCACTAACTGACCAACTGGTTCATCACAGCTAGACCAGTAAAGCTTAGTACCCATTTGTGATCATCAAATTTGATTAACGACTTATCCAAAAAAAAACTTATCACTAACTGAGTAACTGGTTCATCACAGCTAGACCAGTAAGGCTTAGTCCCCGTTTTTAATCATCAAATTTAACTAACCATTTATCTAACAAATTTCTTATCACTAACTGACTAACTGGTTAATCACAGCTAGCCATCTAGATTAACCGGTTCATCGTAGCTAGACCTGAGACCCTAGCCAAGATGACAGTTGACCACGTGGTTTATCGTAACGCACGAGAATGTCCTCAAATACATTTTGAGCGAAAGAAAAGAAAAAACGTTAGTAGCGTTTGAATCTTGGCTAGGGCCCCAGTAAAGCTTAATACCCAAGAGAAATCTTTAAATTTAAATAGTTACCTATCCAGCATATTTCCTAACTAAACGGTTCATCATTTTTGGATAGATAAATTAAATCGGGTTAGTTTATATGATACAAATGAAGGAACAATAGGAAACATATTTAAATTACGTTTTTAAACCGGGATTCATAAGCAAATGAAAATAAAGCAAGAAAGCTAGATTTGCGTTCGTAAGCGAAGCATATTTAACTTACACTTCTGACTTATTTTAGTATATGTAACAGCCCTCTAAGTTCACTTACAAATCATAGCCGTAAATTAAAAATATTCTTCGCTACATTTTATCCTTACGAAGTCGTTTGTTTTAATTTGATTCAGCCATTTTGCAAAAATAACTATGATAAAATGTTGTTGCGGGAATTATTTGCCTTAATCAAATTGTCCTCAATATTGTTTCTAAAGGAATATTTAGCATTATTTTACTACTAAGGTGATTCACCATTGCGGACTTTATCTGTCTCCAGTAAAACTTGCACACACACACAGACGAGTTACACGCCTCTGAGGAATATGATAATGATGCCAAAAAAAATGTTTGGGACAAGCTTTTTTTGCTACCGACTGATTTTTTTTTTGCAAAGTCATTAACTGCTTATCGAGACCAACTTAATGAGTCCAAATACGGTGGGTCTATTTTAAGTGTTGCAGAGCTCCATCCACTCCATCTTCAGACCAGCTTGATGATGACATAATATTATTGTATTGACAAATTTCAGCGCAGTGCCGGGCAGTGGTTTAAATCTTCCTTGCAAGATTTGACATGAACATACATACGTACAAACATTAAAAAGTTTTATCCACGACAATGCACTAAAAGAAAAAAATATAAACAGAGTGATAATTATTGCAAAACGGTCCTTTACTACTCGTAATTAACAAACGAGATAAATTTAAATGCATGGTATGCAAAAAAAACAAACAAAAGTCACTACAAAAGATGGTTGATCGGATGAAATTCACGACTGCGAACGGTGACATTTTTGTAATTAAAATAATAATAATATTTCGCAGGCGCAAACAAGGTTCATGTTTTCATCATCCGGCCTTCAGGACTTTACTGCGTCAATGCCAACGAATTATTGTTTTTAAGTTTTCATTGTCATTATCGAGTTTTTAAAACTTCTAGGACCATTTAAGCCACTCATTAGTTACATATTAGACACTCCAACCATAATAATTATACTATACCATTGGTTCAGTAAAAAAAAATACGTGATTTTCGAATTCAACCTAAACATGAACCAAGGAGTCCAGGCGTGTTAGATTAAATATTTCGCTTGGTTGTACGCGGTACAGTCACCAGCAATAATATATTGTCAAACATTAGGCTCAAAAATATCTGACACGTCTTTATTACTTGTGGCATAAGAGCTTGTCAGATATTTTTAAACGCAATGTTGAAGGTATAATATATTGTTGCTGGTGACTGTACAAAGATTTAAGTCGATGAGTACTCAAATTTAAATAAAACTGCAAAATTCATGGTACACAAAACAGTGGGGAATACAGGGAACGCTGTTTAAAGGGAAACCTGAGTCTAGAACAAAGTGGCTTTTATAAAAACTGTTCGCAGGCAATTAAGGGGTTTATTAGAATATCACGGCAATTAATTTGCTGTTTCTCTGCTAGCGAAATGTAAATAGATTTTTACGTAATTTTTTTCACAACTTTTTTTTCGTTTTATGCACTTTGTCTCTAAAATGACGTTATAGCTTCGCCTAGAACTAAACAGAAGAAATTTTCATATCTTTGTCAACTTGAACTTTGAGCTATTCATTAGAGAAGTATATTGTTACGTACGTGAGGGTAGGTAACCTATAGAAATACACAATTACACCGATTCGGATTCGCAATATACTAAAATGTACTTAAAAGTCATGTTTTCATGACCTCTTATAGGGTCATGAAAACGCCTGGAAATGGGTTTTCAGGTTATGACGTAATCTGATAGAGGGTGGCCTGAAAAGGTCTGAAAACATTTCAGGCGCCTGAAAACAAAGGCAAGTTGGTCGAAATTTAGATTTTCTATTATATGATATTTCAGCCCGCTAGTAACGCTTCCAAAGCAACAAAAATCACGATTGAAAGTTATACGCCATAATCCACCAACGTATCGCCTATGTGTCATTCTACATCGCATTTTATTTCGTGTTAATGAAAATACGCTACGCGTGAATCAATTGGAGCAACTCAAATTGCTATCTGAAATTGTTGGCGAGCGCAATCGCGCCAACCAGCATCCAAGAATCAAGCCATTATTCTCTAACGCCAGGCAACGTTTCAGCACTGTTTTACTATAGGAAATCGAAGTAAGTCCGTAATGTGTTAAAGAGTTGAATGCACAAAGAACTGACAATAAAATTAACTCCGAATTGAAAAATCAAAGCGTCAAATTGGGATTTTTATTGAGTTCTGCACAGGCCTTAGCCAAGGTGCAAACGCTCCTAAAGTTTTTCTTTTCTTTCGCTTAAAATGTATGGGATGACAGATGACTACGTGGTTTATCGAGAATGTCTCCGAATTGAAAAATCAACGCGCCAAATTGGGGTTTTTACTGAGTTCTGCATAGGCCTTAGCCAAGGTGCAAACGCTCCTAAAGTTTTTCTTTTCTATCGCTTAAAATTTATGGGATGATAGATGACTACGTGGTTTATCAAGAATGTCTCCAAATTGAAAAATCAAAGCGCCAAATCGGGATTTTTACTGAGTTCTGCACAGGCCTTAGCCAAGGTGCAAATGCTCCTAAAGTTTGTCTTTTCTTTCGTTTAAAATGTATGGGATGACAGAAGACTACGTGGTTTATCGAGAATGTCTCCGAATTGAAAAATCAAAGCGCCAAATTGGGATTTTTACTGAATTCTGCACAGGCCTTAGCCAAGGTGCAAACGCTCCTAAAGTTTTTCTTTTCTTTCGCTTAAAATGTATGGGATGACAGATGACCACGTGGTTTATCGAGAATGTCATCCTTATACATTTATACATTTTAAGTGATAGAAAAGAAATTTTTTACGAGCGTTTGCATCTTGGCTAGGGCCCCAGTGGGCCGAGCACGCTGCCACGGGACAATTTTTGACAGGGTCGGGACTTTAATTCGTCTATTCCATATTCCAACGTAAGTATGAAGAACTAAGGTTTAAAATAAAAGTGTTTTGTGTGATTTGAGTCCTTTTATTACTAAGCAACTTAATCCCTGGGTGTCTGTCATTTGAATAATTTCTTAATAATATTTAACTCTAGTTCCCGTTTGACGTCATTTGACACTAAGTCCCGGGGCAGCGTGCTCGGCCCACAGGTCTAATCTGTTTCGTTAAAGAATACACCGTGGGAACTCCTCCACCGGCGTGGAGAACGAAGCATAAATAATTCTTTCGGTGTCGCGGTAAAAAGGCACAGCAATCGTTAGGTGCTCACATCAGTTCCGCGTCATTTGGCTCCCGCTCCGAGCCACGTTTACACATGCCACTCCAGTTGGTAGTGTAAACGCGCGTTTGCCATTGCAGGTCGTTAGTCCTCCGTCGCGAGTTATTGGAAAGAAAATTGTGCTGACTCCACGGGCCGTCGCGCTTTATCTCGCTTCTGCTGAATCGTTATGAGTCACGTACAGCCGCGTCTCGAGCACTGATAGCTCAGTTGAGACTGTTCTTGTACGATTCGATCCCAGATTGCGCACGGCGCTCATAGGAATCCCTCTCAATGCTAATCAATCTCGAGTGAAAGTCATAGCTCGAGCTACGGCAAGTGCTTAAAGTAAATAAAAATACCCTTTTTCGTATATAGGTTATTTATATTTTCATAGTCTTGACTTTGATAATGATAGATCTAATACTGAAAAACTAAACTCTTGTGGGATGACTCTATTGTCTGTCTTTCAGTAAAGCCCATGTGTCTTTGTAACGGCTTAAGCTACCGAGCTGAGATTTGGAACACTTATGTGTAGTATTTAGTGGTCCAAACAAAGCCTCTAATGAAAAAATTGAGATTATTTATTTTCGCATCGAAAACTAATATTTATAAAGCTTGAATATAAATAGGATAGATTTTATAGATATTTCAATTTATGTCATATGAGATGGGAAGTAACGGGAATCGCAAAAAAAACACCCTGACATCTCAAAAAATTAACAGGAAATGTCTACGTATTATGTATATTACACTAAAAACAAAAGAAATGCTGTAATATTTACTTTTTTTAAATGATAAAAACTTTCACAGGGCGAACTTAGTAGGTTGGTAGGTTGGTGAAGTTACAGCTCTGTTCACTTTGAAGAGATGTGTCCTGTATGATGACGCTCCTACATATAGTATGAAGACAGCATGCAGGAGCAGAACTTTATAGGGTTTCTAATATTTCATATAGAAATGACGTATGTGCGAAACCCTAGGAAGGTTCTACACATTGTGACTTTTGCTAAGAATGACTACCAATTGCTTTCCTTTGTCCGACTCGCACTTTACAGGTTTTTTTGAATAAAAACTTACATATGGTTACAATAGAAGATACACGAAAAGGTACAAAAAATAATTAAATCCATAATGCAACATTCGAAATAGTTCGAGAAAAAATGCTTGAATTAAGCACTTTGCAGCCGAACTATGAAATACAGCATAGGTACTAGGGTGTTTCATTTATCACACTTTGCAATTTTTTATGAATTGGCTCGAACTTCTTAGCCCAACTTAACTAAAAGACCAATATTCAAAATTATAATAAAATTAGTTGGTATTTAGAGGTTGCACACGTTGACAACTTTACATATGTACATAACATCACACCTTCATTCCCAGAGTGAGGTAGGCGGAGCTACAGAAATACCAACAACGGTTGATAATTCTGTTACCACATTTTGCACAGCCAGGCTAGATGAACCACAACAAACAACTTTTTGAATGAATTTTCATGATTGTACAACATACCGAAGCCGAAGCAGACGGAAAAAATGGTGATCATCACCATTTTTTCCGATGATGGTCGATATCATTAGTTTTTGACATAAGTGTACAGTAAAGTTACTTATTGTTCATTGTTTTTGAATAATTAATAAACATATAAATCTGCCTTCACATGAGTGGTCGTTGATGAAACCTCTAAATAGTGTCCTATCACCTTAAAATTAGAAATATACCGTTTTAACATTGTAAATAGTTAGGACGCAAGCGAAGACTACAAAAATTATGTCTTTTTTCCAGATAAAAGTGAAACACCCAGTATTTATTTTTAAATTATAAATTTATCTTTTGGTTTCACAGTTTGATACTATTGGATGAGATCGATATACCAACATGGTGGCTTATACAAAGCCAAAGTGCTTTACAAGTATTTATACAGCATTTTTAACGCAGAAATGTTGTAAATTGTACAAAGATTTCGCTTACGTAAGTCTGTAAAACTTTACAACGTTACAATGTTTCCTGAAGGCTGATAGTATCACATCGGAAAGTACAGGAGAAGTAAACAGTAACGAACAATATGCCATACTTACAAGACCAATAAAGTTTATCTGGTTGTTCGTGATTCGGCGACAAGACGGTTTGCTCCACGAGAGCCCTAACAACAAAGTGTTTAGGACCAGCTTCATTACAGCAATGCAACCACTACTTGGCTCGCTTTTACTTAAATGCGCTTTTGACATGATCTGAGGACAAAGGAGGTGCTTCTCTGACGTCTTAACAATGGGTGCAGAACCATTAATTATTTAACTCTGAATCGTATTGTCGACAAAGAGAGTTGGCGCGAACATTAGATGACGCTCTCAAATGCTCGCGACGCTTCCGACCCCTGCATATTATATTATGTGTTACGAACTGTTGATGTGACTTGATTGTCCGTGGGTTCTGTAGATTTACAAGCAACCATTGAAGATGCAGCACATTTTATCGACGCCTGAAATGTATCAAAACAAATTGAATTAATAATAAACATTTTTATTCTGGAAGTAAGCACACGGGCAGTTTTACAAGACAGCAACCACCAGTGCTTCCCAGGGCGTGACAAGGTTGAGAAGAGAACCTAAAAAACTAATATGAACACAGATTTTGTTCAAACATCACACTTAGCTTATTACGAGTCAGTACGTTATTATTGTTTTGAATCCTACCAAATTTCACTAAACTTCTGCACGCCACGGTCCGCTGCCCCAGACGCTACTGAGCACTCGGTGTCCCCGGCATGAAAATCCGATGACGTGTTTTTTTTTTCTCTTTATTAGGGACAACAAACAGTAACACACATATATTACAAAAATAACAAAGTAAAACTTTGAAACATAGTAAATGTGCAACCAACAACATTATCCACATATTAAGTTAGCACTAAATAATGATAATAAAAATAAATATATATATATATACATGAAATTAAATTAATGACTGTAATGAGTAGGTAGACAATTAAACAATTCCAAAAAATAAAAATTAAACTGGTGCTCACAAAACTTTTTTTTCACTCTTTAATATTAATGACATAACATTATTTTTATAAACAGGCGCTGAGGTTGAGAAAATATCTACGCTGATAAGTAATGAGTTGTACGAGCGTACCAGTCTCTGCATAGGAGAGGGCTCACCGGCGCGCGTCCGTCAGCACGCCCGCGCGAACAGCTGGTGCGGGCGCGCGCCGGCCGTGATTTGCCGGCTTTGGAGGTTAAAGGGTTAAATTGTCAACACATGCAATGATCGACGTTGTGAAGAGACGGTGAAAGAATAAAAACACAAATAGATGTATGTTTTATTTCACCTAACTATTTAATATAATAGATTTACTCTGATATGAAAATCTTTATTTTTAACCTTTCCCGCGCTTTTAAAAGTTATAAAGTTCAGTTATGATGTTTAAGAGGCATAATATACGACGTAAATCCAAATTGATTATCTTATTACTAAATAAAAGAGCTACAGACTCATTGTGAGTTTTCCTTGGAGATACACCTGCTAGGTACATTCTAAAACACCATTTATTTTTTCATCCTATAAATCTGAAATAAAACGTGCCTACTTACAACTTCATGAACTTTGCGTTGAAGCGTTCATAAATTAATTAGCTATGTTTGGGCTAATGACGGACCGACTGTTTCGTCATAGAATGAGAAACCGAGGGCACATTAAAGTTTGATTGGCTTTTCATAGAGCGGGGCAGTAAGAGCGCCGTTAACTTTAGTGTGGCCACAAATCGCCCGCCCATTGCCGCCGCAGACCGTATGGCTGGAAATAAAACTGCACCCATATACACGAAGAGCCTCGTTCTTAATACATTAAACCGCACTTTTATCACTCATTCTGAGATCTGGATGCTGCTTTGCCTGCTTTGAGTTATATAGTTTTAAAAACTATCTAGTGCTTATTTAAAAGTAAAATCGGGATTGGATTTGTTTTATTTACTTTTTGCTGAAATTGACTCTGCATCTCTGCCAACTAGCGATTTTTTTCTTGAGTTATTTCTTCGGTCTCTTAACTCATATATTTTATTCAATAGTCTATTAAAATTTGCCTCGTTCTTACTTCTCTATCGCTGCGGCGCCCGAGCTGAACTATTAATTCGAGCAGCGGCGTCGGCAAATTTAATCGTAAATTTTGCTCTTTCTTTCACTTGCTGGCATACCTATTGCCACCATCTATAAACTCTTTTCTCTTATCGCTATGTATGTTACACTAACACTCATCACCACATCACTGTAAATAGTTAAGTTAACTAGGTGAGGATCTATAATTTTCTTACTTTCATTTTGTTTTATTCATTTTTATATTATCAAGGCTGTATATCACGCGTTTTATTATTTGATTTGTTATTAATTATTACCGCTAAAACGATATAAGTAGTTTACACTTATTATATTGTATGTTAGTACAGCGTTCCGTGAGTCACCGTCGGTACTAGCTGAAAATCAGCGCTGTAGGTGTCCGACACCTCAGCATTTTGCTCAGCCAGTGTCCGTTTCACTGCCGTGAGAACACACTTCTGCTTGCCTAAATTTTCTTTAATCTTTTAAGTCTTTTTTATTCGTATGTGTGTCTTATGGTTGGTGAATAAATGTATTTCTTCTCTTTTTCTTCTTCTTCTTCTTATAATAAAAATCCGTCAACAAGAAATTACATACTGTTTTTAACCAAAGCCTTCAGACAGGTTTAACATTCTATAAGATTATTTTAGTCTGTTTTTAATTTTCTAGAATATGGAAATAATACGTGTTCCTACACTAAATACCAATAACTCTTCGTATTAATGGCACATAAAGTAGAAACCAAGAAGACCGATTGCTACAGTTGCTCGCGAAGTTGGTTTCCGCGCCGCGACTACCACCTATTTCTTTAATAGAGTTTGCCAACTTCATAATACTTTGCCTACCAACTAAAACTATTAATTACGTTTTCTTTTCGCCACCGCACATAACTCGTTTCGTTCAACGAAAATGAAGACGCAGATTAAATGTTGTATTTTATTAAGTTTATTCTTTCACCTGAAACGTGTTGTAATCCAAAACATTTGCTCCGCTGTAAATCGGTATCGATTCCATATTTACCCAATCGAAATTTTGATCTCTTAAACCTCGGAATATTCTGCTGGAATTCAGCTTATTGGAAAGAAATCTCGGATAAAATAGGATCATACGTGTTGAAGACGCCGTGCCGCCAAACGTTCAGCGAGCGCTATCTCACTGTACTTATTTTTACCTAACATGAAAAACATTTGTTGATATTTGACAGGAAACTTTCAAAAAGTAACAAATTGCATCTATTAAAAGCCATGCGTGAGGCTATGGGTAGTATTATTTGGACGTATAACTTGGAATTTACAATTAAGATGAGCTATATTGACAACTTATCACTTCTAAGGTGATCTGAAGAAGTCGCTAATCACTGATAAGACCGCCTGTTGTGTACCCTATTACTAAGACTATTGTAAAAACAGGACCCTATTGCTAAAACTCCACTGTCCATCTGTCTGTCTATCACCAGGCTGTATCTCATGAAACGTACCGTGATATCTAGACAGTTGAAATTTTCACAGATGATGTATTTCTGTTTCCGGTATAAAAACAAATGCTAAGAGCAGAATAAAATAAATATTTAATTGAGGTTCCGATACAACAAACGTGATTTTCTTACCGTTTGCTGCTCGATAATAATAACGGCAACGGGTAGACGCTTGAAATATCCACAGAATATTTACTTGTGTGATTATTTACTCCAAAAACAAATAATTAAATTAAAGCGAAATCAATTAAGGGCCCCCATACGTGTTTTTTTTATAATATAGTGTCTAATGTTTATTTATTATTTTATTTTAGTTATTCAATTAACCCACAGCACAATATTGATAAAATATAGGTATGAAACAGAAAGCTTATACATAGGCCAATTACGGGATTTTCTCATATAAAAACTGATCAAGGAAAAATTTAGGGGGGGGGACATACATTAAAGAAACAAGAGTGTGGCTAACTTCCCATGGTACTGCGTTAATGTAGTATAGATAAAGGTACGGAACCCTTCGTGCGCGAGTCCGACTCGCACTTGGCCGGTTCTTTATTATGCTATTTCTCTGTAACGTTTTTGTTTGGTGTATAATTTCTTTGAGGTTAATTTTGCAACTAAATATCACGAAACAAAGTATTCGCTTACTAGAAATAAATAAGGTTAGCAGGAAAATAACAGCACTTTATTGCAATATTGGATAAGACTTATCTAAATAGAAGAGCGACTGCCACTGTATAGTAAATACTTCACGATAGCCTCGGCGTTCGGCGCACTCGTTTCTTTAAAACGAAAACAATAGGGACGGAATAACTGCACAAAGTATAGTCTGGAAAATAAATAAAACTCGACCCGGCAAATCCTCTCTGCGACTGAAAAGAAAACACCTCCAGCATTCTGACATTTTAGTGTTTCCGGTTTTATTATTAAAAGTTATTGTCTCGCTTGATATTAAAACGATTTTGAATTAAAGAATCACTAGAATCGGGCGTGATAGTAAACTACACACTTTACAACGTTTCTACTACTTTCCATCTCTACATTGTAGATAATTTCTATTACAATTGATTTCTTTATGATCCATAGTCGTCGGCGCTTACCTCAACCACCGCCTTGTTGTTGTTGTTTCTAGCTTTTGCCCGTGACTTCTTATAAATAGTATAACCGTTCTTATCGTTATCACTTGGGACCTGACGTGCCCAGGAAATGGACTATCTGTAAGTGCTGAATTTTATCCAATCCTGTTTAGATGTTCAAGCGTGATTAAGACTTTCTTCGCGTTTATGATGTTTAATTTTTCTGTTTATTTTTCGTCTCCTTCTTTTGTTGCATTTTTTTCGAATGGCGACGATTGACGACGTCCATTCGCTTAGATTGTGTCGTCGCTTTTGTATCGCGCCGCGTTGGCACAAAGGATGCCGCCGCGTAAACAAAGAATACGAGTGGCGTTCCCGCAAGTGAATTTGGCAGTTGACATCGAATTAAAATCGTGTTATATTACAATAACAAACGCGTGCGAATGTAGCGACACTATCTAAGCGAATGGAGTATTATGTGCCGCTCTAAGCTCTTTCCAAATATCCCTATTCGTAGTTAGTCTTGTCCATAATGGGCCACCATTCTCTCTAACTAAAGGCGTCAGAACCACAGACTGGTGGTTGCTAACACCTTTCTTCTCTACTTAACTCAGGCCTCCAGACCGCAACGCATATACTCGACAGCGCATCCCAATGAAATAAATTATTTAGATTCCAAACTCATTTATAATACCAATACGGAGTCGTTGGGATAACAGATTTTCCGCACAAACAAAAATACGAACTAGTTTGCGATGGTTTGATATGTTATAGTGAGTTTATTTTCCAGTCCCAATATTAACTAGAAAGCGTTTAAACTGTGAAAATAAGTTCGTTAATGTTGTACGCTGCCCGAAGCAGTGAACCGGAACTGTTTAAAAGTGCAGGCTGCTTTGAGCGTCCGTCCGTGTGTGCCGCGAGACGCACTGCCCGGGCCATAAACGTATCTCAACAAAACTATTCTGTTCAGTGCAGTTGTTATTTTAACTATGAACCGCGTAATTTACCCGTTTGTCGTGATAGTTGTTATTTTATAACAGTTTGTCTGAATCTCAAATGTCAACTATCATAGTTTAGTTTAGTTTTTATTTATGGCATAAAACAATTATATTAAAATTTACATGCACGTAGAAACATAAAAATAATTTAATTTGTCAAATAACAGAAATTTTGAAAACTATACTAGTGGTGGATTGGGCTAAGTCAAGTAATACAAATACTATGTCTAGAGAACCCTAGAACTACAGTTTAATGCCAACAAATCATTTAACTGAATATGCATTCTCCAACAAAATGTTCTTCAGTCGAAGTTTGAAGACCTGTTGTTTAATCAGTAGTTAAACTATTTGTTAAAAATCGTAACTAATGGTTAAATCTCAAGGAAATGTGTCAAATTTTCGATACTTTTTTCGAATTTTAACGATTGGTTCAGTTAACTACTGATCAACCTCTCGGCCTAAATGTTTCAACATATGATTCACATTTTAAATCAGTGGGTGGTCATAGAACGTCGGGCCATTAAAACGTGGATTTTTGCTCGCAAGCGCCATGCGACGGGGCACCGTGCGCAGGCGGCGCGTGCTGCGAGTGTTCCTACCTTGCACTCCCATACTATCGAAGCTGTTTATATTTCGTCGAGTGACTTTTTTATAGTGGGTAGATATATGCCAACTCGCCTCTAGCACGTCTTTGTAAGCTTCTAAATTCCTACAGTGAATTGGTGGACATACACGCTGATTCGATTTTAAAACTCCGTACAGTAATTAAGATCTTTCTCAAACCTCT